>OZ004345.1:7017203-7613699 GCA_963924445.1 Philereme transversata | reverse complement strand
CGTATTTGTATCGTATTGGTATCGTATTTGCATCGTATTTGTATCGTATTTGTATCCAATTTGTATCGTATTTGTATCGTATTTGTATCGGATTTGCATCGTATTTGTATCGTATTTGTATCCAATTTGTATCGTATTTGTATCGTATTTTTATCGTATTTGTATCGTATTTGTATCGTATTTGTATCGTATTTGTATCGTATTTGTATCGTATTTGTATCGTATTTGTATCGTATTTGTATCCAATTTGTATCGTATTTGTATCCAATTTGTATCGTATTTGTATCGTATTGGTATCGTATTTGCATCGTATTTGTATCGTATTTGTATCCAATTTGTATCGTATTTGTATCGTATTTGCATCGTATTTGTATCGTATTTGTATCCAATTTGTATCGTATTTGTATCCAATTTGTATCGTATTTGTATCGTATTTGTATCGTATTTGTATCGTATTTGTATCCGTATTGTATCAATTTGTATCGTATTTGTATCCAATTTGTATCGTATTTGTATCGTATTTGTATCGTATTTGTATCGTATTTGTATCGTATTTGTATCGTATTTGTATCGTATTTGTATCGTATTTGTATCCAATTTGTATCGTATTTGTATCCAATTTGTATCGTATTTGTATCGTATTTGTATCGTATTTGTATCGTATTTGTATCCAATTTTTATCGTATTTGTATCGTATTGGTATCGTATTTGTATCCAATTTGTATCGTATTTGTATCGTATTTGTATCGTATTTGTATCGTATTTGTATCGTATTTGTATCCAATTTGTATCGTATTTGTATCGTATTTGTATCGTATTTGTATCCAATTTGTATCGTATTTGTATCGTATTTGTATCGTATTTGTATCCAATTTGTATCGTATTTGTATCGTATTTGTATCGTATTTGGATCGTATTTGTATCGTATTTGTATCCAATTTGTATCGTATTTGTATCCAATTTGTATCGTATTTGTATCGTATTGGTATCGTATTTGCATCGTATTTGTATCGTATTTGTATCCAATTTGTATCGTATTTGTATCGTATTTGCATCGTATTTGTATCGTATTTGTATCCAATTTGTATCGTATTTGTATCCAATTTGTATCGTATTTGTATCGTATTTGTATCGTATTTGTATCGTATTTGTATCCAATTTGTATCGTATTTGTATCCAATTTGTATCGTATTTGTATCGTATTTGTATCGTATTGGTATCGTATTTGTATCGTATTTGTATCGTATTTGTATCGTATTTGTATCGTATTTGTATCCAATTTGTATCGTATTTGTATCCAATTTGTATCGTATTTGTATCGTATTTGTATCGTATTTGTATCGTATTTGTATCCAATTTGTATCGTATTTGTATCGTATTGGTATCGTATTTGTATCCAATTTGTATCGTATTTGTATCGTATTTGTATCGTATTTGTATCGTATTTGTATCGTATTTGTATCCAATTTGTATCGTATTTGTATCGTATTTGTATCGTATTTGTATCCAATTTGTATCGTATTTGTATCGTATTTGTATCGTATTTGTATCCAATTTGTATCGTATTTGTATCGTATTTGTATCGTACTTGTATCGTATTTGTATCGTATTTGTATCGTTTTTGTATCGTATTTGTATCGTATTTGTATCGTATTTGTATCCAATTTGTATCGTATTTGTATCCAATTTGTATCGTATTTGTATCCAATTTGTATCGTATTTGTATCCAATTTGTATCGTATTTGTATCCAATTTGTATCGTATTTGTATCGTATTTGTATCGTATTTGTATCGTATTTGTATCCAATTTGTATCGTATTTGTATCCAATTTGTATCGTATTTGTATCGTATTTGTATCGTATTGGTATCGTATTTGCATCGTATTTGTATCGTATTTGTATCGTATTTGTATCGTATTTGTATCGTATTTGTATCGTATTTGTATCCAATTTGTATCGTATTTGTATCCAATTTGTATCGTATTTGTATCGTATTTGTATCGTTTTTGTATCGTATTTGTATCGTATTTGTATCGTATTTGTATCGTATTTGTATCGTATTTGTATCGTATTGGTATCGTATTTGTATCGTATTTGTATCGTATTTGTATCGTATTTGTATCGTATTTGTATCCAATTTGTATCGTATTTGTATCGTATTTGTATCGTATTTGTATCGTATTTGTATCCAATTTGTATCGTATTTGTATCGTATTTGTATCGTATTTGTATCGTATTTGTATCGTATTTGCATCGTATTTGTATCGTATTTGTATCGTATTTGGATCGTATTTGTATCGTATTTGTATCCAATTTGTATCGTATTTGTATCCAATTTGTATCGTATTTGTATCGTATTGGTATCGTATTTGCATCGTATTTGTATCGTATTTGTATCCAATTTGTATCGTATTTGTATCGTATTTGCATCGTATTTGTATCGTATTTGTATCCAATTTGTATCGTATTTGTATCCAATTTGTATCGTATTTGTATCGTATTTGTATCGTATTTGTATCGTATTTGTATCCAATTTGTATCGTATTTGTATCCAATTTGTATCGTATTTGTATCGTATTTGTATCGTATTGGTATCGTATTTGTATCGTATTTGTATCGTATTTGTATCGTATTTGTATCGTATTTGTATCCAATTTGTATCGTATTTGTATCCAATTTGTATCGTATTTGTATCGTATTTGTATCGTATTTGTATCGTATTTGTATCGTATTTGTATCGTATTTGTATCGTATTTGTATCGTATTTGTATCCAATTTGTATCGTATTTGTATCCAATTTGTATCCAATTTGTATCGTATTTGTATCCAATTTGTATCGTATTTGTATCGTATTTGTATCGTATTTGTATCCAATTTGTATCGTATTTGTATCCAATTTGTATCGTATTTGTATCGTATTTGTATCGTATTGGTATCGTATTTGCATCGTATTTGTATCGTATTTGTATCGTATTTGTATCGTATTTGTATCGTATTTGTATCGTATTTGTATCCAATTTGTATCGTATTTGTATCCAATTTGTATCGTATTTGTATCGTATTTGTATCGTTTTTGTATCGTATTTGTATCGTATTTGTATCGTATTTGTATCGTATTTGTATCGTATTTGTATCGTATTGGTATCGTATTTGTATCGTATTTGTATCGTATTTGTATCGTATTTGTATCCAATTTGTATCGTATTTGTATCGTATTTGTATCGTATTTGTATCGTATTTGTATCGTATTTGTATCCAATTTGTATCGTATTTGTATCGTATTTGTATCGTATTTGTATCGTATTTGTATCGTATTTGCATCGTATTTGTATCGTATTTGTATCGTATTTGGATCGTATTTGTATCGTATTTGTATCCAATTTGTATCGTATTTGTATCCAATTTGTATCGTATTTGTATCGTATTGGTATCGTATTTGCATCGTATTTGTATCGTATTTGTATCCAATTTGTATCGTATTTGTATCGTATTTGCATCGTATTTGTATCGTATTTGTATCCAATTTGTATCGTATTTGTATCCAATTTGTATCGTATTTGTATCGTATTTGTATCGTATTTGTATCGTATTTGTATCCAATTTGTATCGTATTTGTATCCAATTTGTATCGTATTTGTATCGTATTTGTATCGTATTGGTATCGTATTTGTATCGTATTTGTATCGTATTTGTATCGTATTTGTATCGTATTTGTATCCAATTTGTATCGTATTTGTATCCAATTTGTATCGTATTTGTATCGTATTTGTATCGTATTTGTATCGTATTTGTATCGTATTTGTATCGTATTTGTATCGTATTTGTATCGTATTTGTATCCAATTTGTATCGTATTTGTATCCAATTTGTATCCAATTTGTATCGTATTTGTATCCAATTTGTATCGTATTTGTATCGTATTTGTATCGTATTTGTATCGTATTTGTATCGTATTTGTATCGTATTTGTATCGTATTTGTATCCAATTTGTATCGTATTTGTATCGTATTTGTATCCAATTTGTATCGTATTTGTATCGTATTTGTATCGTATTTGTATCGTATTTGTATCGTATTTGTATCGTATTTGTATCGTATTTGTATCGTATTTGTATCCAATTTGTATCGTATTTGTATCGTATTTGTATCGTATTTGTATCGTATTTGTATCGTATTTGTATCGTATTTGTATCGTATTTGTATCGTATTTGTATCGTTTTTGTATCGTATTTGTATCGTATTTGTATCGTATTTGTATCCAATTTGTATCGTATTTGTATCGTATTTGTATCGTATTTGTATCCAATTTGTATCGTATTTGTATCCAATTTGTATCGTATTTTTATCGTATTTGTATCGTATTTTTATCGTATTTGTATCGTATTTGTATCGTATTTGTATCGTATTTGTATCGTATTTGTATCGTATTTGTATCGTATTTGTATCCAATTTGTATCGTATTTGTATCCAATTTGTATCGTATTTGTATCGTATTTGTATCGTATTTGTATCCAATTTGTATCGTATTTGTATCCAATTTGTATCGTATTTGTATCGTATTTGTATCGTATTTGTATCGTATTTGTATCCAATTTGTATCGTATTTGTATCGTATTTGTATCGTATTTGTATCGTATTTGTATCCAATTTGTATCGTATTTGTATCCAATTTGTATCGTATTTGTATCGTATTTGTATCGTATTTGTATCGTATTTGTATCGTATTTGTATCGTATTTGTATCGTATTTGTATCCAATTTGTATCGTATTTGTATCGTATTGGTATCGTATTTGTATCCAATTTGTATCGTATTTGTATCGTATTTGTATCGTATTTGTATCGTATTTGTATCGTATTTGTATCCAATTTGTATCGTATTTGTATCGTATTTGTATCGTATTTGTATCCAATTTGTATCGTATTTGTATCGTATTTGTATCGTATTTGTATCCAATTTGTATCGTATTTGTATCGTATTTGTATCGTACTTGTATCGTATTTGTATCGTATTTGTATCGTTTTTGTATCGTATTTGTATCGTATTTGTATCGTATTTGTATCCAATTTGTATCGTATTTGTATCCAATTTGTATCGTATTTGTATCGTATTTGTATCGTATTTGTATCGTATTTGTATCGTATTTGTATCCAATTTGTATCGTATTTGTATCGTATTTGTATCGTATTTGTATCGTATTTGTATCGTATTTGTATCGTATTTGTATCGTATTTGTATCGTATTTGTATCGTATTTGTATCCAATTTGTATCGTATTTGTATCCAATTTGTATCGTATTTATATCGTATTTGTATCCAATTTGTATCGTATTTGTATCGTATTTGTATCGTATTTGCATCGTATTTGCATCGTATTTGTATCGTATTTGTATCGTATTTGTATCGTATTTGTATCGTATTTGTATCGTATTTGCATCGTATTTGTATCGTATTTGTATCGTATTTGTATCGTATTTGTATCGTATTTGTATCGTATTTGTATCGTATTTGTATCGTATTTGTATCGTATTTGTATCGTATTTGTATCGTATTTGCATCGTATTTGTATCGTATTTGTATCGTATTTGGATCGTATTTGTATCGTATTTGTATCGTATTTGTATCCAATTTGTATCGTATTTGTATCCAATTTGTATCGTATTTGTATCGTATTTGCATCGTATTTGTATCGTATTTGTATCCAATTTGTATCGTATTTGTATCGTATTTGTATCGGATTTGCATCGTATTTGTATCGTATTTGTATCCAATTTGTATCGTATTTGTATCGTATTTTTATCGTATTTGTATCGTATTTGTATCGTATTTGTATCGTATTTGCATCGTATTTGTATCGTATTTGCATCGTATTTGTATCGTATTTGTATCGTATTTGTATCGTATTTGTATCCAATTTGTATCGTATTTGTATCGTATTTGTATCGTATTTGTATCGTATTTGTATCCAATTTGTATCGTATTTGTATCGTATTTGTATCGTATTTGTATCGTATTTGTATCGTATTTGTATCGTATTTGTATCGTATTTGTATCGTATTTGTATCGTATTTGTATCGTATTTGTATCGTATTTGTATCGTATTTGTATCGTATTTGCATCGTATTTGTATCGTATTTGTATCGTATTTGGATCGTATTTGTATCGTATTTGTATCCAATTTGTATCGTATTTGTATCCAATTTGTATCGTATTTGTATCGTATTGGTATCGTATTTGCATCGTATTTGTATCGTATTTGTATCCAATTTGTATCGTATTTGTATCGTATTTGCATCGTATTTGTATCGTATTTGTATCCAATTTGTATCGTATTTGTATCCAATTTGTATCGTATTTGTATCGTATTTGTATCGTATTTGTATCGTATTTGTATCCAATTTGTATCGTATTTGTATCCAATTTGTATCGTATTTGTATCGTATTTGTATCGTATTGGTATCGTATTTGTATCGTATTTGTATCGTATTTGTATCGTATTTGTATCGTATTTGTATCCAATTTGTATCGTATTTGTATCCAATTTGTATCGTATTTGTATCGTATTTGTATCGTATTTGTATCGTATTTGTATCGTATTTGTATCGTATTTGTATCGTATTTGTATCGTATTTGTATCCAATTTGTATCGTATTTGTATCCAATTTGTATCCAATTTGTATCGTATTTGTATCCAATTTGTATCGTATTTGTATCGTATTTGTATCGTATTTGTATCGTATTTGTATCGTATTTGTATCGTATTTGTATCCAATTTGTATCGTATTTGTATCGTATTTGTATCCAATTTGTATCGTATTTGTATCGTATTTGTATCGTATTTGTATCGTATTTGTATCGTATTTGTATCGTATTTGTATCGTATTTGTATCGTATTTGTATCGTATTTGTATCGTATTTGTATCGTATTTGCATCGTATTTGTATCGTATTTGTATCGTATTTGCATCGTATTTGTATCGTATTTGTATCCAATTTGTATCGTATTTGTATCCAATTTGTATCGTATTTGTATCGTATTTGTATCGTATTTGTATCGTATTTGTATCCAATTTGTATCGTATTTGTATCCAATTTGTATCGTATTTGTATCGTATTTGTATCGTATTGGTATCGTATTTGTATCGTATTTGTATCGTATTTGTATCGTATTTGTATCGTACTTGTATCGTATTTGTATCGTATTTGTATCGTTTTTGTATCGTATTTGTATCGTATTTGTATCGTATTTGTATCCAATTTGTATCGTATTTGTATCCAATTTGTATCGTATTTGTATCGTATTTGTATCGTATTTGTATCCAATTTGTATCGTATTTGTATCGTATTTGTATCGTATTTGTATCCAATTTGTATCGTATTTGTATCCAATTTGTATCGTATTTGTATCGTATTTGTATCGTATTTGTATCGTATTTGTATCGTATTTGTATCGTATTTGTATCGTATTTGTATCCAATTTGTATCGTATTTGTATCGTATTGGTATCGTATTTGTATCCAATTTGTATCGTATTTGTATCGTATTTGTATCGTATTTGTATCGTATTTGTATCCAATTTGTATCGTATTTGTATCGTATTTGTATCGTATTTGTATCCAATTTGTATCGTATTTGTATCGTATTTGTATCGTATTTGTATCCAATTTGTATCGTATTTGTATCGTATTTGTATCGTACTTGTATCGTATTTGTATCGTATTTGTATCGTTTTTGTATCGTATTTGTATCGTATTTGTATCGTATTTGTATCCAATTTGTATCGTATTTGTATCCAATTTGTATCGTATTTGTATCGTATTTGTATCGTATTTGTATCGTATTTGTATCGTATTTGTATCCAATTTGTATCGTATTTGTATCGTATTTGTATCGTATTTGTATCGTATTTGTATCGTATTTGTATCGTATTTGTATCGTATTTGTATCCAATTTGTATCGTATTTGTATCCAATTTGTATCGTATTTATATCGTATTTGTATCCAATTTGTATCGTATTTGTATCGTATTTGTATCGTATTTGCATCGTATTTGCATCGTATTTGTATCGTATTTGTATCGTATTTGTATCGTATTTGTATCGTATTTGTATCGTATTTGCATCGTATTTGTATCGTATTTGTATCGTATTTGTATCGTATTTGTATCGTATTTGTATCGTATTTGTATCGTATTTGTATCGTATTTGTATCGTATTTGTATCGTATTTGTATCGTATTTGCATCGTATTTGTATCGTATTTGTATCGTATTTGGATCGTATTTGTATCGTATTTGTATCGTATTTGTATCCAATTTGTATCGTATTTGTATCCAATTTGTATCGTATTTGTATCGTATTTGTATCGTATTTGTATCGTATTGGTATCGTATTTGCATCGTATTTGTATCGTATTTGTATCCAATTTGTATCGTATTTGTATCGTATTTGTATCGGATTTGCATCGTATTTGTATCGTATTTGTATCCAATTTGTATCGTATTTGTATCGTATTTTTATCGTATTTGTATCGTATTTGTATCGTATTTGTATCGTATTTGTATCGTATTTGTATCGTATTTGTATCGTATTTGTATCCAATTTGTATCGTATTTGTATCCAATTTGTATCGTATTTATATCGTATTTGTATCCAATTTGTATCGTATTTGTATCGTATTTGTATCGTATTTGCATCGTATTTGCATCGTATTTGTATCGTATTTGTATCGTATTTGTATCCAATTTGTATCGTATTTGTATCGTATTTGTATCGTATTTGTATCCAATTTGTATCGTATTTGTATCGTATTTGTATCGTATTTGTATCGTATTTGTATCGTATTTGTATCGTATTTGTATCGTATTTGTATCGTATTTGCATCGTATTTGTATCGTATTTGTATCGTATTTGTATCCAATTTGTATCGTATTTGTATCCAATTTGTATCGTATTTGTATCGTATTTGTATCGTATTTGTATCGTATTTGTATCCAATTTGTATCGTATTTGTATCGTATTTGTATCCAATTTGTATCGTATTTGTATCGTATTTGTATCGTATTTGTATCGTATTTGTATCGTATTTGTATCGTATTTGTATCGTATTTGTATCGTATTTGTATCGTATTTGTATCGTATTTGCATCGTATTTGTATCGTATTTGTATCGTATTTGGATCGTATTTGTATCGTATTTGTATCCAATTTGTATCGTATTTGTATCCAATTTGTATCGTATTTGTATCGTATTGGTATCGTATTTGCATCGTATTTGTATCGTATTTGTATCCAATTTGTATCGTATTTGTATCGTATTTGCATCGTATTTGTATCGTATTTGTATCCAATTTGTATCGTATTTGTATCCAATTTGTATCGTATTTGTATCGTATTTGTATCGTATTTGTATCGTATTTGTATCGTATTTGTATCCAATTTGTATCGTATTTGTATCCAATTTGTATCGTATTTGTATCGTATTTGTATCGTATTGGTATCGTATTTGTATCGTATTTGTATCGTATTTGTATCGTATTTGTATCGTATTTGTATCCAATTTGTATCGTATTTGTATCGTATTTGTATCGTATTTGTATCCAATTTGTATCGTATTTGTATCGTATTGGTATCGTATTTGTATCCAATTTGTATCGTATTTGTATCGTATTTGTATCGTATTTGTATCCAATTTGTATCGTATTTGTATCGTATTTGTATCGTATTTGTATCCAATTTGTATCGTATTTGTATCCAATTTGTATCGTATTTGTATCGTATTTGTATCGTATTTGTATCGTATTTGTATCGTATTTGTATCGTATTTGTATCGTATTTGTATCCAATTTGTATCGTATTTGTATCGTATTGGTATCGTATTTGTATCCAATTTGTATCGTATTTGTATCGTATTTGTATCGTATTTGTATCGTATTTGTATCGTATTTGTATCCAATTTGTATCGTATTTGTATCGTATTTGTATCGTATTTGTATCCAATTTGTATCGTATTTGTATCGTATTTGTATCGTATTTGTATCCAATTTGTATCGTATTTGTATCGTATTTGTATCGTACTTGTATCGTGTTTGTATCGTATTTGTATCGTTTTTGTATCGTATTTGTATCGTATTTGTATCGTATTTGTATCCAATTTGTATCGTATTTGTATCCAATTTGTATCGTATTTGTATCGTATTTGTATCGTATTTGTATCGTATTTGTATCGTATTTGTATCCAATTTGTATCGTATTTGTATCGTATTTGTATCGTATTTGTATCGTATTTGTATCGTATTTGTATCGTATTTGTATCGTATTTGTATCCAATTTGTATCGTATTTGTATCCAATTTGTATCGTATTTATATCGTATTTGTATCCAATTTGTATCGTATTTGTATCGTATTTGTATCGTATTTGCATCGTATTTGCATCGTATTTGTATCGTATTTGTATCGTATTTGTATCGTATTTGTATCGTATTTGTATCGTATTTGCATCGTATTTGTATCGTATTTGTATCGTATTTGTATCGTATTTGTATCGTATTTGTATCGTATTTGTATCGTATTTGTATCGTATTTGTATCGTATTTGTATCGTATTTGTATCGTATTTGCATCGTATTTGTATCGTATTTGTATCGTATTTGGATCGTATTTGTATCGTATTTGTATCGTATTTGTATCCAATTTGTATCGTATTTGTATCCAATTTGTATCGTATTTGTATCGTATTTGTATCGTATTTGTATCGTATTGGTATCGTATTTGCATCGTATTTGTATCGTATTTGTATCCAATTTGTATCGTATTTGTATCGTATTTGTATCGGATTTGCATCGTATTTGTATCGTATTTGTATCCAATTTGTATCGTATTTGTATCGTATTTTTATCGTATTTGTATCGTATTTGTATCGTATTTGTATCGTATTTGTATCGTATTTGTATCGTATTTGTATCGTATTTGTATCGTATTTGTATCCAATTTGTATCGTATTTGTATCCAATTTGTATCGTATTTGTATCGTATTGGTATCGTATTTGCATCGTATTTGTATCGTATTTGTATCCAATTTGTATCGTATTTGTATCGTATTTGCATCGTATTTGTATCGTATTTGTATCCAATTTGTATCGTATTTGTATCCAATTTGTATCGTATTTGTATCGTATTTGTATCGTATTTGTATCGTATTTGTATCCAATTTGTATCGTATTTGTATCCAATTTGTATCGTATTTGTATCGTATTTGTATCGTATTGGTATCGTATTTGTATCGTATTTGTATCGTATTTGTATCGTATTTGTATCGTATTTGTATCCAATTTGTATCGTATTTGTATCCAATTTGTATCGTATTTGTATCGTATTTGTATCGTATTTGTATCGTATTTGTATCCAATTTTTATCGTATTTGTATCGTATTGGTATCGTATTTGTATCCAATTTGTATCGTATTTGTATCGTATTTGTATCGTATTTGTATCGTATTTGTATCGTATTTGTATCCAATTTGTATCGTATTTGTATCGTATTTGTATCGTATTTGTATCCAATTTGTATCGTATTTGTATCGTATTTGTATCGTATTTGTATCCAATTTGTATCGTATTTGTATCGTATTTGTATCGTATTTGGATCGTATTTGTATCGTATTTGTATCCAATTTGTATCGTATTTGTATCCAATTTGTATCGTATTTGTATCGTATTGGTATCGTATTTGCATCGTATTTGTATCGTATTTGTATCCAATTTGTATCGTATTTGTATCGTATTTGCATCGTATTTGTATCGTATTTGTATCCAATTTGTATCGTATTTGTATCCAATTTGTATCGTATTTGTATCGTATTTGTATCGTATTTGTATCGTATTTGTATCCAATTTGTATCGTATTTGTATCCAATTTGTATCGTATTTGTATCGTATTTGTATCGTATTGGTATCGTATTTGTATCGTATTTGTATCGTATTTGTATCGTATTTGTATCGTATTTGTATCCAATTTGTATCGTATTTGTATCCAATTTGTATCGTATTTGTATCGTATTTGTATCGTATTTGTATCGTATTTGTATCCAATTTGTATCGTATTTGTATCGTATTGGTATCGTATTTGTATCCAATTTGTATCGTATTTGTATCGTATTTGTATCGTATTTGTATCGTATTTGTATCGTATTTGTATCCAATTTGTATCGTATTTGTATCGTATTTGTATCGTATTTGTATCCAATTTGTATCGTATTTGTATCGTATTTGTATCGTATTTGTATCCAATTTGTATCGTATTTGTATCGTATTTGTATCGTACTTGTATCGTATTTGTATCGTATTTGTATCGTTTTTGTATCGTATTTGTATCGTATTTGTATCGTATTTGTATCCAATTTGTATCGTATTTGTATCCAATTTGTATCGTATTTGTATCCAATTTGTATCGTATTTGTATCCAATTTGTATCGTATTTGTATCCAATTTGTATCGTATTTGTATCGTATTTGTATCGTATTTGTATCGTATTTGTATCCAATTTGTATCGTATTTGTATCCAATTTGTATCGTATTTGTATCGTATTTGTATCGTATTGGTATCGTATTTGCATCGTATTTGTATCGTATTTGTATCGTATTTGTATCGTATTTGTATCGTATTTGTATCGTATTTGTATCCAATTTGTATCGTATTTGTATCCAATTTGTATCGTATTTGTATCGTATTTGTATCGTTTTTGTATCGTATTTGTATCGTATTTGTATCGTATTTGTATCGTATTTGTATCGTATTTGTATCGTATTGGTATCGTATTTGTATCGTATTTGTATCGTATTTGTATCGTATTTGTATCGTATTTGTATCCAATTTGTATCGTATTTGTATCGTATTTGTATCGTATTTGTATCGTATTTGTATCCAATTTGTATCGTATTTGTATCGTATTTGTATCGTATTTGTATCGTATTTGTATCGTATTTGCATCGTATTTGTATCGTATTTGTATCGTATTTGGATCGTATTTGTATCGTATTTGTATCCAATTTGTATCGTATTTGTATCCAATTTGTATCGTATTTGTATCGTATTGGTATCGTATTTGCATCGTATTTGTATCGTATTTGTATCCAATTTGTATCGTATTTGTATCGTATTTGCATCGTATTTGTATCGTATTTGTATCCAATTTGTATCGTATTTGTATCCAATTTGTATCGTATTTGTATCGTATTTGTATCGTATTTGTATCGTATTTGTATCCAATTTGTATCGTATTTGTATCCAATTTGTATCGTATTTGTATCGTATTTGTATCGTATTGGTATCGTATTTGTATCGTATTTGTATCGTATTTGTATCGTATTTGTATCGTATTTGTATCCAATTTGTATCGTATTTGTATCCAATTTGTATCGTATTTGTATCGTATTTGTATCGTATTTGTATCGTATTTGTATCGTATTTGTATCGTATTTGTATCGTATTTGTATCGTATTTGTATCCAATTTGTATCGTATTTGTATCCAATTTGTATCCAATTTGTATCGTATTTGTATCCAATTTGTATCGTATTTGTATCGTATTTGTATCGTATTTGTATCCAATTTGTATCGTATTTGTATCCAATTTGTATCGTATTTGTATCGTATTTGTATCGTATTGGTATCGTATTTGCATCGTATTTGTATCGTATTTGTATCGTATTTGTATCGTATTTGTATCGTATTTGTATCGTATTTGTATCCAATTTGTATCGTATTTGTATCCAATTTGTATCGTATTTGTATCGTATTTGTATCGTTTTTGTATCGTATTTGTATCGTATTTGTATCGTATTTGTATCGTATTTGTATCGTATTTGTATCGTATTGGTATCGTATTTGTATCGTATTTGTATCGTATTTGTATCGTATTTGTATCCAATTTGTATCGTATTTGTATCGTATTTGTATCGTATTTGTATCGTATTTGTATCGTATTTGTATCCAATTTGTATCGTATTTGTATCGTATTTGTATCGTATTTGTATCGTATTTGTATCGTATTTGCATCGTATTTGTATCGTATTTGTATCGTATTTGGATCGTATTTGTATCGTATTTGTATCCAATTTGTATCGTATTTGTATCCAATTTGTATCGTATTTGTATCGTATTGGTATCGTATTTGCATCGTATTTGTATCGTATTTGTATCCAATTTGTATCGTATTTGTATCGTATTTGCATCGTATTTGTATCGTATTTGTATCCAATTTGTATCGTATTTGTATCCAATTTGTATCGTATTTGTATCGTATTTGTATCGTATTTGTATCGTATTTGTATCCAATTTGTATCGTATTTGTATCCAATTTGTATCGTATTTGTATCGTATTTGTATCGTATTGGTATCGTATTTGTATCGTATTTGTATCGTATTTGTATCGTATTTGTATCGTATTTGTATCCAATTTGTATCGTATTTGTATCCAATTTGTATCGTATTTGTATCGTATTTGTATCGTATTTGTATCGTATTTGTATCGTATTTGTATCGTATTTGTATCGTATTTGTATCGTATTTGTATCCAATTTGTATCGTATTTGTATCCAATTTGTATCCAATTTGTATCGTATTTGTATCCAATTTGTATCGTATTTGTATCGTATTTGTATCGTATTTGTATCGTATTTGTATCGTATTTGTATCGTATTTGTATCGTATTTGTATCCAATTTGTATCGTATTTGTATCGTATTTGTATCCAATTTGTATCGTATTTGTATCGTATTTGTATCGTATTTGTATCGTATTTGTATCGTATTTGTATCGTATTTGTATCGTATTTGTATCGTATTTGTATCCAATTTGTATCGTATTTGTATCGTATTTGTATCGTATTTGTATCGTATTTGTATCGTATTTGTATCGTATTTGTATCGTATTTGTATCGTATTTGTATCGTTTTTGTATCGTATTTGTATCGTATTTGTATCGTATTTGTATCCAATTTGTATCGTATTTGTATCGTATTTGTATCGTATTTGTATCCAATTTGTATCGTATTTGTATCCAATTTGTATCGTATTTGTATCGTATTTGTATCGTATTTTTATCGTATTTGTATCGTATTTGTATCGTATTTGTATCGTATTTGTATCGTATTTGTATCGTATTTGTATCGTATTTGTATCCAATTTGTATCGTATTTGTATCCAATTTGTATCGTATTTGTATCGTATTTGTATCGTATTTGTATCCAATTTGTATCGTATTTGTATCCAATTTGTATCGTATTTGTATCGTATTTGTATCGTATTTGTATCGTATTTGTATCCAATTTGTATCGTATTTGTATCGTATTTGTATCGTATTTGTATCCAATTTGTATCGTATTTGTATCCAATTTGTATCGTATTTGTATCGTATTTGTATCGTATTTGTATCGTATTTGTATCGTATTTGTATCGTATTTGTATCGTATTTGTATCCAATTTGTATCGTATTTGTATCGTATTGGTATCGTATTTGTATCCAATTTGTATCGTATTTGTATCGTATTTGTATCGTATTTGTATCGTATTTGTATCGTATTTGTATCCAATTTGTATCGTATTTGTATCGTATTTGTATCGTATTTGTATCCAATTTGTATCGTATTTGTATCGTATTTGTATCGTATTTGTATCCAATTTGTATCGTATTTGTATCGTATTTGTATCGTACTTGTATCGTATTTGTATCGTATTTGTATCGTTTTTGTATCGTATTTGTATCGTATTTGTATCGTATTTGTATCCAATTTGTATCGTATTTGTATCCAATTTGTATCGTATTTGTATCGTATTTGTATCGTATTTGTATCGTATTTGTATCGTATTTGTATCCAATTTGTATCGTATTTGTATCGTATTTGTATCGTATTTGTATCGTATTTGTATCGTATTTGTATCGTATTTGTATCGTATTTGTATCGTATTTGTATCGTATTTGTATCCAATTTGTATCGTATTTGTATCCAATTTGTATCGTATTTATATCGTATTTGTATCCAATTTGTATCGTATTTGTATCGTATTTGTATCGTATTTGCATCGTATTTGCATCGTATTTGTATCGTATTTGTATCGTATTTGTATCGTATTTGTATCGTATTTGTATCGTATTTGCATCGTATTTGTATCGTATTTGTATCGTATTTGTATCGTATTTGTATCGTATTTGTATCGTATTTGTATCGTATTTGTATCGTATTTGTATCGTATTTGTATCGTATTTGTATCGTATTTGCATCGTATTTGTATCGTATTTGTATCGTATTTGGATCGTATTTGTATCGTATTTGTATCGTATTTGTATCCAATTTGTATCGTATTTGTATCCAATTTGTATCGTATTTGTATCGTATTTGCATCGTATTTGTATCGTATTTGTATCCAATTTGTATCGTATTTGTATCGTATTTGTATCGGATTTGCATCGTATTTGTATCGTATTTGTATCCAATTTGTATCGTATTTGTATCGTATTTTTATCGTATTTGTATCGTATTTGTATCGTATTTGTATCGTATTTGCATCGTATTTGTATCGTATTTGCATCGTATTTGTATCGTATTTGTATCGTATTTGTATCGTATTTGTATCCAATTTGTATCGTATTTGTATCGTATTTGTATCGTATTTGTATCGTATTTGTATCCAATTTGTATCGTATTTGTATCGTATTTGTATCGTATTTGTATCGTATTTGTATCGTATTTGTATCGTATTTGTATCGTATTTGTATCGTATTTGTATCGTATTTGTATCGTATTTGTATCGTATTTGTATCGTATTTGTATCGTATTTGCATCGTATTTGTATCGTATTTGTATCGTATTTGGATCGTATTTGTATCGTATTTGTATCCAATTTGTATCGTATTTGTATCCAATTTGTATCGTATTTGTATCGTATTGGTATCGTATTTGCATCGTATTTGTATCGTATTTGTATCCAATTTGTATCGTATTTGTATCGTATTTGCATCGTATTTGTATCGTATTTGTATCCAATTTGTATCGTATTTGTATCCAATTTGTATCGTATTTGTATCGTATTTGTATCGTATTTGTATCGTATTTGTATCCAATTTGTATCGTATTTGTATCCAATTTGTATCGTATTTGTATCGTATTTGTATCGTATTGGTATCGTATTTGTATCGTATTTGTATCGTATTTGTATCGTATTTGTATCGTATTTGTATCCAATTTGTATCGTATTTGTATCCAATTTGTATCGTATTTGTATCGTATTTGTATCGTATTTGTATCGTATTTGTATCGTATTTGTATCGTATTTGTATCGTATTTGTATCGTATTTGTATCCAATTTGTATCGTATTTGTATCCAATTTGTATCCAATTTGTATCGTATTTGTATCCAATTTGTATCGTATTTGTATCGTATTTGTATCGTATTTGTATCGTATTTGTATCGTATTTGTATCGTATTTGTATCCAATTTGTATCGTATTTGTATCGTATTTGTATCCAATTTGTATCGTATTTGTATCGTATTTGTATCGTATTTGTATCGTATTTGTATCGTATTTGTATCGTATTTGTATCGTATTTGTATCGTATTTGTATCGTATTTGTATCGTATTTGTATCGTATTTGCATCGTATTTGTATCGTATTTGTATCGTATTTGCATCGTATTTGTATCGTATTTGTATCCAATTTGTATCGTATTTGTATCCAATTTGTATCGTATTTGTATCGTATTTGTATCGTATTTGTATCGTATTTGTATCCAATTTGTATCGTATTTGTATCCAATTTGTATCGTATTTGTATCGTATTTGTATCGTATTGGTATCGTATTTGTATCGTTTTTGTATCGTATTTGTATCGTATTTGTATCGTACTTGTATCGTATTTGTATCGTATTTGTATCGTTTTTGTATCGTATTTGTATCGTATTTGTATCGTATTTGTATCCAATTTGTATCGTATTTGTATCCAATTTGTATCGTATTTGTATCGTATTTGCATCGTGTTTGCATCGTATTTGTATCGTATTTGTTTCGTATTTGTATCGTATTTGTATCGTATTTGTATCGTATTTGTATCGTATTTGTATCGTATTTGTATCGTATTTGTATCGTATTTGCATCGTATTTGTATCGTATTTGTATCGTATTTGGATCGTATTTGTATCGTATTTGTATCCAATTTGTATCGTATTTGTATCCAATTTGTATCGTATTTGTATCGTATTGGTATCGTATTTGCATCGTATTTGTATCGTATTTGTATCCAATTTGTATCGTATTTGTATCGTATTTGCATCGTATTTGTATCGTATTTGTATCCAATTTGTATCGTATTTGTATCCAATTTGTATCGTATTTGTATCCAATTTGTATCGTATTTGTATCGTATTTGTATCGTATTTGTATCGTATTTGTATCCAATTTGTATCGTATTTGTATCCAATTTGTATCGTATTTGTATCGTATTTGTATCGTATTGGTATCGTATTTGCATCTTATTTGTATCGTATTTGTATCGTATTTGTATCGTATTTGTATCGTATTTGTATCGTATTTGTATCGTATTTGTATCGTATTGGTATCGTATTTGTATCGTATTTGTATCGTATTTGTATCGTATTTGTATCGTATTTGTATCCAATTTGTATCGTATTTGTATCGTATTTGTATCGTATTTGTATCGTATTTGTATCGTATTTGTATCCAATTTGTATCGTATTTGTATCGTATTTGCATCGTGTTTGCATCGTATTTGTATCGTATTTGTTTCGTATTTGTATCGTATTTGTATCGTATTTGTATCGTATTTGTATCGTATTTGTATCGTATTTGTATCGTATTTGTATCGTATTTGTATCGTATTTGTATCGTATTTGCATCGTATTTGTATCGTATTTGTATCGTATTTGGATCGTATTTGTATCGTATTTGTATCCAATTTGTATCGTATTTGTATCCAATTTGTATCGTATTTGTATCGTATTGGTATCGTATTTGCATCGTATTTGTATCGTATTTGTATCCAATTTGTATCGTATTTGTATCGTATTTGCATCGTATTTGTATCGTATTTGTATCCAATTTGTATCGTATTTGTATCCAATTTGTATCGTATTTGTATCGTATTTGTATCGTATTTGTATCGTATTTGTATCCAATTTGTATCGTATTTGTATCCAATTTGTATCGTATTTGTATCGTATTTGTATCGTATTGGTATCGTATTTGTATCGTATTTGTATCGTATTTGTATCGTATTTGTATCGTATTTGTATCCAATTTGTATCGTATTTGTATCCAATTTGTATCGTATTTGTATCGTATTTGTATCGTATTTGTATCGTATTTGTATCGTATTTGTATCGTATTTGTATCCAATTTGTATCGTATTTGTATCCAATTTGTATCCAATTTGTATCGTATTTGTATCCAATTTGTATCGTATTTGTATCGTATTTGTATCGTATTTGTATCGTATTTGTATCGTATTTGTATCGTATTTGTATCCAATTTGTATCGTATTTGTATCGTATTTGTATCCAATTTGTATCGTATTTGTATCGTATTTGTATCGTATTTGTATCGTATTTGTATCGTATTTGTATCGTATTTGTATCGTATTTGTATCGTATTTGTATCCAATTTGTATCGTATTTGTATCGTATTTGTATCGTATTTGTATCGTATTTGTATCGTATTTGTATCGTATTTGTATCGTATTTGTATCGTTTTTGTATCGTATTTGTATCGTATTTGTATCGTATTTGTATCCAATTTGTATCGTATTTGTATCGTATTTGTATCGTATTTGTATCGTATTTGTATCCAATTTGTATCGTATTTGTATCCAATTTGTATCGTATTTGTATCCAATTTGTATCGTATTTGTATCGTATTTGTATCGTATTTGTATCGTATTTGTATCGTATTTGTATCGTATTTGTATCCAATTTGTATCGTATTTGTATCCAATTTGTATCCAATTTGTATCGTATTTGTATCCAATTTGTATCGTATTTGTATCGTATTTGTATCGTATTTGTATCGTATTTGTATCGTATTTGTATCGTATTTGTATCCAATTTGTATCGTATTTGTATCGTATTTGTATCCAATTTGTATCGTATTTGTATCGTATTTGTATCGTATTTGTATCGTATTTGTATCGTATTTGTATCGTATTTGTATCGTATTTGTATCGTATTTGTATCCAATTTGTATCGTATTTGTATCGTATTTGTATCGTATTTGTATCGTATTTGTATCGTATTTGTATCGTATTTGTATCGTATTTGTATCGTTTTTGTATCGTATTTGTATCGTATTTGTATCGTATTTGTAT
Organism: Philereme transversata; assembly: GCA_963924445.1. Taxonomy (NCBI): domain Eukaryota; kingdom Metazoa; phylum Arthropoda; class Insecta; order Lepidoptera; family Geometridae; genus Philereme; species Philereme transversata. The sequence continues at coordinate 7,593,339 of OZ004345.1, read as the reverse complement.
CCAATTTGTATCGTATTTGTATCGTATTTGTATCGTATTTGTATCGTATTTGTATCCAATTTGTATCGTATTTGTATCCAATTTGTATCGTATTTGTATCGTATTTGTATCGTATTTTTATCGTATTTGTATCGTATTTGTATCGTATTTGTATCGTATTTGTATCGTATTTGTATCGTATTTGTATCGTATTTGTATCCAATTTGTATCGTATTTGTATCCAATTTGTATCGTATTTGTATCGTATTTGTATCGTATTTGTATCCAATTTGTATCGTATTTGTATCCAATTTGTATCGTATTTGTATCGTATTTGTATCGTATTTGTATCGTATTTGTATCCAATTTGTATCGTATTTGTATCGTATTTGTATCGTATTTGTATCCAATTTGTATCGTATTTGTATCCAATTTGTATCGTATTTGTATCGTATTTGTATCGTATTTGTATCGTATTTGTATCGTATTTGTATCGTATTTGTATCCAATTTGTATCGTATTTGTATCGTATTGGTATCGTATTTGTATCCAATTTGTATCGTATTTGTATCGTATTTGTATCGTATTTGTATCGTATTTGTATCGTATTTGTATCCAATTTGTATCGTATTTGTATCGTATTTGTATCGTATTTGTATCCAATTTGTATCGTATTTGTATCGTATTTGTATCGTATTTGTATCCAATTTGTATCGTATTTGTATCGTATTTGTATCGTACTTGTATCGTATTTGTATCGTATTTGTATCGTTTTTGTATCGTATTTGTATCGTATTTGTATCGTATTTGTATCCAATTTGTATCGTATTTGTATCCAATTTGTATCGTATTTGTATCGTATTTGTATCGTATTTGTATCGTATTTGTATCGTATTTGTATCCAATTTGTATCGTATTTGTATCGTATTTGTATCGTATTTGTATCGTATTTGTATCGTATTTGTATCGTATTTGTATCGTATTTGTATCCAATTTGTATCGTATTTGTATCCAATTTGTATCGTATTTATATCGTATTTGTATCCAATTTGTATCGTATTTGTATCGTATTTGTATCGTATTTGCATCGTATTTGCATCGTATTTGTATCGTATTTGTATCGTATTTGTATCGTATTTGTATCGTATTTGTATCGTATTTGCATCGTATTTGTATCGTATTTGTATCGTATTTGTATCGTATTTGTATCGTATTTGTATCGTATTTGTATCGTATTTGTATCGTATTTGTATCGTATTTGTATCGTATTTGTATCGTATTTGCATCGTATTTGTATCGTATTTGTATCGTATTTGGATCGTATTTGTATCGTATTTGTATCGTATTTGTATCCAATTTGTATCGTATTTGTATCCAATTTGTATCGTATTTGTATCGTATTTGTATCGTATTTGTATCGTATTGGTATCGTATTTGCATCGTATTTGTATCGTATTTGTATCCAATTTGTATCGTATTTGTATCGTATTTGTATCGGATTTGCATCGTATTTGTATCGTATTTGTATCCAATTTGTATCGTATTTGTATCGTATTTTTATCGTATTTGTATCGTATTTGTATCGTATTTGTATCGTATTTGTATCGTATTTGTATCGTATTTGTATCGTATTTGTATCGTATTTGTATCGTATTTGTATCCAATTTGTATCGTATTTGTATCCAATTTGTATCGTATTTATATCGTATTTGTATCCAATTTGTATCGTATTTGTATCGTATTTGTATCGTATTTGCATCGTATTTGCATAGTATTTGTATCGTATTTGTATCGTATTTGTATCCAATTTGTATCGTATTTGTATCGTATTTGTATCGTATTTGTATCGTATTTGTATCGTATTTGTATCGTATTTGTATCCAATTTGTATCGTATTTGTATCCAATTTGTATCGTATTTGTATCGTATTTGTATCGTATTTGTATCCAATTTGTATCGTATTTGTATCCAATTTGTATCGTATTTGTATCGTATTTGTATCGTATTTGTATCCAATTTGTATCGTATTTGTATCGTATTTGTATCGTATTTGTATCCAATTTGTATCGTATTTGTATCCAATTTGTATCGTATTTGTATCGTATTTGTATCGTATTTGTATCGTATTTGTATCGTATTTGTATCGTATTTGTATCCAATTTGTATCGTATTTGTATCGTATTGGTATCGTATTTGTATCCAATTTGTATCGTATTTGTATCGTATTTGTATCGTATTTGTATCGTATTTGTATCGTATTTGTATCCAATTTGTATCGTATTTGTATCGTATTTGTATCGTATTTGTATCCAATTTGTATCGTATTTGTATCGTATTTGTATCGTATTTGTATCCAATTTGTATCGTATTTGTATCGTATTTGTATCGTACTTGTATCGTATTTGTATCGTATTTGTATCGTTTTTGTATCGTATTTGTATCGTATTTGTATCGTATTTGTATCCAATTTGTATCGTATTTGTATCCAATTTGTATCGTATTTGTATCGTATTTGTATCGTATTTGTATCGTATTTGTATCGTATTTGTATCCAATTTGTATCGTATTTGTATCGTATTTGTATCGTATTTGTATCGTATTTGTATCGTATTTGTATCGTATTTGTATCCAATTTGTATCGTATTTGTATCCAATTTGTATCGTATTTATATCGTATTTGTATCCAATTTGTATCGTATTTGTATCGTATTTGTATAGTATTTGCATCGTATTTGCATCGTATTTGTATCGTATTTGTATCGTATTTGTATCGTATTTGTATCGTATTTGTATCGTATTTGCATCGTATTTGTATCGTATTTGTATCGTATTTGTATCGTATTTGTATCGTATTTGTATCGTATTTGTATCGTATTTGTATCGTATTTGTATCGTATTTGTATCGTATTTGTATCGTATTTGCATCGTATTTGTATCGTATTTGTATCGTATTTGGATCGTATTTGTATCGTATTTGTATCGTATTTGTATCCAATTTGTATCGTATTTGTATCCAATTTGTATCGTATTTGTATCGTATTTGTATCGTATTTGTATCGTATTGGTATCGTATTTGCATCGTATTTGTATCGTATTTGTATCCAATTTGTATCGTATTTGTATCGTATTTGTATCGGATTTGCATCGTATTTGTATCGTATTTGTATCCAATTTGTATCGTATTTGTATCGTATTTTTATCGTATTTGTATCGTATTTGTATCGTATTTGTATCGTATTTGTATCGTATTTGTATCGTATTTGTATCGTATTTGTATCGTATTTGTATCGTATTTGTATCCAATTTGTATCGTATTTGTATCCAATTTGTATCGTATTTATATCGTATTTGTATCCAATTTGTATCGTATTTGTATCGTATTTGTATCGTATTTGCATCGTATTTGCATCGTATTTGTATCGTATTTGTATCGTATTTGTATCCAATTTGTATCGTATTTGTATCGTATTTGTATCGTATTTGTATCCAATTTGTATCGTATTTGTATCGTATTTGTATCGTATTTGTATCGTATTTGTATCGTATTTGTATCGTATTTGTATCGTATTTGTATCGTATTTGCATCGTATTTGTATCGTATTTGTATCGTATTTGTATCCAATTTGTATCGTATTTGTATCCAATTTGTATCGTATTTGTATCGTATTTGTATCGTATTTGTATCGTATTTGTATCCAATTTGTATCGTATTTGTATCGTATTTGTATCCAATTTGTATCGTATTTGTATCGTATTTGTATCGTATTTGTATCGTATTTGTATCGTATTTGTATCGTATTTGTATCGTATTTGTATCGTATTTGTATCGTATTTGTATCGTATTTGCATCGTATTTGTATCGTATTTGTATCGTATTTGGATCGTATTTGTATCGTATTTGTATCCAATTTGTATCGTATTTGTATCCAATTTGTATCGTATTTGTATCGTATTGGTATCGTATTTGCATCGTATTTGTATCGTATTTGTATCCAATTTGTATCGTATTTGTATCGTATTTGCATCGTATTTGTATCGTATTTGTATCCAATTTGTATCGTATTTGTATCCAATTTGTATCGTATTTGTATCGTATTTGTATCGTATTTGTATCGTATTTGTATCGTATTTGTATCCAATTTGTATCGTATTTGTATCCAATTTGTATCGTATTTGTATCGTATTTGTATCGTATTGGTATCGTATTTGTATCGTATTTGTATCGTATTTGTATCGTATTTGTATCGTATTTGTATCCAATTTGTATCGTATTTGTATCCAATTTGTATCGTATTTGTATCGTATTTGTATCGTATTTGTATCGTATTTGTATCGTATTTGTATCGTATTTGTATCGTATTTGTATCGTATTTGTATCGTATTTGTATCCAATTTGTATCGTATTTGTATCCAATTTGTATCCAATTTGTATCGTATTTGTATCCAATTTGTATCGTATTTGTATAATATTTGTATCGTATTTGTATCGTATTTGTATCGTATTTGTATCGTATTTGTATCCAATTTGTATCGTATTTGTATCGTATTTGTATCCAATTTGTATCGTATTTGTATCGTATTGGTATCGTATTTGTATCGTATTTGTATCGTATTTGTATCGTATTTGTATCGTATTTGTATCCAATTTGTATCGTATTTGTATCCAATTTGTATCGTATTTGTATCGTATTTGTATCGTATTTGTATCGTATTTGTATCGTATTTGTATCGTATTTGTATCGTATTTGTATCGTATTTGTATCCAATTTGTATCGTATTTGTATCCAATTTGTATCCAATTTGTATCGTATTTGTATCCAATTTGTATCGTATTTGTATCGTATTTGTATCGTATTTGTATCGTATTTGTATCGTATTTGTATCGTATTTGTATCCAATTTGTATCGTATTTGTATCGTATTTGTATCCAATTTGTATCGTATTTGTATCGTATTTGTATCGTATTTGTATCGTATTTGTATCGTATTTGTATCGTATTTGTATCGTATTTGTATCGTATTTGTATCGTATTTGTATCGTATTTGCATCGTATTTGCATCGTATTTGTATCGTATTTGTATCGTATTTGCATCGTATTTGTATCGTATTTGTATCCAATTTGTATCGTATTTGTATCCAATTTGTATCGTATTTGTATCGTATTTGTATCGTATTTGTATCGTATTTGTATCCAATTTGTATCGTATTTGTATCCAATTTGAATCGTATTTGTATCGTATTTGTATCGTATTGGTATCGTATTTGTATCGTATTTGTATCGTATTTGTATCGTATTTGTATCGTACTTGTATCGTATTTGTATCGTATTTGTATCGTTTTTGTATCGTATTTGTATCGTATTTGTATCGTATTTGTATCCAATTTGTATCGTATTTGTATCCAATTTGTATCGTATTTGTATCGTATTTGCATCGTGTTTGCATCGTATTTGTATCGTATTTGTTTCGTATTTGTATCGTATTTGTATCGTATTTGTATCGTATTTGTATCGTATTTGTATCGTATTTGTATCGTATTTGTATCGTATTTGCATCGTATTTGTATCGTATTTGTATCGTATTTGGATCGTATTTGTATCGTATTTGTATCCAATTTGTATCGTATTTGTATCCAATTTGTATCGTGTTTGTATCGTATTGGTATCGTATTTGCATCGTATTTGTATCGTATTTGTATCCAATTTGTATCGTATTTGTATCGTATTTGCATCGTATTTGTATCGTATTTGTATCCAATTTGTATCGTATTTGTATCCAATTTGTATCGTATTTGTATCCAATTTGTATCGTATTTGTATCGTATTTGTATCGTATTTGTATCGTATTTGTATCCAATTTGTATCGTATTTGTATCCAATTTGTATCGTATTTGTATCGTATTTGTATCGTATTGGTATCGTATTTGCATCGTATTTGTATCGTATTTGTATCGTATTTGTATCGTATTTGTATCGTATTTGTATCGTATTTGTATCCAATTTGTATCGTATTTGTATCCAATTTGTATCGTATTTGTATCGTATTTGTATCGTTTTTGTATCGTATTTGTATCGTATTTGTATCGTATTTGTATCGTATTTGTATCGTATTTGTATCGTATTGGTATCGTATTTGTATCGTATTTGTATCGTATTTGTATCGTATTTGTATCGTATTTGTATCCAATTTGTATCGTATTTGTATCGTATTTGTATCGTATTTGTATCGTATTTGTATCCAATTTGTATCGTATTTGTATCGTATTTGCATCGTGTTTGCATCGTATTTGTATCGTATTTGTTTCGTATTTGTATCGTATTTGTATCGTATTTGTATCGTATTTGTATCGTATTTGTATCGTATTTGTATCGTATTTGTATCGTATTTGTATCGTATTTGTATCGTATTTGCATCGTATTTGTATCGTATTTGTATCGTATTTGGATCGTATTTGTATCGTATTTGTATCCAATTTGTATCGTATTTGTATCCAATTTGTATCGTATTTGTATCGTATTGGTATCGTATTTGCATCGTATTTGTATCGTATTTGTATCCAATTTGTATCGTATTTGTATCGTATTTGCATCGTATTTGTATCGTATTTGTATCCAATTTGTATCGTATTTGTATCCAATTTGTATCGTATTTGTATCGTATTTGTATCGTATTTGTATCGTATTTGTATCCAATTTGTATCGTATTTGTATCCAATTTGTATCGTATTTGTATCGTATTTGTATCGTATTGGTATCGTATTTGTATCGTATTTGTATCGTATTTGTATCGTATTTGTATCGTATTTGTATCCAATTTGTATCGTATTTGTATCCAATTTGTATCGTATTTGTATCGTATTTGTATCGTATTTGTATCGTATTTGTATCGTATTTGTATCGTATTTGTATCGTATTTGTATCGTATTTGTATCCAATTTGTATCGTATTTGTATCCAATTTGTATCCAATTTGTATCGTATTTGTATCCAATTTGTATCGTATTTGTATCGTATTTGTATCGTATTTGTATCGTATTTGTATCGTATTTGTATCGTATTTGTATCCAATTTGTATCGTATTTGTATCGTATTTGTATCCAATTTGTATCGTATTTGTATCGTATTTGTATCGTATTTGTATCGTATTTGTATCGTATTTGTATCGTATTTGTATCGTATTTGTATCGTATTTGTATCCAATTTGTATCGTATTTGTATCGTATTTGTATCGTATTTGTATCGTATTTGTATCGTATTTGTATCGTATTTGTATCGTATTTGTATCGTTTTTGTATCGTATTTGTATCGTATTTGTATCGTATTTGTATCCAATTTGTATCGTATTTGTATCGTATTTGTATCGTATTTGTATCGTATTTGTATCCAATTTGTATCGTATTTGTATCCAATTTGTATCGTATTTGTATCGTATTTGTATCGTATTTTTATCGTATTTGTATCGTATTTGTATCGTATTTGTATCGTATTTGTATCGTATTTGTATCGTATTTGTATCGTATTTGTATCCAATTTGTATCGTATTTGTATCCAATTTGTATCGTATTTGTATCGTATTTGTATCGTATTTGTATCCAATTTGTATCGTATTTGTATCCAATTTGTATCGTATTTGTATCGTATTTGTATCGTATTTGTATCCAATTTGTATCGTATTTGTATCGTATTTGTATCGTATTTGTATCCAATTTGTATCGTATTTGTATCCAATTTGTATCGTATTTGTATCCAATTTGTATCGTATTTGTATCGTATTTGTATCGTATTTGTATCCAATTTGTATCGTATTTGTATCGTATTGGTATCGTATTTGTATCCAATTTGTATCGTATTTGTATCGTATTTGTATCGTATTTGTATCGTATTTGTATCGTATTTGTATCCAATTTGTATCGTATTTGTATCGTATTTGTATCGTATTTGTATCCAAGTTGTATCGTATTTGTATCGTATTTGTATCGTATTTGTATCCAATTTGTATCGTATTTGTATCGTATTTGTATCGTACTTGTATCGTATTTGTATCGTATTTGTATCGTTTTTGTATCCAATTTGTATCGTATTTGTATCCAATTTGTATCGTATTTGTATCCAATTTGTATCGTATTTGTATCGTATTTGTATCGTATTTGTATCCAATTTGTATCGTATTTGTATCGTATTGGTATCGTATTTGTATCCAATTTGTATCGTATTTGTATCGTATTTGTATCGTATTTGTATCGTATTTGTATCGTATTTGTATCCAATTTGTATCGTATTTGTATCGTATTTGTATCGTATTTGTATCCAAGTTGTATCGTATTTGTATCGTATTTGTATCGTATTTGTATCCAATTTGTATCGTATTTGTATCGTATTTGTATCGTACTTGTATCGTATTTGTATCGTATTTGTATCGTTTTTGTATCGTATTTGTATCGTATTTGTATCGTATTTGTATCCAATTTGTATCGTATTTGTATCGTATTTGTATCGTATTTGTATCCAATTTGTATCGTATTTGTATCGTATTTGTATCGTATTTGTATCGTATTTGTATCGTATTTGTATCGTATTTGTATCGTATTTGTATCGTATTTGTATCGTATTTGCATCGTATTTGTATCGTATTTGTATCGTATTTGTATCCAATTTGTATCGTATTTGTATCCAATTTGTATCGTATTTGTATCGTATTTGTATCGTATTTGTATCGTATTTGTATCCAATTTGTATCGTATTTGTATCGTATTTGTATCCAATTTGTATCGTATTTGTATCCAATTTGTATCGTATTTGTATCGTATTTGCATCGTGTTTGCATCGTATTTGTATCGTATTTGTTTCGTATTTGTATCGTATTTGTATCGTATTTGTATCGTATTTGTATCGTATTTGTATCGTATTTGTATCGTATTTGTATCGTATTTGCATCGTATTTGTATCGTATTTGTATCGTATTTGGATCGTATTTGTATCGTATTTGTATCCAATTTGTATCGTATTTGTATCCAATTTGTATCGTGTTTGTATCGTATTGGTATCGTATTTGCATCGTATTTGTATCGTATTTGTATCCAATTTGTATCGTATTTGTATCGTATTTGCATCGTATTTGTATCGTATTTGTATCCAATTTGTATCGTATTTGTATCCAATTTGTATCGTATTTGTATCCAATTTGTATCGTATTTGTATCGTATTTGTATCGTATTTGTATCGTATTTGTATCCAATTTGTATCGTATTTGTATCCAATTTGTATCGTATTTGTATCGTATTTGTATCGTATTGGTATCGTATTTGCATCGTATTTGTATCGTATTTGTATCGTATTTGTATCGTATTTGTATCGTATTTGTATCGTATTTGTATCCAATTTGTATCGTATTTGTATCCAATTTGTATCGTATTTGTATCGTATTTGTATCGTTTTTGTATCGTATTTGTATCGTATTTGTATCGTATTTGTATCGTATTTGTATCGTATTTGTATCGTATTGGTATCGTATTTGTATCGTATTTGTATCGTATTTGTATCGTATTTGTATCGTATTTGTATCCAATTTGTATCGTATTTGTATCGTATTTGTATCGTATTTGTATCGTATTTGTATCCAATTTGTATCGTATTTGTATCGTATTTGCATCGTGTTTGCATCGTATTTGTATCGTATTTGTTTCGTATTTGTATCGTATTTGTATCGTATTTGTATCGTATTTGTATCGTATTTGTATCGTATTTGTATCGTATTTGTATCGTATTTGTATCGTATTTGTATCGTATTTGCATCGTATTTGTATCGTATTTGTATCGTATTTGGATCGTATTTGTATCGTATTTGTATCCAATTTGTATCGTATTTGTATCCAATTTGTATCGTATTTGTATCGTATTGGTATCGTATTTGCATCGTATTTGTATCGTATTTGTATCCAATTTGTATCGTATTTGTATCGTATTTGCATCGTATTTGTATCGTATTTGTATCCAATTTGTATCGTATTTGTATCCAATTTGTATCGTATTTGTATCGTATTTGTATCGTATTTGTATCGTATTTGTATCCAATTTGTATCGTATTTGTATCCAATTTGTATCGTATTTGTATCGTATTTGTATCGTATTGGTATCGTATTTGTATCGTATTTGTATCGTATTTGTATCGTATTTGTATCGTATTTGTATCCAATTTGTATCGTATTTGTATCCAATTTGTATCGTATTTGTATCGTATTTGTATCGTATTTGTATCGTATTTGTATCGTATTTGTATCGTATTTGTATCGTATTTGTATCGTATTTGTATCCAATTTGTATCGTATTTGTATCCAATTTGTATCCAATTTGTATCGTATTTGTATCCAATTTGTATCGTATTTGTATCGTATTTGTATCGTATTTGTATCGTATTTGTATCGTATTTGTATCGTATTTGTATCCAATTTGTATCGTATTTGTATCGTATTTGTATCCAATTTGTATCGTATTTGTATCGTATTTGTATCGTATTTGTATCGTATTTGTATCGTATTTGTATCGTATTTGTATCGTATTTGTATCGTATTTGTATCCAATTTGTATCGTATTTGTATCGTATTTGTATCGTATTTGTATCGTATTTGTATCGTATTTGTATCGTATTTGTATCGTATTTGTATCGTTTTTGTATCGTATTTGTATCGTATTTGTATCGTATTTGTATCCAATTTGTATCGTATTTGTATCGTATTTGTATCGTATTTGTATCGTATTTGTATCCAATTTGTATCGTATTTGTATCCAATTTGTATCGTATTTGTATCGTATTTGTATCGTATTTTTATCGTATTTGTATCGTATTTGTATCGTATTTGTATCGTATTTGTATCGTATTTGTATCGTATTTGTATCGTATTTGTATCCAATTTGTATCGTATTTGTATCCAATTTGTATCGTATTTGTATCGTATTTGTATCGTATTTGTATCCAATTTGTATCGTATTTGTATCCAATTTGTATCGTATTTGTATCGTATTTGTATCGTATTTGTATCCAATTTGTATCGTATTTGTATCGTATTTGTATCGTATTTGTATCCAATTTGTATCGTATTTGTATCCAATTTGTATCGTATTTGTATCCAATTTGTATCGTATTTGTATCGTATTTGTATCGTATTTGTATCCAATTTGTATCGTATTTGTATCGTATTGGTATCGTATTTGTATCCAATTTGTATCGTATTTGTATCGTATTTGTATCGTATTTGTATCGTATTTGTATCGTATTTGTATCCAATTTGTATCGTATTTGTATCGTATTTGTATCGTATTTGTATCCAAGTTGTATCGTATTTGTATCGTATTTGTATCGTATTTGTATCCAATTTGTATCGTATTTGTATCGTATTTGTATCGTACTTGTATCGTATTTGTATCGTATTTGTATCGTTTTTGTATCCAATTTGTATCGTATTTGTATCCAATTTGTATCGTATTTGTATCCAATTTGTATCGTATTTGTATCGTATTTGTATCGTATTTGTATCCAATTTGTATCGTATTTGTATCGTATTGGTATCGTATTTGTATCCAATTTGTATCGTATTTGTATCGTATTTGTATCGTATTTGTATCGTATTTGTATCGTATTTGTATCCAATTTGTATCGTATTTGTATCGTATTTGTATCGTATTTGTATCCAAGTTGTATCGTATTTGTATCGTATTTGTATCGTATTTGTATCCAATTTGTATCGTATTTGTATCGTATTTGTATCGTACTTGTATCGTATTTGTATCGTATTTGTATCGTTTTTGTATCGTATTTGTATCGTATTTGTATCGTATTTGTATCCAATTTGTATCGTATTTGTATCGTATTTGTATCGTATTTGTATCCAATTTGTATCGTATTTGTATCGTATTTGTATCGTATTTGTATCGTATTTGTATCGTATTTGTATCGTATTTGTATCGTATTTGTATCGTATTTGTATCGTATTTGCATCGTATTTGTATCGTATTTGTATCGTATTTGTATCCAATTTGTATCGAATCAAGCCTGTCAAACTGGTTTGATTAATTTCACCGTGGTTTTATCGTGGATATGCTCACTCAGTATTTTTTTTTTTATAAATTAAAGGCTAGCGTTTGACCACGATCTCGCCTGATGGCGCTCGATGATGCAGTCTACGATGGTTCACGCTTGCCTATAAGAAACCTATTCACTCGCGACTTATAGACTCCTAGGTTAGTTATCAGGAAACACAGACTCAGGCAAGGCGTTCCACTCCTTGGCGGTGCGCTTAATAAAGGTAGATGAGTACCGCTTTGTGCGTATGGGAGGTATGTCTACCATGTAGCAGTGGCGCACCGCGAGGCGTCTGGTTGTCCGATGATAGAATGGAGAATAGTGGGATCAGGTTGAAAAGCTCCGCAGCACACTCTCCGAAATGTATACGATAAAAAACCGAGAGGCTTGCAACCTTTCGCCGATGCTTGAGGCTGTGAAGCCTTGCATCTGCTAACTCGTCATTGCAAATCGTACAAATTGAAACTTTGGACTGTCTTTACTAGTCGCGCCATCTGTGATGTTTCTATATATACTAATTAGTGTTGGCTACTACACGTTAGGTGGCAGTAAATGCTAGTTATTAGTCCTCCAATCGATTAAAAATACCGTTGCAATATGGCATGTAGGCAAAGAATTGAGCCTGTGAAGCCTTGATTAATTGTTCATTGTAAATATCGTGGATATTTTTTCACTCAGTAAAATTGTACAAATTGAAACTTAGCCTGTCTATACTAGTCGCGCCATCTATATAATGTTCTACATAAACAAATTAGTGTTGGTTACTACACGATAGGTGGCAGTAAATGCTAGTTATTAGTCCTCCAATCGATTAAAAAGACCGTTGTTATATGGCATGTAGGCAGCATCTACGTTATAATGGCCTGTATTAGTCTTGTAAATCATTTTATATTCTTTCTGTTACTAAAAGCATTCCTGCTAAGCGTACCATTGTTTTAAATTTATTTGTAAAAAATATGTTCTGAATTTTATTTCACTGTACAATAAAGAGTTATCTTATCTTATCTTAAACGACTGGACCTATTTCGATGAAATTTCCTATCGATAGATTATGACCGGGATTGGGAGATAGGTATTCCTTTTTACCCGATTGCGTAGAAGGATAAAAGAAAAAAAATATATATAGTGATATTTTTATACTTCATAAAGAGAGGCCTGACCTTAAAGTGTGTGCAATCTGGTTGTGAGTAATGATGATATTGGGCTACGAATTCTAATTACATTATTAACATTGACTTACGTTATGTAGGTACCTATAATTAATTCTAATATGGTTGCGCATAAAAACAGGTACCTACCTAGCTATATGTTAAATATGTATTTATAAAGAATGCTTATTGTTACTAACATATGCACCGTTTTACATATTACTAGCTGTTGCCCGCGACTTCGTACGTGTTACACAACTAAATGTGTAGGTAACCTAGAAATAAAACTAAAGTCGCTGTTGCAACTTGACTTGACACCCCAGTTTTATACCATGGGACCTGATTTATGGGATAAAAAGTAGCCTATGTGTTAATCCAGCTTATAATCTACATACCTACTAAATTTCATCGAAATCGGTTTAGCCTTACGACGTGATTGAATAACAAACAAACATCAAATACGTAGGCCGCTCTCAAGGATGGTTTTTAAAAAGGGATTATTTAATATAATCTAATTTAATCTTAAAATAACAGAGTACAATTTAATTGATCAAGCGAAGCGAGATCTCTAAATCAACTTGGGCAAATCGGCGTTGTATGTATGTATGTTTGTTTGTCCGAGGATAACTTTTTATGTAGTTATGTAAAGTTTTGAAAAGTTGATATTTCCAGGCTATGAAACTCTGCTACGAAAGTGGATAAAATATTATTATTTATAACCAGTTATGAACAAAGATAAACAAACCATTTTCGTAGCTGGTTATGAAGCATGGCTACGAAAACGGCAACTACATTCCGTTCTCGTAACTGGTTATCAAGCAAGAAAAAAAATCCATGTTCGTATCTGGTTATCAAAGATCAGTTACAAACGTGGATTAAAGGGATTTTTCACATGTGAAATAGCACGAGCAAGAATAACGAGTGTCACATTACAGCATTATAATGAAAAATCATTGCCTGTGATTTTTCACATGTGAAATAGCAGTGATAAAAAATAATCATTTGATCTTATGAAAATGATGTTTAAATAGCAATCATTTCCATGTCTATCATGCACTTGTGTGTTTTATCTGCGTCCAAAAGAAAGTGAATTGTTAATGTCAATTGCCGTATCAATCAAAACTTGAGTTAGAACAAAATCATTTATGATTGTTTACAAACAGGAGGGTGTGTATAGAAGAGATGGCTAAACCGTGCGTTGTCTCGTATTGCGAAAACAACGGCAGACACCGCTTTTCTAAGGATGGAGTTTGCAAAACGAAATGAATAAGTACAAGCAATTTAACATGTAAACCCTAGTTCGTACATATTGAACTCTTCTTAATAATGTTCAGCTCAATTTCGTGTAACTGACTTATCTGTGACGCCATCATATTGGAATAATTACCGTAAGCGATATTTTACGTATTTATTAGGTTGGGGAAAAAGTTTCATCGCATTTTTTAAGAAAATTCAAAACATTTTTAATATAGTTTATTTACATTTAACTAGAGTATGTAGGTACCATTTTGTTCGATAACTTTTTGCCATCTTGTAGGTAGGGACATGATCCCATTGCTATATAAATTTTGGGGCTTCTGATCAAAACACCGCGACAAGTGATTTTGGCAGTCCTCTCGTGATGTTAACCTGACACTGCCTAAATAATTCTGAAGAGACCGAACCAGGTGGAAATCTGAAGGTGCAAGGTCAGGACTATACGATGGATGCATTAACACCTCCCAGCCAAACTCTCTTAATTTTTGCTGAGTGGCTAAAGATGTGTGAGGTCTAGCGTTATCATGATGAAAAAGCACACCCCTTCTGTTGATTAATTCCGGCCGCTTTCTCTCAACTTCTTGCTTTAATCTCATCAGTTGTTCGCAGTAGAGTTCAGAATCGATGGTCCTGCCTGGTGGTAACAGCTCATAATGAATAATGCCCTTCCAATCCCACCACACACAGCATCACCTTGTTGCGAGTTAACCCGGGTTTCGCCACAGTCTGTGAAGCCTGACCGGCCTTTGACCACGACTTTTTCACACGTTCTTATCGTACGTGATCCACTTTTCATCACCAGTTATCAGCTTCTTCAAAAATGGTTCAGTTTCATTACGTCGTAATAAAGAATCACAAATGAGTACACGGTTCATTAGGTTTATTTCAGTGAGCTCGTGGGGTACCCAAATATCGAGCTTTTTTGTGTACCCAGTTTTTTTCAAACGCGCCAAAACTGTTTTGTGGTCAATTCCCAGTTCTTCAGCTACGTCGTAACTACTGATATACTGATCTTGCTCCACTTTTTCAAAAATGGCATCAACTTTATCCGTAATAGGGCGACCAGAGCGACGTGCATCTTTGACATCAAAATTTCCGGATTGAAAACGCTTAAACCAAAGTTGTGCTACTCACAGACACTGCACTAGCTCCATAAACATCGCAAATTTTTTTTCGGCTTGCGTTGTATTTTTACCTTTTTTGTAGTAAAATTTTAAAATGTATCGAATTTCTTCATTAGATTCACTCATCTTTACAGTACGAAAAACAAATAAAAATCACACATTTTCCTTATTTGAATTTGGAATTATCTTCTTTAAAATTTAAACTTTGAATGATACCAAAACCAGCCAGATACAAATAGTATAGCCAAAGAGATTTTATTACAAGTTCATACATACTATTATGCGAAAAGACTTTTCCCCAACCTATTATATACCTAGGTACTTATAAGTTAGTTGGTGTGGATTAGGTACTTATGTACTTGTCATTTTTCATCCTAAAAGTTATCATTTTAAAATATAACTATATGAAGAATATTGAAGAAAACTGCTATATCTTCAGTGTTCTTATGGAACAAAGCTTGTCCAGAACAACCATCAACATCCATTCAAGATGTAGCGTATCGATTAGTCAGATTGCACACAGAGCTAAAAAATAATACAAACAACAAGACGAAACAAAAATGGAGTGAGCATGTTCTCTAGAAATGTTGATGTTGTCTTTACAACTTTGATAGTTTGGGAAGTTTATGAAATATATTTTCCAACGGAGTGCTTGTTTAGACTCGTCTTTAACTCGGCTGCTTGTTTGGACGGTGCCATCTATTACGCTAGTTGGAACTACTTTTTAATTTTTTTATTTGCCAACTGATTCCAATACTTTTTTTTTTTTAAATCGAGAATGAAATGCTCTCATTGATCGAATGCAGAAGGTCACTTTAACCGGTTACAGCTGGACGTACGTGTATGTATGTGTATGTCTTTGTGTGTGTTTTAATAAAGTGATATTTTAACTAAATCGAACTAACCTCAGAATGCACCAACCTAGATTTGGTTTTTATTGTTTCGCAGAAAGTGTTAAAAGTAAAAAGTCCTCGTGGATAAAGCTGTTTGCATCTTGAGCGTACCTACTTATATCCCTCTCTGCACTCAGGATTCTAGCAACTCCCTTGCTCCACTCGTGAGTTAGGTTTTTTTTGTAATTACTTACCTACTAACTACTGACGAATCTGCAGCTTCTCACGCGTAGTTTTTCAATAGAAAAATTATCCTCCGGCGCAGTCGGGTAAAAAGTAACCTATATTACTCAGGGATAATGTAGCATTCTAATGAGGAAAGAATTTTTGAAATCGGACCGGTAGTTTTTGAGTTAATTCGTTAGAAACATACAAAAATATCCATCCAAAGGTTGTCTGGAAGAGATCGATTTTAGCGATAAGACCGCCCATTGTACTTACCTTAATTTTTGTGTATTTTTATTGTATTTTTAATTTTGTTGGTGTGCAATAAAGAGTATTCTATTCTATTCTATACTAAAAATACAAATCTTTCCTCTTTATAATATTAGTATAGATTTATAGACCAGTCGTACCAAAATGAAAGTCGTAGGTATTCATAAAATTTGAATAATTTATTTTAAAAAACTTATACATAAACACGGTCATAAAAACAGATATAAATAAGTCGGTATACCCTTGTTACTTAGTAATAATAGGATTCCGTATCAAAAGTTAAAAAGTAACTCTTATTACTGAACATTGCGTATCCAAAATGTTTTCAAGCGACTTTATTTTATTTATTCATCCACAAAACAGATCCACGTAGCACTAATTAAACGAACATACAATTTTAGATTCTACAACTTAGATTATAGCAGGGATGTTGCGGAAGCAGATTTCTTGACATCCGCGGATGCGGATTTAAATTTTTGAAGGTTTTTATCCCCGGATCTTAAGATTTATATGTTTTGTAACTTCTAAAGTTTTTTAGTGTATTATTTTATAAGTTTGATTTTTAATAAATACTTACTTAAAAAAAAATCTACTAGTTAGTTGAAATTAGTAAGTCGGCTATAAAATAATTATATAAGAGTATTAAATCTTTTATATACATATATTAGAATAAGTACTTCTACAAATTATAAAAACTTTTCAGTTTCGACCTGAGATTGCTTGAAAATATCGTGCCAGGTACCTACAAGGACGAAATTTGCGTTGTAGATGAAAATTGCGTCACATTGCCGTGTGGCACTCCAAATTTGGAAAGGTAAGATGTTTGTAATTGTGTTGCCTGTTTGTATTATTAATCAACTACAAAAACAAAAACAGTATAGAACTCATAGTGGTGCAGTGGGCGAGACGCAGGAGGTAGCGGGTTCGATCCCCGCTGCGGAACAAATGTTTGCATGATCTACAGATATTTGTTCCGGGTCTGGTTGTTTCTCTATATATTATAAGTATGTATTTACAAAAAAAAATGTATATAAGTATTCTATCAGTTATCTGGTTCCCATAGTACAAGCTCTGCTTAATTTGGGCTAGATAGCGCTGTGTGAAATGTCCAGCAATATTTATTTATTTATTTATTGTTTCTTATAGATTGACCTCCGATGTATTTGGACAGCCTTGAAAATGTGCTACCAGCTGAGTTCAAGAAGTTGAAGATACATGGAGAATAATGTTCTGAGCGATATTATTAATATAGATAGAAAATAAATAATTCAGTATCTCTTTCAATGGATCCGACTTGCAATGGTTGTGGTCTTGACTTTCAGTAAATAAATGCTTATGAACATACAAATTAATGTCTCAATATTTTTTTACTAATTTAAGCTTGTGTTTTTGGGCTCACATTAACACCTCCAATGAAAATACTAAATTTCTGACTTACTACATTTTTCTATGGCACACGGCCAGCAACATCCAACCAGCGTAGGTATCGTGTGAATGTATATACGAGGCATGCCTTTTAAGTTTTGTCGTTTGAAGAAAAAAACACATCTAGAACCTTATAGTACTTTTTATTGTTTTTCAAAGTATTCACAACGTAGCTTAAAACACTTTTCCATTCGCTCAAACCAGTTATTATAACATTTATTTCACTCTAAAGTGGGGTGTTCAAAATGGCTGTCTTGAAAGCGTCGACTGCTTCTTCACCGGACTGGAACCTTTGACCACGAAGACTTTTCTTAATTTTAGGAAATGTAAAGAAATCGTTAGGGCTTAGGTCAGGACTGTATGGAGGATGGTCAAGAATTTCTACTTTTTCCTGCTTCAAATACTCAATCGTTTGACGAGCGCTGTGTGAGCTTGCGTTGTCGTGGTGCAGGATGATGCGTCGCTTTGAGTTAGATTTTCGAAGTTCGGCGATGACTTGTGGTAAACAAACTGTAGTATACCACTCTGCGTTAACCGTTCTACGATTTTCAAGTGCAATAGTCGCAACATGGCCGGTTTTTCCAACGAACGTGGCCACCATCTTCTTTGAAGTGCTTCGAGAACGAACAACTTTAGTCGGCTTTGGCTCGTCTTGAAAGACCCAGATTGTAGATTGTTGTTTGGTATCAGGATCGTAGGCATAGATCCAAGATTCGTCACCACTTATGATGTCGTAGACGTGATTTGACTCCCCTCGGTTGAACCTTTGCAGAGTTTTCTTACACCATCTGACGCGGGCCGCCTTGTGATCGTCGGAAAGCAGATGCGGTATCCAACGGCAAACTAGCTTTCTCACACCAAGCGCTTCATGCAAGATCTTCTGAATGGTTGTCCCTGAGATGCCTAATAGAGCCTCTATCTCTCGATACGTCACATGACGATCTTCGAGAATTAGTTGTCTCACAGCAATGATGTTATCTTCAGTGAAGGCGGATTTTGGGCGTCCTTCGCGAAATCTGTCACTAACACTAGTATGTCCACGCTGGAATTCTAAATACCAGCGTTCGACAGTCCGCAGACATGGGGCTACATCACTTAACACAGATGTTAGCTCTTCTAAACACTGAAGCCGTGTCAGGCCTCTTCTAAAGTTGTAGAAAATTATTGCACGAACATTTTCCTTAGAAAGATTCATTTTCGTACGTGACCTGACAGATTCAAATCGAAACTGTGACTAAACAATAGCATTAATCCTAATACTTTCAACTGTTTTGAGATTCAAAATGTAAACACATTCGAATATAGAACAGTTCCAAATTCAAAATTGCCGGAAAATATGGAAACGACAGAACTTAAAAGGCATGCCTCGTATGGCGTTTCGTCACGTTGAGTTATTTGCAATGAAGCGTAATTCCCGCGTTCCTAAACAGATGGCGCTAGTATCTTAGAGAGCAACTAACAGTACTTTGTATTAGTTTAGTTCCACAAATTTCCGCAAATTTTATTAGTGATAATGTCTCTAGTTGTTGCTTTGGCGTAAATCTAATGGCGCGTGCGGGGTGAAGTGGGGGTAAAATCTGAAATATGCGTGTCTAAAGTCTGCGCCTTAAAAACCTATTGCGTCGCCCTTATAGTCCTACACAAAGGGGGCCAGTAAAGTTAAAAAACTTATATTAATGAAATAAGACTACTAAAAACATAATATAAAGCACAATAAACTTTCCAAAAACAGTAGAAATAAGCAACAGTTAAGGTGTAATGTAGAATTCTTAACCAATTCTGTCTTCTGATAGCTACATCCGTTCCTTTCAATCCATCCTTCGCAATATACTTTCTTATACCGATGCACCAAATTTGAATATACTCGTCCCAATTGATAGCTGCGATGTCGAAGTTGAAAATAGTTTTATCCGTTTTTGACAGGCTTTTGTGAAGGCCATCTAGATTATTGTCAACGAATATCCAGCTGTTTTGTGAGAAATATGACAGTGACATTGTCATTTTATAAACCTTTTGGTATATTTTGACTAATCTGTAACAAATAAATTATTTGTATAAATAAAAATGAAACGGTGTTCGTGGGTAAGCGCATCACTTAAAAACGACTGGACAGATTTCGATAATTTTAAAATGTTCGTCGTTAAAATATTAATGTTTTTGGGTAACAACATTTGAAAATTTATAAAAACGTCAATAAGTCCCAACATATCAATGAAACAGCCTGTATAAAATAGGTAAACCAATCATATTCATTCATCATGTAAGTAGGTAAACTAGCAGTTTAAACTAAAAACTAAAACTTTTCTTTGTCAGTGCAAAGGCGCCGCCGATTTAGGTAGTGAAAATTTTTTTATTATAAATGTATTGATTACTGGATAAATATTCAAGCTACCGGTATTCATCCCACCTCTAAAATCAGATAATACGATTCCGGACGTGTGTTTTCAAGTAATGTCGTAAATAACAAAACACGTATGATAAAAGTATGTTTTTACTAAAAAAGTATATACGTATTCTATCAGTTATCTAGTTTCCATAGCACAAGCTTTGCTTAGTTTGGGGCTAGATGGCGCTGCATGAAATGTCCAGCATTATTTATTTATCTTACCTTCGTTCCTGTCCCACTAAAAGGCAAATGAAGTCAACGGCATAAGCTGGTATCATATGCAGAAACCACGTCAGGAAAGTAAATAATAATCGATTATTGGTTTCTATACCGTATCCGTAATAAAGTGCTTTCGGTGAAGCTAGTTTATCTTTATACTTCTTTAGAGTCAATGGTATGTAACCTGAAAAAAAATGTTTTAGTAATTATTGCGATCTCACTTATAAGATCTCAACTATCTCTATCTTCAAAGGTTTGCTGGAAGAAAACTCTTATCATACCTAGCACAAATATGTCATTGCTATTATAAAACTATCATCGTCTATGGTACCACTGCAGTATGTAATTGATCGAGCGAAGCGAAATCTACAAATCAACTTGGGCAAATCGGCGTTGTATGTATGTATGTTTGTTTGTCCGAGGATAGCTTTCGAAGCGTTTATTCGATCATCGTGAAATTTCATACATAGGTAGGTAGTGATGGCATATTGGGGTTCAAGAGGGGTAAAAAAAATGAAAATGAGACTATAAGGTCAAGTGGGACGTCAAATGAAAGGTCTTCATTAGTAAATTTCAACCCTGTTTTTATTTTTAGTTTAATCCTTGTAGTTTTTGAGTTATTAGCCATATTAAAAACAAAACATTGATAAAACTCACAGGGTACACCACAATGCTGAAATTTGGTATTTGTGTAGCTTTAGTGACCACAAAAAAAATAACCCCGGTATATGAACTCTCGTTACCTGTAGTTTGAATGAAATTGTAGGTCAAGTAAGTTGGTTATTTATTTCGTGATACTATTTTGATGGTCAAAGATTAGGTACAAATAATATTTTTTTGTTTTAATTGGAGACTCGCGAGATCTCAGTTCGGGGCGAACCACTGGTTAATTGTTTTTTATGAATTAACTTTATGTATGTTGCAAATAAAATATTTTCCTATTCTATATCAACTTGGAAAGGGATTGTTACCGTATCACCTCGAGCCGTTCAGTTTGTATGAAACTTGTAGGGAGTTTCATACAAACTAGGAAAATTCAATACAAGTGCAACGCACACTAATCGGAATCGTATCGCCTCGCTTCGGGACAAGCTCACAACCGCGGTGCGGTGCGCTTACGTCTCTCCGTACCCGAGCAGTGAAACTGGTGCCGCGTAGCCGTCAACCAGCGGGCGGCGAGCCGTAGCCAAGGAGCTGCTGATCCGCTTTAATTACGTGCTTACGTTAGGCTGACGACGGTGCGATCCCTTTATGAGTTGATATGTCTGAACATTTAAGCTCGCCTTTGTATATGTCCATTTTGTAAGAGAATAAAGAAAAAGAATAAGGAACAAAGAAAGAAAGAACAGAAAATTGTTTATATGGGTACTTCTTGTGTATTGTATATATATATATGTTTTAATATATGTATGTATATGCTTTCATTGTGTTTATAATCTATAAATACTTCTATCTTCATTAAGTATTGTTTTTTGGCTATTATTTATATTTTATCGTGCTCTTTTTTGGTACGACTCTTTATATACCTATTTATTACATAAGTAAATAATTATTACTATTTTTTTTAATAATTCACATCACAGTATCACCACTTTTGTAATGATATTTATTTTTTTATTACTCTTTAAGTACGTTCGTGAGTCACCAAAGCCTTGTGCGGAAAATCAGCGTTGTAAACTAATTTACAATGCTGAGCTCAGGGCTTTTCGCATAATCCTGTACATGGCAGCATTTCTCCATGCATACACTATAATGGCCGTAATATGTATCATTTTCCTCCTTTGTGCATGTATTTTTTATTGTGTATAATTATGTTCGTTTAAGCGTTGCTTCTGCTTCTTGTGTACAGTTTATGTGAATTAATGTCTTCTTTCTTTCTTCTTTCTAGGTATAGAAAATTAGGTCAAAAATTTGTTGATATTTAAAAATAATTGGTCAAGCGCGGACCACACACAGTAAAGGATTCCGTAGTCAATACGCCCATATCTTAGTCATTTTAAAATACAAAGTTAATTTTGCAGACACGACTAATACGAAAAAGGCTACTTTGAAGCTTTATGTTTCGAAAACGGATTCTTTTATCAAAAAAGTGTTTAAGAATCCTCATAGTGTTTTTGTAAGATCTATTCAACGATACCCTACATAATGGGATGCTTAATAACCCCCCCCCACTTTCATTTAAGGGAGGTACCCTAAAACATTTTTGTATAGTTTTACTACTTCCTAGCAGAAAGTGCGTAGATCTTGGCACTCTCTTCGCCAGTACTGTAACTCGCTTCTATCCCCGCGGTTATAATGGCATTGTTCACGTAATCATAGGGGATCAAGCCGCGCTTAATGTCCTTATTGTGTAACATTGAAGAACGAAAACGATTACCTTGTGTAGTTGTGTAACAGGGTTTCTAGCACAAGTGTTAAGTGTGTAGATTCTGGCACTCTCTCAGCCAGTGCTATGACTTGCTTCTCTCCCCGTTACTATGATAACATTGTTCACATAATCGTAGGGAACCAAACCGAGCTTAGTGTCCTTGTTGTGTAACATTAAAGAACGAAAACTATTACCTTGTGTAACAGGGTTCCTAGCACAAGTGCTAAGTGTGTAGATCTTGGCATTATCTCCACCAGTGCTGTGATTCGCTTCTCTCCCTGCGGCTATGATGGCATTGTTCACGTAATCACAGGGGATCAAACCGAGCTTAGTGTCCTTGTTGTGTAGCATTACATGTAGAACGCCTAGACCAACACCTAATAATAACTGGAAATAAATGAGTTATTGTCAAATATATATAAACAAATACTTTTTTTTATCCCCTGGTGCAAAGCGAAGCAATCGAGCAAAGCGAGCCTGGGTTATAAGTTAAACACCTATGTCTGTCTGCCTGTGGCCATCGTAGTTAGCTGTGACTTAGGAGTCGCTCGAAAGACGTTCAGTACTTTTCCCTTTTTTTTACTTTTTACGGTTATGTAAGGTTTGGGGGTTTTTTAATTATCTTGTTTTATCTTTAAATGATACAACCACGAGCGTAGCCAGGTGGCCAGGCCAAAAATGAAAGATGTGAATAATATGTATCATTACATCATATAAACATCATGTATCATCATATAAACCTAATCGGCAAACTTTATTTATGAAAACTGGATAGGTAGTATATTAACATTGTACACTCGGAAGAGTAATTTGTGACTGGATACGTTGGTATTTTTTTTCTATAGAAATAAAATCTGTATCATACCACATTTACAATGAATAAAATGGTTTCAATGGTTTCAAAACAAAAAAATGTTTGCATAAAATATTATGTTATTTGTATGTATTTAAGTTTATGTTTATTATTATACATAATCAATAGGTAGGTATAGGTACATTATTTTATGGGTTCTATTTATGTATGTTTTATGTATGCTTAAAGATACTCTTACACCGCCGTCTTTTGATTTTTGTATATCCTGTCCATTCAAAGCTTGTCTGGAAGAGATCGCTTTTAACGATAAGACCGCCCATTGTACCGTTATTTATTGTTTATTTCCTTTGTTACTGTATTTTTGTTTGGTGTGCAATAAAGAGTATTTCATTCATTCATTCATTAATGTAATAATTTATACTCGCCTCTATTTATGGGGCTGGGTGGGGGGGTTGAACATCCAAACCCCCCTCCCCCCCTAGCTGCGCCCGTGGTCATACATGGCCGATCTCATGTTTGGACATGTTTTATAAAATGGTTGGTGAAAATTGGTGTAAACTTACTCCACTGGCCCCGTAGGCGCAGGACATGTCGAGCCAACCCGGGGTGGGCTCTCTGTATGCTGCGACCACTACAAACAACGATAAGTTTTAGAAAACTGTACTTACTAGCTGACCCGCCCGCGGTTTCGCACGCGTGGTGTGACAATAATAACATTACTCTCCTTCTGTGCAGTCGAGTAAAAGGTAGCCTATGTCTCAATTGCGGTCATAATTTATCTGTATATCAAATTTCATTGCAATGGATCGTGAAAACGTAACAGAGAGACAGAGTTGTTCTGATACTGAAGTTTTACATTGATGAGATACGTGCTACTTACTACCTGACTTAGCAAGATCCGACAAAAATCATACAATTACAAGAGGAGCCAGAATTACTATGTAAGGGGGATTCCCTCGCATAGTAATTCTGTTTCCTCTTCTAAGAATATAGGTACGTCTTTTTTTCTCTAGCGTCAGCAAACGAGGGTACTTATCAAGTTAAACTGCGTTTAAAACGGGGTTTAATTTCTTACCTACACCAGGCCTGACGATGCAAAGCGGTAGACCCTTACTCATGGACTTGACGACGTCTTCAGCCACAGCCTTGGCAAAGGTGTAGGTGTTCGGCCAATCTTTGATTAAACTGAAAAAAAAATGAACAAAAATTACAGATGTACAAATTTCTATGTCATTACCTAATAAAGTAAACCGCCTGTGCAATATGTTAAGCCTAAAAACGTCTCTGACCTGAGAGGAGAGAACAACAAAAAAAAATATTACATAAATACGAGTAACATAGTCGGCCCAGAAAGCGTTGGAGGGACGATCTCGACACCTTCGAAAGATGGTGGGAAATATCAACGGATAGGGACGATTAGAAGGACTTTGGTTAGGTTACGTTTTGCCCAGAAGTGGGACGAGATAGGCTAGTTAAAAATAATAAATTATATTTAAAAAAAAACACAAAAAACACGCCTTTGTTAACCGCCGTTGATAACTTTGCCCAACCTGTCCGCAATGTGGATTTTGGTGGACACCGGCTCAGATAAAATAATCTATGCCGGTCTGTATCGACCATACACTGGTGACCAGGAGACAGCCAGGTTGTTTAATTGCATCTGTGAAGTGGCGGATGTGGCCCAGCGACGATATCCTGATGCCCAACTAGTGATTCTAGGGAACTTCAACGCCCACCACCAAGAGTGGTTGTTCCCTTATCAGAACACTGACCATGCTGCAATTGACTGGACCTTCTGCTGACAAACGAACCGGATCGCCACTCAGTGTCAGTGCTACCTCCTTTGGGCAGCTCAGAGGATGCAGGCGAGTGTGGCGCTACAAGTCAGGATTGGGATGAAATGCGTCATTTCTTTGCATCTTATTATTGGCGGCAAACTTGCTTTATCGAATGTCGAAATGTACCGTTATTTGTAAAAGGTCACCTCGAGCTCTTAGGGGTTTCGCTCACGCCTACTCTCAACTTTAGCTCATACATCGAGTCTAAGGCTAAAACAGCTGCCATGAAGCTGGGCATCCTCAACAGGGTCAGGAGGTACTTCATACCAGGACAGCTTCTTAGTCTTTACAAAGCTCAAGTCCGGTCTGGTATAGAGTACTGCTGCCACCTTTGGGATGGTTCGGCCAAATACCAGCGCGCTACCTTAGACGCGATAGAACGTAGGGCTTTTAGGCTTATAGGTGAGCAATATATGGCGGAGACCCAAAGTCTCGAACACCGCCGTAAAGTTGCAAGCCTATCGATCTTTTACAGAATACATTTCAGGGAATGTGCCCAGGAACTATACGATCTGATCCCGCCATCTCCCTTCCATCAAAGGACAAGCAGGCGCACGGCTCAGTACCATTCGTACCTAGTCGATATACCACCCTTTCGCATACACCGTTTTGGTTCTACGTTCTTGATGCGTACAGCTAAGGTATGGAACACTTTGCCGTCGTCTGTTTTTCCTAAAGAATACAGTCCGGGCCGGGAACAAAGTCGAAGGACGGGGAATTTCCAATTCTTCAAACAGAATGTTCAGAGGAAGCGGGGATTCCCGCAACCATGGAGAAGTTGATGACTACATTATGTTTATACGCACTCTTTCGCGTAATGCGAGGCATTTGAGCGCGAAATTTGAAATTCGCGTTATAGTGAAGCCGCGCATAACGGGGTCGCGTAAAGCGGGGTATTACTGTACTTCAATAAATTAAACAATCCACTTGACTCCTACCTTCATTTAAACATCCCATAAATAATGCTTAGTTTGTTTACAAATTCGCGATAAGCGTTTGGGCCACTTTTTGTGCCGGTGAGTGTATTTACCTTGTTTGCGGATGAATAAATGAATTATGATTCCTATGTCAGTGATCTAAGTTTGTCTACGAATCTTCTCATTTCTGATTCGATCTCGCAAGCACCAAGCATCGCCTTCTTCATAGTACGCTGAGCGACAATGGCCTTCTTATGGGATCCTAAGGCTCCGTATATGGCATCCGGGCTTTTCAGGGGCCGTTTTTTAACGGCCCCTAACTAATCCTTCGCACAACCAAACATTTGAATTTTTCCTGCATCGACTACACACGATCCGAGGGCATCCGACTCCGATTTTTACCTGGAAGCAACCGGGACATGCTCCGGATTCGCAGGATCCGGAAGGCCCGGATGCCATATAGTCCAAGCCTAATTGAGAGACCACGTTTCTGTGCCATATTTCATCACTGGTAACCCACACTGATTAAATACTTTCGTTCTCAGACACTGGGGTATTTAGGACAAGAAGACATCACGCAGTTTTCTGGTTGGATTCTTCGGCGCTATATTTTATCTATACTAATATTATAAATGTGAAAGTAACTCTGTTTGTTTGTTAGTTTGTTTGTTTGTTATCTTTTTACAACTAAGCGGCTTAGCGGATCGTAATGAAATTTGGCAAGGAGATAGATTATACCCTCGAGAAGGACATATGCTATCTTTTGTCTCAAAAAATAATCATGAAAGGGGTGAAATAGGGGTTGAAAGTTTGTATGGGCAATCCATAATTAATTAAGTTAGGGATCTGAAAATTCATATTTAGTCTTTTGGTAAGAAAAAAGAAACATGTGTTCCAACGTTTTTGCAAAATCATCCCTAAAGGGGTGGGGGTGGGGGATATGTAGATAGATTGGGAATGGGATTGGGACGTAGGCTACTTTTTTTATCCGACTGCGCAGAAGGGTAATGTTTTTACATATTTTACATATTATAAACAGATAAAGATTGTGAGTTTGTTTGTTTGGACGTAGGGAGTAATCTCCGGTATCCTCATCCGATTCTGAAAATTCTTTCACTAATAGAAAGCTACATTATCCTTGAGTGCTATAGGCTATATTATATGTGGCTATATTTTATAAAAAATCATGTGAAGCCTGTGATTCAGCTAGTTCCATTACAAATTACTTACTCAGCTGTGATTCCATCAAGCCGCGATGCGTCCATCTGTTCTGCCATGGATATGAGAGTCTCTGGCGGTATAGGACTTGAGTGGAATTCTTCGTAAATTTCTTGATCGATCATACCTGATACTGCATGTGTGTAGGCAGTCGATACGTGGACGAAAGATCTGAAGCAGAATAAAATACTTAAATCATATCAAAAAGTATTTACTTCGGGCAACATAGATTTTTGTTAAAACATATAAGTAGTTAAAAGAATTTACAACCGTTAGTCCCTTCGTACACACGATTATGCAAATCTTCGATACTTATGTTGTATCATGCATTAGTATCGAGTCGCGAGTATCGAGTAACGCACGGTCCGTACACACGAGTGACACGACATTGAATCGCAAGACGCGAATTGCCTATTCAGCCACAGGCGACTAAACAGATCACACGTTTCCAAAAATGTCTGGCACAAGTGATGATGAAACTATAATTTTGTACTATTTTTACCAGAACCAAAGAAATCGTCGGTCGTAACAGAAGATACTGGGTTCATCCGTATATAAATTGCAGAAACATAAATTGCAGACTGTTGCCGCAAAAGAATTATAACAAACGGATGCGAAATTCTTATCATTGTACATTCTGTAATCTCTTTTTTGAATATTCTTTTAAGTTATAATTATATAAACAAGGGTATTTCTCCACCTCAGAAACAAATTTAATATATGCTCTTATCTTGGAAATTGCTGCGACTTATATAGCGACGATGTCGGCGACGCGACTCGTATACGGAACAAATATTTGCATGATCTATAGATATTTCTTCCGGGTCTGGAGGTTTTTCTATGTATTATATATAAGTATTTATTTACAAAAAATATATAGGTACGCGTATATTAAGTATTCTATCAGCTATCTAGTTCCCATAGTACAAGCTCTGCTTAGTTTGGGACTAGATAGCGCTGTGTGAAATGTCCAGCAATATTTATTTATTTGTACGCATTAAAAACGTAGAATCAAATCGGTGAATGTGAATGGAAGGTTTATTATCGAGGTATGGATGGTACTGAGCGGTACGTCTACTTGTCCTGTGGGACTGTTTGTCCCCTAGACTAGGTAGATTTTTTAACCAACTATGTAGAAAAACATACTTTAGATTGTTGCACCCTCTGGCGAACAGCATCATCTCCCTGGTTCCTCTGACGTTGATCATGGTGGCCACTCGGAGGGTTTCGTCGAATCTGGTAGTGGCTGCCAGGTGGTAGATAACATTAGCCTGAATAAGGTATAAGATATATATTTATTATTATATGTACTAATTAGAGTGAGATAAGCGTCTCTGCTTCAAGTCTGGCAAAAATTGCTTTCCTCTGTCAGTTGGTTGTACACACAGGTGTGTGTACATGTCGTATTTTACTACAGATCTCTTCGATCAACAATACACCTAGATAAAGGGTCGGTGCAAAACATCCGTCTCGGTAAATAACAGCTCACTTGCGGCGTGAGCTCTTATTTTGTTTAGTCAGGTTGAAACACAGCCAACGTCAACACGTACCCCAATGCCTCAATGCGCATTTAAAAGTTGCAAAAATAAGCCCGGAAAAGCAATTTATCGGCCGGAGTTACTTTCGGTAAGTACATGTGGAATAAGTTATATTTTAAGCTTTAAACTGACGATTAATATAATTTTTTTTACAATATTGCCGATTTTAAACCTCCGGTAATAATGTTTGGCCAACGTCAAACGTGAGATATAGCGTTGGGCCAATAGACGCCAATAGCAAACAGAAACTAAATAAAACGATGTAGCTCGCAAGACAATAACAGGAAAAAGTACTTTATTTATTGCTATATAAGGTTGATTTCACAATAAATGTTATATAACCTACGTCTTTTCATTTTTCAGTGACAGGTGTAATTTAATACTTTGTTTGTGTTTTGAAACGAATGATCGTAACATTTAAAGGATTTGTGACTTTATTACAAGGTGCTGTGGTTGTGATTTGGTTGAGTTTAAATCTTTTGTCTCATTCTATTGGTAAACGAATGTAGCTGTACATTTATATGTTTACGCGGACAGCATTTAGCTTTGATTTTGATCCGTAATCTAGTTGTATTGTTGACCGAAGACCGATCTGGACGAAACTTGGGGTACAGGAAACTTGGGGTACAGGAAACTTGGCGACTTTATAGAATTTTTTGTCGTCGCGAATTTTGTTTGTTCTTTTTTCAAAAAAGCGGAAAAAGGCTCCCTTTTTGCCAGCCTTTTATACTGGATATCTTCGCCTTATGGGATCCGATTTCGATGATTCTTTTTTTTTATTTGATTGGACTCACACAAATTTGATGAACTGTGAAGAACTGATTAGGATCTTCAGCGTGATGAGCACAATAGCTCCTCAAAATGTAGTAAATTGCTCACTTTTAGATTTAATTTTAGTGGTCAAAGTAACAAAAATTTTCCATTAAAATATTCATCATTGTTATATTAAGTTAGGCAATGATGATGACGATGATAAAGGTAGTATAACGAAATGAATAGTCAGTTATTTTGCAATGATAAACAACTCTAACTAGGTCAAAGGTCTATTCAAAAATACGTCAACAAAAGACGTCATTTAAAGGTACATAAATATATAAGTATTAACAGGTTACAGGTTACGTGCGAACCTCGAATGCCCCTTAAACTTACAAAATTTACAAGACGATCACAAGACCTGTATGTAATGTGTAATGTATGGGTCCTGAGTGTTGGGCCACGAAAGGGACGCATGAAAAAAGAGTGCACGCGGCGGAAATGCGAATGTTGAGATGGACGTGTGGGGTAACGAGAATTGATAAGATAAGGAATGAGTATACAGGGTGTTTGGTAATATACTGACGATATTCAAGTGATGGTTTCTCGAAACATAAAAAAAGATTTATCGAAAAAAAAACTACTAGTTATATTATTTAATTTTAAAGAAAATCGACTCAGTTTAGGTGATTCACTCGATATAAAACTTACTGCCTACTCTTTCAATCGGCATCCAAAAATAAAGGCCGATTTGATATCTCTTTCGGAAAGGGCTGCCGGTTTTGGGACAACAAGAGATATCTCGAGACGTCACCAATACAGTATCTGTAGTTAATGGCAAGCATTATGCAATAGCACAACATAAGTTTAATAAAGTATTTGTTTTTACATACAAAAATAATTTTCACATTTCTATGGTAAACATTTCACAAATTTATTTATTATGCTCATCAAAATAACCCCTTTCATTTTTGTGCGTATATTATCAAACAATAACTGAGTACGAATGCATCCCGTTTTTTTGTTGATGATAGCCAAGCGCTTGACCACTACCTTACCTGATGGTAAGTGATGGTCTGATCGAAGATGGAGCACGCTTGCCTAAAAAAAACCTATTTACTCTGGATTTGAAGACTCCGAGATTCCTGGTCCAGAAAAACATACGCCGGAAGTGAGTTCTTACTTGTGCTCAACAAGAAACGATGAAGCAAATCGTTTGGTACGGTAAGGTACACAGAGCCCTATTTTTCCACCTTTAGGTCGAATAAAAAAAAACAGTACTTACCTCATTAGATAGTGTTTGCCAGTCCATATCGCTGATGCCAAGTCTGAGTTCCGCCACGTCTCCAGCTATAGCAATCAGTTTATCAGCAAAATCTGGTTTCAGTTTCCGCGCTGCATCAAAAACCTAAAAAAACATTAGAAGATTTGTATTATTTTACGTAAGACTATTCACCACAGTACTGTAATACAAACAGATCACGGGTTCGATTCAGACGTGATGTACAAAAATAAAATCTTTATAAAAAAACCTATTTGATCGAGCGAAGCGAGATCTCCAAATCAACTTGGGCAAATCGGGGTTGTATGTATGTATGTTTGTTTGTCCGAGGATAACTTTCGAAGCATTTATCCGATCAACGTGAAATTTGGTAACATAGGTAGATAGTTATGGCACAATTTTGGTGTGACTAAATGAGCTAAAAATATGGGGGTAAAAAAAAACAAAATGGGACTATCCAGTCAAGTGGCACGTTTAATAAAAGGTCTTTGTGAGTACATTTTGACCCCGTTTTTATTTTTAGTTTAAACCTTGTAGTTTTTAAGTAATTAGCAATAATGAAAACTGAACTTTGACGAAATTCACAGGGTATACCAGTGACTCCACAGTGCTGAAATTTGGTATGCATGTAGTTTAGTGACACAAATATGAGGAAAAGTTTGAAATCAAGAATAATTGCAATTTCTACCCCAAAAAAGTGTAACCAATTAACATGAACTCCCGTTATCTTTAATTTGAATTAAACTGTAGGTCTAGTTTTTTGGATATGCATTTCGGGGCACTATTTTGATAGTCAAAGATTACAGAATATCTTTTTGTTTTTATGGGAGTCTCGAGAGATCTCAGTTTGGGGCGAACCACTTGTCATAAAAAGCCTACTATAACATATCAGATTATTTAGACGATAGAGAAGATTAAAATTGAAATGGCTCCAAATCGATCAAAACTTTTACAATTTAGACGTAATTTATTTTCTTTATTGTTATGTATTCTAAAAGGAAAGAACAACCAGCCTTGTTTCTTTTGAGTAGGTATAATGAACGTTTCAAAGTGATCCTTGTAATTTTGATGAATAAAAACATTTTGAATGTTGACTCCCGCCGTGGAACAAATGTCTGTTCGATATACAGATGTTCCAGATCTGGTTGTTTTTATATAATTACAAGTAGCCTGTATGTATTTACAAACCATTCTATCAGTTATCTGGTTCCCATAGTGAGATGGGGAATACGGAATCTTACATACATTAACTATCTGTGATTGCGGGGAATCCATTCGAAGCATGGCCCATATGCTTATCTGTCCTCTGTGCCTGCACAAAGGACTTAATCTTAGCCACTGACAGCGCAATAGAAGTGGCAAATTTTTATTCATCCATTGTGATTG
Organism: Philereme transversata; assembly: GCA_963924445.1. NCBI lineage: Eukaryota > Metazoa > Arthropoda > Insecta > Lepidoptera > Geometridae > Philereme > Philereme transversata. Next base: position 7,560,286 of record OZ004345.1, on the reverse strand, counting down.
AGAACCGTTGACTCGAGGAAGAAAAAGAAGAAGTACAAGCTTGGCTTAGTTTGGGGCTAGATAGCGCTGTGTGAAATGTCCAGCATTGTTTATATTATTACTATTTTTCAATTTTATATACGTACTGGATCCTTCAGCATTTCAGCAACTCTCTCTTGAATTGTCTTGCTTTTCTTAGGACGTAAAAGTATGTAGATTTTTGATATTTTGCATGACCTATAACAAATAAAACATGCTCGTATATTAGTTAGAGTCGCCCAGGGGAGTACTACCACCTACACACAGTACAGGGGAGTACTACCATCTATTAACAAAAAGTGTCAATTTAAAATCCATACTAATATTATTAATTTGAAAGTAACTGTTTGTTTGTCAGTTTGTTTGTTTGTTACCTTTTCACGACTAAATGGCTGAACGGATCGTAATGAAATTTGGCACGGAGGATACTCAAAAACTCACAAATCATGGTAAATATCCTGTTTTTATTACAAATAGTGTTCATAACCATGAAAGTTTCAAAAGTTATTAGCCTGTTATTAGCCTTACATTTAGGTCTAAGCTACCTGTCCATATAAATTGTATCGTGGTAGGTTTCTCTTAATATATAATAAGAACATATAACAGACACTTACCTAAGGAGCTTCTCAATCAGCTGTTTTCCCAAGAACCCTGATCCCCCAGTAATGAACACAGTGGATTCTCGATAGAACCTCTGTATCTCGGAGTCTCCTCTTGCTGTGGCCTCCTCTAAGAATCTCTGGCGGGACATGGCCGCAACTTCTATTGCCATTGCTGGGTCCATCGTCATGGCTGTACAAATAGAGGGCGAAGACAGTTAACCTGGAGAAAAGAGAAAGGTATACTCGTGGAAATATTATAGGATTTGAGAGGTGTTAAAATACTACCAACGAACAACTGAATCAAACGATACAACATAAGAATATCGTCCTGTTGCAATATTGATCCAGGATTTCTGAGTGTAAAGGTATGATTCCGATGTCGGCAGCAAGCAGCAGTGCTGCCGTAGCAGTGTTGCCACTGTGGTAATGTGCAGCAATGCTGCCTGCCGCGCTGATTCCGAGCAAGGAAGCAGTGTTGCGCTGTTCGTGGTGAGAAATCCATCGTTTGTTGCAAATTTATTTGTCAACATTTACTTAGGTGTTATCGCTGTGGCGTCGGATGCGTCACTACAGGGGCCCAATTCTACTAAACCAATCGCTTCACTATGACAATGGTATCGTCGCAAAATGGCCACCATAGATACTTTTTGGTATTCTACTAACACAATTTGGCAGCTTATGAGAGGAACAACAATCATAATCGTTAAATAATTGTATGGCTTCATAATCGTTTTTTTTCTTATAAATTAGCAGAATTGGACACCTGGTCTGCCGCGGCGGCGGCAGGGCGACACTGCCGCACAGCAGTGCTGCCGAGCTCGGAATGTAATCTCATATAAACCTATAGAGAATGTATGGAGACCAGTAGTGCTGCGGCAGCACTGCTGCTTGCTGCCGAGATCGAAATCATACCATATATATTACTTCGATGAATAACTGTGTTTTACTTCTTTTTTAATAAATCTTGAATTTTTTGAAAACTGTCCTAAAACTTATTTGTACACCTAATATATATACCTTAATATTAATACTAGCTGACCCCGCGAACTTCGTACCGCCTTAGATATATAATAAATTTTGTATTAACCTATTAGCTGAGTTAAATTCAGTTTTTTGAAGTGAAAACTTCTTTATGCGCGTTGGGAAATTTTTGAAATGGGAAAAAACTATTGAACTTGCGACACTGTTACCGTTACCTACACCAACACCTCTGTATATAGGGTTATAGGGTGTTTGATAATATACGCACAAAATTGAAAGGGGTTATTTTGATGAGCATAATCAAATAAATTTGTGAAATGTTTACCATAGAAATGTGAAATTTATTTTGGCATGTAAAAACAAACACTTTATTAAACTTATGTTGTGCATAATGCTTGCCATCTAACCAGAGATACTGTATTGGTGACGTCTCGAGATATCTCTTGTTGTCCCTTTCTAACCCAAAACCCGCAGCCATTTCCTTATTATTTAAAATTTGTTATAGCTAGTAGTTTTTGTTTCGAGAAGTCTTTTTTTATGTTTTGAGAAACCATCACTTGAATATCATCAGTATATTACCAAACACCCTGTATACGTATCTCGTAATTGTTCAAGTTTTCACTTCCGTCGGCACGCTCGGAGTATCACTTTTTTTTAGTGTTTTACTCCAATTTCTTTTTCTGTGCATGTATCTACTATAATCATCTACCTCTATCTTCAAAAGTTTGCTGGAAGAAATCTCTTATTAGGGACAGCCTTGCCTTTGTCGTGCTCGCCTTTATACATGTCCATTTTTAAGATGTTTTTGTCTGTAACCTGTTTGTGTACAATAAATAATAAAGTCATTGCATCTTGCATATGACGCGTGCTGCAAAATCTGCCAATGTATTGTACGTCAGTCATCTGTAGAACTGTCAATCGGCCAGCATTAGCTGCATTTATGTATGAGAAAATGAATTTTCCTAATAACTTTTTTAATTAGTATTTTTATTTTTATAGTGTTATCCGAACACATACGGAAAAATTACAGCTATATTTATAGCCTGGTGGCACAACTGGATAGTGCGTTCTCGTATCAAGAGGAAGGTTGTGGGTTCAAGTCCCGTCTAGGCTTGAAATTTTACAAGTTAAAAAAGTTACAAGATTTTTAAAACCATCTCAGATGGTTTTAAAAATCTTGTAACTTTTTTAATATCTACTATGTGGTTGATTTTTCGATTTCTTATGTAGACGTTCGTACAAAACTATCACGGCATGCAAAATGACACACGTAAAATCAGACGTACGAGGCATGCCTTTTAAGTTTTGCCGTTTGAAGAAAAAAACACATCTAGAACCTTATAGTACTTTTTATTGTTTTTCAAAGTATTCACAACGTAGCTTAAAACACTTTTCCATTCGCTCAAACCAGTTATTATAACATTTATTCCACTCTAAAGTGGGGTGTTCAAAATGGCTGTCTTGAAAGCGTCGACTGCTTCTTCACCGGACTGGAACCTTTGACCACGAAGACTTTTCTTAATTTTAGGAAATGTAAAGAAATCGTTAGGGCTTAGGTCAGGACTGTATGGAGGATGGTCAAGAATTTCTACTTTTTCCTGCTTCAAATACTCAATCGTTTGACGAGCGCTATGTGAGCTTGCGTTGTCGTGGTGCAGGATGATGCGTCGCTTTGAGTTAGATTTTCGAAGTTCGGCGATGACTTGTGGTAAACAAACTGTAGTATACCACTCTGCGTTAACCGTTCTACGATCTTCAAGTGAAATAGTCGCAACATGGCCGGTTTTTCCAACGAACGTGGCCACCATCTTCTTTGAAGTGCTTCGAGAACGAACAACTTTAGTCGGCTTTGGCTCGTCTTGAAAGACCCAGATTGTAGATTGTTGTTTGGTATCAGGATCGTAGGCATAGATCCAAGATTCGTCACCACTTATGATGTCGTAGACGTGATTTGACTCCCCTCGGTTGAACCTTTGCAGAGTTTTCTTACACCATCTGACGCGGGCCGCCTTGTGATCGTCGGAAAGCAGATGCGGTATCCAACGGCAAACTAGCTTTCTCACACCAAGCGCTTCATGCAAGATCTTCTGAATGGTTGTCCCTGAGATGCCTAATAGAGCCTCTATCTCTCGATATGTCACATGACGATCTTCGAGAATTAGTTGTCTCACAGCAATGATGTTATCTTCAGTGAAGGCGGATTTTGGGCGTCCTTCGCGAAATCTGTCACTAACACTAGTATGTCCACGCTGGAATTCTAAATACCAGCGTTCGACAGTCCGCAGACATGGGGCTACATAGAAAGATTCATTTTCGTACGTGACCTGACAGATTCAAATCGAAACTGTGGCTAAACAATAGCACTAATCCTAATACTTTCAACTGTTTTGAGATTCAAAATGTAAACACATTCGAATATAGAACAGTTCCAAATTCAAAATTGCCGGAAAATATGGAAACGACAGAACTTAAAAGGCATGCCTCGTATTAGATTCTTTTTTAGTGTTAGTAATATTTTAAAAATCAGCCCACATAATATGTAGTTATTATGTATTATATTATATTAATTACAATATTATTGTAAACCAACATTTTGAATTGTGAACTGGTTTACAATTACGTTGCACTTCATTTCTTTACATAGTATACTAGTAAAATGAAATCGCCTCAGCTGTCTGTTACTTTAGATCTTTTATACTATTCAACAGATTTTAATGTAGTTTTCAGCAATAGATAGAGTTATTCAAGAAGAAGGTTAACTAGCTTCCGCCAGCGGCTTCGCACGCGTTGTTTGTCAACAAAAAGTAGCCTATGTGTTAATCCAGGTTATAGTCTACGTACATACAGATTTGAAAGTAACTCTGTCTCTCTGTTTGTTTGTAACATTTTCACGACTTAACGGCTCGACCGATTTCGATGGAATTTGGTACCAATATACCTAGATAGATTATGAATGGACTTGAGCCATACTTGATACACTTTACGTGACTGCACAGAAGGAGGGTAATGTTTTATTGACAAACCACGCGTACGAAGCCGCGGGCGGGTCAGGTAGTGATTAATAAAATAAAATTGTTACAAAATAACTAAACGAGGTAAAAATGTTGGGGGGGTTGTTGAGATATTGGTGATCAAGTGGGGCAAATAAAATAAAATGGGACTATCTGGTCAAGGGGCATGTCTTATAAAATATCTTTGTGAGTACATTTTGACTTCGTTTTTATTTTAATCTTGTAGTTTTTAAGATATTAGCCATAATAAAAACTGAACTTTGACAAAATTCACAGGGTACACCAGTGACCCCACAGTGCTGAAATTTGGCATGCGTGTAGCTTTAGTGACACAAATATAGGGAAAAATCTGAAATTAAGAACAACTGCAATTTTATAAAATTTCACATAAAAATTTAACCAATTCACATGAATTCCCGTTACCTGTAATTTGAATGAAACTGTACCTAGGTCAAGTTAGTTGGTTAAGCATTTCGTGGAACTATTTTGATAGTCCAAGATTAGGTACAAATAATATTATTTTGTTTTTATGAGAGACTCGAGATCTCAGTTCGGGGCGAACCTACCTATCATACCTATCATATTGAAGTAAGTATATAATATCGTGTCATTTACTATTTTATCCATTTTAACCACTTAACTGCTAGTTGAATAATTGTTCCATAAAGTTTGCCATTTTGTAGCAACCTGTATGTTCGTGCAGATAAAGATGACAGAGAAAATAAAGAATTATTGAATTTGAATTTGGAATTATCTACTAAAGAGGAATGGTTGAGTTGCACTTATGACAAACCTACTAAGGTTTTATAAGTATGTGTTTTTATAAAATTAAATATAAAAAAGTCATAAGTCATTTATAGACGACCTCTGTGGCGCAGTGGGTGAATAGCCGGCTGAGACGCAGGAGGTAGCGGATTCGATTCCCACAACGGAACAAATGTTTGTATGATTTACAAATATTTGTTCTGGGTCTGGATGTTTTTCTATATATTATAAGTAACTATTTACAAAAAAAAGAAGTATTTAAGTATTCTATCAGTTATCTGGTTCCCATAGTACAAGCTCTGCTTAGTTTGGGGCTAGATAGCGCTGTGTGAAATGTCCAGCCATGTCCTGTGTACAATGATAGTCCAACTTACTTGGTATTTTTTCTGCAGCCTTTACTCGTTTCTTTTTTATGTCAAACTTTATAATAATATTGTACGGAAGAACAATTAAAACCGACACACCCTTACCTAACTCGAGCACGATTCGAAATGCAGTTTCTAATATGGAGTTGTAAAGTTCCTTGAAGGCCTTGCCCCGGGAAGTGCTACCACAATAGCATTACGTGTAAACGTAGGTGTTTTAATGTTATATGTTAATTGATTAGTTTGTTTAATTGTGTAATTTTTAATGTAAGAAAGCGCCTTCGGTCATCAGTGTTGCTCGTAAAGGGCCAACAAGTATAAAGTGCCATTACCTACTTGTAGTTAGCCCCAAAAATAGACTCTCATCTTCCATTTAATCAATATTATTGAAATTTTGAATGGCAGCATCGCTATTTCTGCACAGTTGTTTGGTATATAAATCATCAGGGTCCGTGCAGCCATTTCTGATGAGGATTCTAACTTGACGTCAAGTTAGAATCCTCAGTGAATTACCTTAATATCTCCTAAACTACAGCGGCACTATTTCTCTGCTTTGCGGCACTATTTATCACTAAATTAGCACAGTTTTTTGGTATATAAATCATCAGGGTCCGTGCAGCCATTCCTCATGAGGATTCTAACTTGACGTCAAGTTAGAATCCTCAGTGAATTACCTTAATATCTCCTAAACTACAGCGGCACTATTTTTCTGCTTTGCGGCATTATTTACTGATTATTCTGTTCTTCTATTCTATTTATTACTATTGCGTCACAGTTTTTTGGCAACCATCAAATTCCATGGTGAGGCTTCCAACTTTATGGACACTTTTTAAGACCTTATTGTACACTTGTTTATGCAAATAAATATATTGTATCGTGTAACTATTTCTCCCGCCAAGCAGCATTGCTGTGTTTAGGTTTGAAGGGTATGTTTGCCGGAGAATTTGTTCGTGGAATAACATTGGTGCGTTTCAGAGAGGTGCTCATTAAATCGGTGCTGTACCTGGAACACCTCTGCCTGAAAATCTAAGGCGGCGGAGGCAATCTAGATCAATGAATCAGAATACATTTTGGGGAATGTGCCCAGGAACTAAACGATCCGCCATCTACTTTCCATCGAAGGACAAGCAGGTGCACCTACTAGTTGATATACCACCCATTCGCACACACCGTTTTGGTTCTACGTTCTTGATGCGTACAGCTATGTTAGGGAACACTTTACCGCCGTCTATTTTTCCTAAAGACTACACCTCTTTGAGGTAACCTCTTACGGAGTCTTCCAGATCTTTGTGCTTCATCTCATACCATCAGGTGAGATTGTGAACAACATAAATAAATCTTCTTATTCATGTTAAAATAAGTTTTTTGTTGAAAAAATACTTTTTCAGTATAAGCTTTTATAAAATTCATAATCAGAACCGCAAGCAGATTCAAATGAGCCCAAACACTAGTAGCTCACTACAATCCATTCGGAAGTTCCGTTGTCTAGCATCCATCTCGATCGCCCACCTCCATCCCTACCATATTATTGCATTGTCACCAAAGTTATTCCAAATTTAAATGCACAAACAAAATTTTGTGTCTGTGCCGTGGACCGTTGAGAAGTGCCTCCTTGGAAACCAACCTTGAATGCAGCAGCCATGTCATGGTGGAACTTTTAACTATCATAAATAAATGCGTACCTATACAAAATTTCGTGACGCTGATGTTGAGCGTAGAGGCGTTTCTTCGTCTGGAGCCAATCCAGTGTGTAGAATCAGGTCATACATACCATAAAACCGCATTGTCATAAGAACTGAACCAAAATATCAAATTTCAACTCCGTAGTATAAGAGGAAGTGGACTAACAAACTAACAAACAAACATTGCAAGCTAAATAAAAACTTATAATAATGTGACGTTGTATTAATTTTCGTGTTCTCCTCAGCTGTACTACGGTAGTGCAGAAAAAATAACTAGTCCGCCATCTTGGATGATCCGCCATATTGGAATTATAATGACGTCACATAGCTAAGTATGCATTATCATCCAAAATAAGCGTGTATACCAAATTTCAGCTCAATCGGTTAAAGATAGGTGATTTAAAATTTAGTTGCACGATGCCACCCGGACAAACATACATACATACATTGCAAGTTAAATAAAAGCTTGTAAAAATAATGCTTCTTTACACACGTGCCTGCCGTTCAGCGTGAAAGTAAATGTGCCGCGTACGTAACATATCGAGCAGACTTAGAGTGTAATTTTTGATAAAAAAAATTAAAGTAATTATTTATTAAGGACACCATCCTTTTTGCTATACGAGGCATGCCTTTTAAGTTCTGTCGTTTCCATATTTTCCGGCAATTTTGAATTTGGAACTGTTCTATATTCGAATGTGTTTACATTTTGAATCTCAAAACAGTTGAAAGTATTAGGATTAATGCTATTGTTTAGTCACAGTTTCGATTTGAATCTGTCAGGTCACGTACGAAAATGAATCTTTCTAAGGAAAATGTTCGTGCAATAATTTTCTACAACTTTAGAAGAGGCCTGACACGGCTTCAGTGTTTAGAAGAGCTAACATCTGTGTTCAGTGATGTAGCCCCATGTCTGCGGACTGTCGAACGCTGGTATTTAGAATTCCAGCGTGGACATACTAGTGTTAGTGACAGATTTCGCGAAGGACGCCCAAAATCCGCCTTCACTGAAGATAGCATCATTGCTGTGAGACAACTAATTCTCGAAGATCGTCATGTGACGTATCGAGAGATAGAGGCTCTATTAGGCATCTCAGGGACAACCATTCAGAAGATCTTGCATGAAGCGCTTGGTGTGAGAAAGCTAGTTTGCCGTTGGATACCGCATCTGCTTTCCGACGATCACAAGGCGGCCCGCGTCAGATGGTGTAAGAAAACTTTGCAAAGGTTCAACCGAGGGGAGTCAAATCACGTCTACGACATCATAAGTGGTGACGAATCTTGGATCTATGCCTACGATCCTGATACCAAACAACAATCTACAATCTGGGTCTTTCAAGACGAGCCAAAGCCGACTAAAGTTGTTCTTTCTCGAAGCACTTCAAAGAAGATGGTGGCCACGTTCGTTGGAAAAACCGGCCATGTTGCGACTATTGCACTTGAAGATCGTAGAACGGTTAACGCAGAGTGGTATACTACAGTTTGTTTACCACAAGTCATCGCCGAACTTCGAAAATCTAACTCAAAGCGACGCATCATCCTGCACCACGACAACGCAAGCTCACACAGCGCTCGTCAAACGATTGAGTATTTGAAGCAGGAAAAAGTAGAAATTCTTGACCATCCTCCATACAGTCCTGACCTAAGCCCTAACGATTTCTTTACATTTCCTAAAATTAAGAAAAGTCTTCGTGGTCAAAGGTTCCAGTCCGGTGAAGAAGCAGTCGACGCTTTCAAGACAGCCATTTTGAACACCCCACTTTAGAGTGGAATAAATGTTATAATAACTGGTTTGAGCGAATGGAAAAGTGTTTTAAGCTACGTTGTGAATACTTTGAAAAACAATAAAAAGTACTATAAGGTTCTAGATGTGTTTTTTTCTTCAAACGACAAAAATTAAAAGGCATGCCTCGTATGAAAAAGTAAAACCTATAAAAACGTTAGTTTTGGTAAGATTAATTAGAACAATTTTAGCTATTTCTTGCTCTAACGATAAAGTTAACAATCCCATAAGTCTTTCTTGAGTCATTGTTGAGCAAAGAAAAACGTTTTGGTAGAAAAGTGGATAAAAATCGAGAGTATTTTCAAATTGTAAATAAAAAACAGCACTATATTATTTTTCAATTTTGATACCGCCGATTGCAGCCCCCTAGGGCACTTGTCTCACCGCCGCCGATGAGCGAGAAGCGAGTAGAGCTAGAAACTAGAAACAGATAGTTTCTAGAGTTCTAGAGTTGGCGAGCAGTGAGAAGCGTGTGTGTAGTTGCTTTAACATAGCGCCTTGTTTCGCGTATCGCTGAGCGAGTGTTGTAGTCGCTGCGACAAAATAGTGGAAAGCGAGTTCTCGCCGGCAGTGTGGACGGCCAGCGATCAACTATTCATATACGTGTCTCTTTTACTGACTTTTTAGTGAAATCCCCTTTTTTTGTCTTTATTGCCTGGACTATACGTAACACTTATGTCGACGGTAATCTATGTCACCCGAACCATAATAACAAATCGATTGACACTTCATTCATCAAAATCGGACGAGTAGTTTAGGCACCACGGTGGAACATAGGTAAATACAAACATTTATACATACTTACATACGTACTTTAAAACCTTTCCTTTTGGCTTTTACTTGCTATAAAAGATGACTTGTGAAAACCGCGAACCAATTTAACGGTCAAAAACTTTTTCATTTTAAAGGTTAATTAGGTCAATTAAATAAATAAAGTAATACTTATTATTCAGTCGCATTACGACAACTAGACGAGGATATTGAAATTATTTACACGAAACCTACTGACGTCGGTTTTTAGTCACGTGGGCACTGAAAACTGTGTCATCACATCAATCTGTCAGTCATCAGTTGGCTAAATTATTAGTATTTCCAGACTTTCTAATCTGGTTCGGCCGGACGGGGGATCCTGAGGGCTTAGCCAAGTTACAGTCGATTAGCGATGACGCTAGTCGATAAGTCCGAAAATGTATGGGATTTTACACATGCTATAGAAATACCACATGATACAGCGACAACAAATGTATGCAGAAATCGAATAGATTCGTAGCGAATGTAATTTGGCTACGGGCCCCGGTCTATGGTTAAACCAGATCTGTTAGTTCGTATACATAAGAGCAATCCGCGGACATACTACATTAAAATCCTTACTCACACAATCAAATTTCATTCTTGTTTTTACTAGTACGTAGTTCACCCGAACTTAGATCTCGCGAGTCTCCCAAAAAAACAAAAAAAAATGTTATGATCATTTTAATTTAGCAAAAACGGCAAGCAAAAAAATTAAACGGTTATCTTTTTTTAATGATTGCTCCTCTTTTAGTGAGACATAAAATAAATCAAACGAACGGCACTTTAATCTGTTTGGAGCTACGCAAAAAATGATTGAGATGTAGAAATTAAGTTTGATAAATTCATGTTGGGTCCCAAAACCAAGAGAAATAAGTATTCGATACATTTTTAACTTTGGCGGCACTTAAAAACCGCCAAATCTGTAGCTGCGGTACCAAATGGGTACTTACGTATTAACGCCACCGTAGTTTTTTACTAACTTTATAGAATTCGACAGAACTCTCGCGTGAAAGGTCCTGAGTGACTCAGTATAAGTACCGGCACGAAACTTTAGCGCTGACCGTTATTGCGCTGAAGTTTTAAGGTACCTGAGGGGGGCTAGCGGGATGAAGCATTCCGTTCCCCGCACTGATACGATACCCCACGCACATCCATACAGTCGCGTTAATATTTGTATTGTTATTGCTGTTATTTGAATTTGTTTGCTAAATTAACTTCAATAGATCATGTTAATTATGTCTTAGGTACCTACTATAAATCTTTAGATACTGGAAGTGGAGATAAACTATTTATTAAAGTATAGGTAATATTATTTGCTTGCGCGAGAGTACTCGTGCGCAGCTATCCTCCACATTTCGTTCAGCGCTAGACTTACTATCTGACATTACATTAAAATAATGTCAAACGTTATTTAGCTAATAATTAATTAAAGTTATAATTGTATTGCGTGCGCGACAGTACCCATGCGCAGCTATCCCCTCCGCGTATCGCTCAGCGCTAGACTTATGTGCCGCTGCTTATACCTTCCACGCGAGCTCCGCTCTTTTTTTATAACACTCTAGGGGTGTCACGCAGAAGACTGCCTAGAGTCGGGGTGCTCAGTCTCGGTTCTTCCATTCATCTAGACAAATAATAAAAAAGGGGATCAAATATTATATAAGAACACAAAATATAAAAAAAAACTCATTTACAATAGATTAATAGATTTCAATTAGATTCTTGAGGATCAAATAATATTGACCCATAAAATAGTGCCACGAAATGCACACCTACTTGACCTACAATTTCATTCAAACTACAAGTAACGGGGGATCATGTTATTTGGTTACTAAAAATTCAGTGCACTACAAATATAAATATTTTATTTCCCAATTAATACATAAAAAAAAAAAAATCCATCAAAAAGTGTTCACTGTTCCCTGCAGTTCACACTGTGTTGCAGGATGCAGTTCCTTCCCAATGAGGGATTTTCATTTTCGATTTAAAAAGAAAAACCTAGTTCCAATTAGCGTATTGATGGCGCTGTCTGGAATGCGCTGCCAAAAAATGTAGTTTATATGCCAAAATCACAGAAACACAATATCAAAATTTGTCTAAATCAATCACATTTCGTCAGATGAACAAACACAAATGTATCTTTTTTTATTTCAAGTTTCTCGAAAAATAATGTTGATACGGCAGTTGACATTGACAATTCACTTTCCTTTGTTATTCGGAGCATCACAGTGCAACGCCATCTGTTAGCAGTTATAGAAACATGGCTGTGAAAACCCCTCATTGAAATACTGTATTTAAAAGTAATAACAAAACGGAGATTAGAGTAATTAAGAATGACCTAATTAACATAATCATGCGCAAATACCGATATAAAGTTATAATAAGTGAACCATATCTAAAAAGGTATTATCTAAAAATTTACAATTAAAGTTTGTTACACACTGCTTGCTTCATCTGTATCGCGGATGCTCTGTACAGTACAGTTTTACAAAAGTGAAACAATGAAATACATGCGAGAATATACAAAAACAAAATATATATTTTTTTTGTCAATTATAAAAGCAGAGAAAGAAAAAAACTTTTAATAAAAACATGCAGTAATATAGGATTATGGGATATTACAAAAATAAGACAATATTATGTACTATGGGTATACTACGTGTTTTGTTACGTACGACATTAAATGAAAACACTAAGTCTAGTTTTGTTTGTAAATAGGGTTTTTTCAAATTCGTTGCATAAAATTCAAACGCAATCAAACTTAATACCTATCAAGTCCTAAAAATATCAATGAAACAGACCGTATAAAATCGGTAAACAAATCATATTGATTCATCATGTAAGTAGGTACCCGTTAAACTGACTAAGCGGCAAATTTGCAAAGGCGAGGCCGATTTATGTTAAAATTTGTTTATTAAAAATGTATCGATTACTGAATAAATATTCAAGCTACCCATATTAAACCCACCTCTAAAATCAATTATTACGATTCCGGATGTGTGTTTTAAATTAATGTCGTACATAACAAAACAAGTTGTATAGATAATGTTTGATGCCCTCCTAATCGTTTTCGATTATGGCGAACCCTTTACACACTAGTTTATTGCCTATCATGAGCTCTTATACATATGGCTGGCTAAACCGAATTTGGTTTTGAATACCCTGTCGCATGACGAACAGTAAAGCTGGCACTATTGTAGGTAGATAATATGGAGGAGTCGACCGACAGAACGTTTAATTCACTTACAGGAACCTAAGTAGGTACATTACAATTATTAAAATATAGATGAGTAATAACAACTAAATTTATTTTGACTTTAAAATAACATAGAAATGAAATAACCTAAAACCGTGTACAAAACAGAAAACAATTTCCAAAAACCGTAAACATAAACAATGCTAATGACATAATGTAACATTTTCAGCCAAAACTGTTTTCTTACTGCATAATCCGTGTCTTTTAAGCCATCTTTTATAATATATTTTCTGATACCGATCCCCCAAATTAGAATGTACTCTGTCCAATCAACGTTTGTTATATCGAAGTTGAATATTAGTTTGTCTGTTTTTGACAAGCTGTTGTATAGATGTTCCAGATTCTTGTCGACAAACAGCCAATGGTTTATAGTAAAGTACGATAAGCATTTCACTATTTTGTACACTTTTCTGTATAATTTTACAAATCTGAAAAAATAAGATGTGTAGGCATAAATCCATACTAATATTATAAATTCGAAAGTTAGGCACTCTGTCTGTCTGTCTGTCTGTTGGTTACGTTTTCACGACTAACCGGCTGGACCAATTTCGATAAAAATTGGTACACAGATAGATTACGTCGAGAAATGGGGCAAAAGAAACTTTTTATCCGACTGCGCAGAAGGAGGGTAAAGTTTTTATTGACAAACCTCACATGCAAAGACGCGGGCGGCAGCTAGTATTCAATATTAAGTATTTTTTTAATCTGAAATAATAACGAGTGTACAGACCAAACCGTACATTCAGTATTATCATTAGTTTAGCATGTATTTTTATCGTATGTATGTGATCGGTGTAGGTTGATTAATTTTATGCACTTGCATCATAAATCATGATGATAACACATCGTGGACATTCCTTTTTTCCCGGAAATTTCTTTTATTTACGGCATTGAATTAAATATTAAACTAGAGATTTAGTAACTACTATATTTGAAATTTAAAGGAAACAATGTAAAAAAAATTAAATACTTTTTTATTTATCTGTCGAATAATAAAATGAATGCTTGTTTTTTTGTTTGCTCTCTATGCGTTCCCATAAAATTCATCCGATTGAGTTGCTACTAAAGCTTTAGTGAGTTTCTGAGTGCAAATTCGTGAAGATTTCTACGTACATTATCGAGAAAATACGTTTATACGAGAAAATACTTTATTGTAAACTTATGAAGCACTCAAAACATGATTTGTAGCGACATCTATCGCCACATGGAAGAATATTTGGCCCTAAAAATAACCGACAGAGCTGCTTGCTCTGTCGGTTATTACATGACACTGAGACGGCGACACCGGTAAATGAAATAACCATCCTATAGATCCCGGAGCCATCTATACAAAGACATTTGAGATCATTGACCATCAATGAATCTAGTTACTCCCACTTTACACCCAACTCCACGTTTTAATTTAAAAAGCTCGAAATCCCAGAGGCATGTCCATATTAATTTTGAGGTTACTAACCCCAAATCAATTACCTACTCCGATCACTGTACATAATCAATACTGCACTGTTTGCATGTGATCTTACCTATAGATCACTGCTCCCGATCACTTCCACGCGGAAGTTTTCTCGAGAAACCGATTAAATGTCAGGAATTTAATATTATAAAGTTTACCTGCGTTCCTTTCCTACTAGTAGACACAGGAAATCCACAATATAAGCTGGTATTAGATGTAAAACCCACGTGTATAGCAGGTACAGCGACTTAAGGGATGTTTGTATTGAAAAGTTGTAGTAAATCGCTTTAGGCGTAACTATTGCCCTCCCGCTCACATCTAGACGCCTTTCCACTTCTCCTGAAATTTTAACGAAATATGCTACGTACGAAGAAAGATTTACAATATATATATACATATTGGTGTACATTTCACACAGCGCTATCTATCCCCAAACTAATTAAAGCTAGTACTATGGGAACCAGATAACTGATAGAATACTTAAATACTTCCTTTTATTTTGTAAATATATACATATTACATACTTTTTTTTTGTTATACGAGGGGCACACCAAAAGTTTCCGGAATCAATAATAAAAAAATACTATTAATGGTCAAAAATGAATTTATTGTTTCTCAAAATATTCTTTCTTTGCGTCAATGCACTTTTTCATACGATCGAACCAATTTTGAAAACATTTGTGCCACTCCTCCATGGTGACGTCATATACAAGTTTTTCATACTCTTCGACAGCCTCTTCTGGTGATGAAAATCGTTGTTCGCGTAATTGGTTCTTGATTTTTGGAAACAGAAAAAAGTCACACGGTGGCAGGTCAGGACTGTATGCTGGATGACTCATAAGTTGTAGGTACGTTTTTCGCCTTCAAAAACTCATTTGTCTGTCTGGCCGTGTCGGAACTTGCATTGTCGTGGTGTAAGATGATACCGCGTTTACCGTTATTTTCACGGAGTTTGTCAATAATTTCCGGTAAACAAACGGTCGTGTACCAGTCACTATTCACGGTATGACGATTTTCTAAAGCAACAGTAGCCACGTGTCCAGTTTTATTAAAATAAGAAGCAATCATCCGCTTCGAGGCACTTTTCACGCGCGTCACTTCGGTTGGTTTCGGCTCGTCTCGAAAGACCCATACGCTCGATTGCTGCTTTGTTTTGGGATCATAGCTATAAATCCATGTTTCGTCACCTGGTACTATGTCCCACACCAAATTGAAAACCCCTTCGTTGTATCTGGCAAGCATAGCATGGCACCAAGTAATGCGGACCGTTTTATGAGCATCAGTCAAATTGTGTGGAATCCATCGAGAAGCTTCTCACAGCTTTCTCACACCCAAATGTTTGTGTAAGATTGACTATATTTAACTTATGCCAATGCCCAAAGATGTCCGGATCTCATGGTAGGTCACATGCCTGTCTGTTTCGATCATACGGCGCACAGCATCAATGTTTTTGTTGTTCACAGCGGTGCACGGGCGACCTTCACGAATTTCATCATGGAGATTGACACGACCGCATTTGAATTCTGCAAACCAGCTACAAATAAGCGTCTTGCATGGTGCTCCTTCGCCAAAAGCAGATTGAAGCAGAACGACGCTCTGCTGAGCTGTCAAATCACACTTAAAATCCTAAAAAAACATGCAACGAAACTTTTCCAGAGTTAAATCCATTTTATTGTAATCACGCAATTTTTAAAATGACGCCACAGTGTGATAACAATTGACAATCAGATGAAACAAATTTTATTCTACGGCTAAAGAGTTCCATTTTCAAATGTAGTAATAACTTTTGAATATTGTTTATGTAAGTGGCCAATTCCGGAAACTTTTAGTGTGACCTATGTACATCTTTTATGACTCTTCTTAAATATTTGGTAGAATTTTTCAAATCTTCTATCACATAAGACCGCCCAATATGCTTACATTTATTTGTTTATTTATGTTGTGTCTAGCTTGTAAGGTATAAGTTTTGGATAACACTATAAAAATACTATTTTTCACAGCACCTGTTCGACAATGTCAAATGATATGTCATGTAAACCTCACCGAAAGCAGGTGATGAAATCCCTACAGCTGAGCCGCGAGTAAAGTTGTACTGAATTTCATTATGCCCTCGCGGGCATAATCTGATTTGAATTTGATGTATTAAAATTTGAACCAAAGAGACACAATAAGAACCTATTCGTAAATCGAACTAACCTCTGCACAGAATGCACTAACCTAGATTTGGTTTTTATTGTCTCACAGTATAAGAAAGAGTAAAGTATCGTAAATCGTAAGTATCGTAGAGAGATAAGGCCGCCCATTATGCTTACATTTATTTGTTTTATTTTTTGTTTTTATATCTGTTGTGTTTAGCTTGTAAGGTATAATAAAGAATTTTCATTCATTCGTTCATTCGTAAAAAAGTAGATTATTCTCCTCGTGGGTAAAGCTGTCTGCATCTTGGGCGTGCTTATATCCCTCTGCACTCAGGATTCTAGTAACTCCCTCGCTCCGCTCGTGAGTTAACTCTAGAATCTTTCGTTACATTCGGGATTCAATATAGCGCCCGTGACGCAAGACACCGCTTTATCCCCTCGTTTAATAATATACTATTATAACATACCATGAGAAACAGGATTTCTAACATTACTGCTGACTGCATATATCTTGGTGGCCTCTCCTCCGGTGCTGTGGCTCGCCTCTTTACCGGCTGATATAATGGCATTATTCACGTAATCACATGGCACTAGATCTACTCTAGCAGAGGGCCTATTGAAATTTGCGTGTAATATTCCCAGACCGACTCCTAATAGTAGCTGAAATCACGTAAAAATGGTTTAAAATCTGCACTATTACCAGACTTTCTTACATGATATTGACCGAGTGCGCGAAGCAAGCGGAGCGTCTTAGTTTTTGCCAAAAAATGCTTTTGCCCGTCTGCCTGACTGTTCTCGTCTACAGGTCGCAAACAAGTTCCTTCATTTTTTTTTTGGTTGATTGTGATTTTTGTCTGGGGGGGAAATAGAGGGGAAAAGGGTAAGGTTTGCAGTAGCGACGGATTTCCATCAAATTTGAGAGGCACACTAAGAACTTCATTCTAAACTGGATATTGCAAAAGAAACGGGGACGATCCCTTGACAAAAAAATTAAGCTCGTCGTTAGACACAGTATATTTTAACCCTTAACTACCTACCCGCGGTCTCACAGACACTCGTGAACATATTTTTGTGAAAATCTAAGTGTACGCGCCATTTTACATTTCGTGCGTCCATGTACCTTCTCCCCGCACACCGCAGTACCGTGCCTGTGCTCGTCGAGGTCACACGTGCGTTCGTTTGTCGGTGGTGAGTAAAAAATTTTTGCCAGCGGTCTAAATGACCGCAGGTAGGTAGTTACGGGAGTTTTTTTCACCAAATACTTTTATTTGTTTTAGTGTAAAATGGCATCTAATGAAGAAATTATTGCGCGCTGGTTAGAGGATGATCCTTCAGAAGAAGATGATTTACCCAACGGAGACGATAGTGATGTGGAAAGTGATATAGGAGAAGATTTTGTCTTAGAAGAGTGTCACGAATCCGGTTCTGAAATGTGATTCGCGCCATCGACAAGTTGATTCAACCATCTTTGGTTTTACTAAAGACAAAACCATTGTATCGTTTGTGCCAAAACAAAATAAAGCGGTCATCCTAGTTTCAAGCATGCATCATGCGCCAGATGTTGATGACAGCTCTAAGAAACCAGAGATTATATTATTTTATAATCAAACCAAAAGCAGATGCCCGCTGGCCATATTCTACAGGTTGCTTGACATTGCAGCATCGAACTCTTATGTCATAAGTTTGTCCACCCTACCAGAAAAGACTGAGAGCAGATTCTGTTTCATGAAGAAACTGGCTGGACAGCTCACGAGGCCACATATGGAACGAAGACAACTCAACATGTCGATTCCGCGAGATATCAAGATGTCTCTTAGTCTGGTGCTTCATCTAAATGATGAAACGCCTCTGGCTGCTGCAGGGAGTAGTGCTGATGAAGATAGGTTGGAAATTCGAAAGACCTGTTCTACTTGTGACCCCAAAAAGAAACGTAAGACCCAATACTTGTGTTTTCAATGCAAAAAACCAATTTGCCTTGGGTGCTCCAAAATGGCGTGCATAAACTGCCGCGAAAAACTGTAAGTTGGTGACTTGCAATTTTGGTGAAATAAGTATTTTTTGATTGATATTTTTATTTAGATGTAAGAGTTGATTAATGAACTAAGCTCAATTAGTAAGGAAAAGTTCCTAAATTATGTTCCTTGGATCATGGATCCCATTTTCTAGATATGTTAATTTTTTTCGGTGTTTTCTGACTCTCTGAGAAGATTTTGAATTATGTGGTAAACAATGTTGATTTTTTATGTTTCAATAATTTTAATAAATGTTAAGAACTACTACAATTTGAAGTTTTAATTAAATTTAACCCCAAAAGTCATAGTTTTTCTTTGCGACAGCATTATATTGCAAGAGTCTCAGAGACCGCGGGTAGGTAGTTATGTGACAAAAATAGGGGGTAGGTAGTAGAGGGTTAAATCAGCTCTAACTCTAATCCAAGAATAAATCAAAATAAAATAATGCTTAATATATTGTTGAGTTTATATAAAAATCTCATAGAAAAGGCTTTTAGTTTTTCCAGAATATTCTAATTTTCCACACAACTTTTCAAATTTTTACTTCCCTAAAAACTTTATTCGGAAAACTTTATGAGGAACATGTGGCCGTCACCGGATGCCCGGCAGATGTGAAACCTCTAAATTGATGGTTATTGAAATAGAAAGCTGTTTTATAATCATCTTATCTTATCATACGCAATATAATTAGTAATAATTAGAATATAAATTTTAGATACTTATTATGACAATTAGATTCCAATATATTTTTTTTGATATTCGTTATATATACATAAATAGCATGTCTATTACCACCATTATTACATTGTGGCCCCCCCCCCCCTCCCGCAATTATCGTCTAGCTTGGCCAATAATTAACAAATTCCCATCGCACTGGTACGAGATCAATCCCGTATTTATAATAATAATTAAGATCTCGAACAACAGTTCTCGAACATGCTACTATGAACTATGCTCGAGGACATAAGCAATGCAAGCCTTGAGGTCGGATTAAGGATGAACATGTTAAAGACTAAAGTAATGACCAACAGAATCGCCTATTATATTACGGTGAACGGTGAAGCGATGCAATATGTCCACGACTATATCTATCTCACCCAAATAGAATCCCTCCAGGCAGGCAGGCAAGATAAAGAAGTCGCACGACGCACTGTGAAAGCCTGGAGAAGCTATTGGTCGGGAGCTGATGAAGGGCAACCTTCCAATAGTACTGAAGCGCAAACTCATGCACATGTCAATCCTTCCCGTTCTAACATATGGCTCGCAAACTTGGTCTTTGACTAATATCCAAAAAACCAAACTCAAGGTTTGCCAAAGGGTGATGGAGCGTAGTATTCTTGGAGTTAAAATAACTGATCGCGTCCGTAACACCATACTGCACTCCAAAACCAAAATCACCGATGTAGTGGAGAAGGCCGCCAGGCTGAAGTGGGACCGCGCTGGTCGTGTCTGCCGCATGACTGACGCTGTGGGCCAACATTACCATGAAGTGGATCCCCGAGAGAGCAAAGCAGTGCCGCGGCAGACCACGCCGGAGGTGGAGGGACGATCTGGACGCCTTTGAGAGGGACTGGCATACGGTGGCACTGGACCGTTGTGAGTGGCGGAAATGCGGGGAGGCTTTTGCCCAACAATGGGACAAAATGGGCTAATAGTAATAGTAAGATCTCACAAGTTTTCGTAGTTAAAATATCAAACTACTTACCCCAGTGGCTCCGTACGCACAGTTTATATCCAACCATCCAGGCTTGGGCTCTTTGTATACAGCGACCACTAAATAATAAATAAATAAGGTAAAACAATTATAAATATTATGATAAATAAATATGAGATACTCATACAAAAATGTTGAACCAGGCGGTTGTTAAATGTTATATTGTGAAACATACCCGCCAAGTGACGTTGTTTGTTATACTATCGTGTGTTCAAAAATTAACTTGACTTTCTGTGGAAAGTCACAAGAATTGAGTGTGAGGCAGCTTTGAAAAAACCACCCTATTATTAGGCTTGTTTTTTAAAGAACTCTAGAAATCGAAGCCAGTCCAACCAAATATAATTTTGAAATAAGCCCGGGAGGTCTAACATGGCCTCGGTGAATTGCATCCTTTACTGTAGGTACTTACCTACTCCCGGCCTTACAATGCAGATCGGGACACCGTCTGTCATAGTCCTCACCAGTTCCTCCGCCACGGCCTTCGTGAATGTATACGTGTTCGGCCAGTCTCGTATTAAACTAGAATAAAAATGGATTTTCATATACGGAATCGTAATCTTTTAAATTGTTATATTATGTGTATTCTCTCTTCTATTTTGTTTTTATTTTATCAAGTGTGCTACAGTAGCAGTGCCACAGAGGCCATGAACATCTTGAAATGACTGAATTTTCACGAATTTTTCTTTGAAATTCAGTATCTGGTCGACCACCAGCACAAACAAACTTACTTTATTAGTAAAATAAATAAGATCTTACTTTTCTTTGATGCTGTTTAACCTGTCCACGTCCGTATTCTCAACTAAAGATATCAGTGTATTTGGAGGAATGGGACTTGGATAGAATTTCTCGTAAACCTCCTGGTTAATACGGTTCGAGGTAGCAGCACTATATGCTGTTGATACATGGACAAATGACCTGCAAAAGCAATAGTCCCTTTAGATTGTAAATAATCCCATAAATTCGATTTGAGTGCGAGTCGCATATGATCAGTCGCTTTGGAAATCTTTCGGGGAGGCAGCAGTAGACGTCTTACAGCTAATATGAAAAGTAACGAACCAAAAGGGATTCAAACCCTCATCGCATGTCTGTATCAAGTGGACGGTCGCACGTTTCAATTATACCCAGACAAGTTTGTAATCCTTGTTAACACTGTTATTAACCTTGTCCACGATGGTCACAGATATGTGATGTCTAATTTCACCACCAGTCACATAGAACGCAATTATTGAGATGTTATTTGGGTTTAGGTCAGGAAGGGCAGATTTTTCCAACTTACTTGAGTTTTTTACAAGCCTTTCCCAACGTTATTGCTTCTCTGGTTCCGCGTACATTGATCAGGGTCGCTACTTTGATGACCTCATCGAATCTAGTGGTAGCGGCCATATGGTAAATTACATCAACCTGTGTATTATATTTTTGTGTTATATCAGTAAAACATTAAAATTGAAATTGTCTACTAAAATCCAGAATAGTCCATACTTTTAACTAGTTATTTGCTGAAAACGTGACATGTATTAATTGAAGATAATATTATAAAGCGCCTGGTGGCAAGATGCAGCTTACAGCTGGGCGAAGGACGCAATCGTCGACTGGCTTGCTCAGCATATAAACCATTCTTTCACCTTAGTTTTAATCCGCAATTAAACCCAGCCAAAATACCCTGTTATCAATACCTCTTCAGTGATGGTCTGCCAGTCATGTTCGCTGATGCCAAGTTTAAGTTCAGCAGTGTCTCCCTCGATAGCCACAATCTTCTGCTCGAAGTCAGGTTGCTGCTTCCGTAGTGCTTCGAACACCTAAAGTAAAAGCTAATAGTCATAGATAGTCCTGAGCGCAAACTATAGGACCGCCTGGGACGTGTAGTACCTGTTACCATAGTTCTCAGATGTAGTATTCCTTATTTATATATCTATATATCATCGTAGCACCTATAAAAGTTTCAGTTTTCAGGTCTACAGTAGGTTATTTCTAGGCAAGCTTGTTTCATGTTGAACCTAATTATAACAATAACAGAACAGAAAAAAAACAGAACAGGCTTATTAAAAAAACTACACTGTAACTACTATTAAGATTTTTTTTCTGATAATTTTATTTTGTATCTTTATTAGTGTAAAACTTTTTCTTTTTGAAACTTCTTTTTATCTTTTTAAGTTTTTTGGTATGTCAATAAAAATCGCGTCCGCTATGTATTTATTATTTAAGGCGCTAACCATAGCCGATGACCTTGAGCGAATGGGCGGAGCTATTGTTTCGGCCCCGCACCAACCGCAGCTTCCTTATTTACAAACTATCTAACACTAAATAAAGCGTCTATGCGCGAATAACTTATAATTATAACACTAAATAAAGCGTCCATGCGCGGATAACTTGTAATACTAGATAAATCGACTCTGTGCGAATAACATAAAATAGCAATAAGCCGACAAGCAATAAAGGTGAGCGCGAGGCAGAACAACCCTCCCGTACGACAGTCAGCGGTACACTGCCGCCCGTCGCCCGCGCGACCACCTTCTAAGGGTACGCGCACTAATTATTCGGAATAATTGAAAATAATTAATTGACACGTGAAAGACCGCTGCATCACAACATCATTTGTTCAACGTGAAGGTAAAGTCTTTGCCCACATTTAGGTGAAAGAAAAATTACGAAATGTTATGTCGTTTAGAGGTTGAATCAAATTTAAAGTCGAAAACAGCTACATTTTGTTATTTTTTTCTCATAGTAAATAAACAGGTAGAACTTTTTTGTATGTTCACTTTGCAGGTAAAAGGTCAATGAATTACATATGTATATTTTATTGAGCACATAAAACTGATTCCTCTCTGAGAAGAAAGCCTCCAAATAAGACCAATCAGCTACTATATTCGCCTTAATTATAATTCTTACTCGGTCCTAAAGGTCTCAACGCAGGTTCTAACGTCCTGCAAACGCTGAGTTGAGACCTTTTTGCAACCAATTTGAGATCCTAGCTTTAAGTCTTATGTTGTTTTATATTGATGCACTGTATTCTTTTTTGTAGTTAGTTTTGTATTTTGTGTTGCAAATAAAAGATTTGATTAGATTTTGATTTGAAAAATACTGCACGGTGGCTGGTAGTTTGATTATTAGTTATTAATTATTCAACTTTTACTTGCCGGATCTTGAAACAACGTATTCAGTCTTTCCTGAATTGGCTTTTCCTTTTTCGTTCGTAAGAGAACAAACATTTTTGAAAGCTGACACGATCTGAAAATACAACAGATATATTTTTTGTACAATCCTTGTGCCAAGGTATATTCATCATTGAATATTCATTTATTCAACATTTCATTATATTTCTTAACATTGGTAAGTATGTCAAATATAATTATATATTATACAAATTATGTCAGTTAACTATAGAATAGATAAAAATAAATTAATTACAACTAATAAGAGAGGCTAAGAGCTAAGCTAACTAAGTTAAGAGGTTACAGCAGATACTACTCATGCAGATGAGAAAATGAAGAGCTCATAGTATCAATTTAAATAATATAATGTGTGATTTTCTAAGAACGTTTTTAGTTTGAGTTTAAATGCTTTCAAAGGAAGTCGTGTTATTTCTAACGGAAGCTTATATAGAGTCTCGATAAGAGTGCACTTTTTAAATTTTGTGTAATTTTGTTTTTCGAGTATATGGCAACTTTGAAAATTGACAGCTGTAACCTATGATTATTCCGATTAATAAAAATGGAGCGTTACACAAAAGAAGAACTTGCTATCATTGTGAAAACTCATTACAAAAATGGAGAAAATTACTGCTCGCAAACTTCGCGGAATTTTTGGTTGAGAAAATAGACCTAATGTGTCCACAATTCGAAAAATCGGCATTCGCTTCACTTTTCTCTATTGCCCATTGAACGAATTGCTGACGCTTTTCATAGTTTACTGGTTTGAGTAATAGTCCAGTCAATAAATGACCCAAAATGAGGTGTAGAGTGCGTGAGCAGGTAATTAAGCGATTCCCTCAGAAACTTGTTCAGGGGGCTTAGGTTGTTAACATACCAAAAGTCCTGACTCCTAAGTGATGAGTGGGGGGGGGGAGGGGGGTAAAGGTACGAATTTTGGGTTTTTCGCTTATATCTCGAAAACGGTGCATCGGAGAGAAATATTTTTAGCTAATAAAATGGAGTTCTTAAAATTATCTAAAACTTTTATATCATATGTTTTTTTCTAATTCCTAACCGTTTTCGAGCTATACCCTCGGAAAAAGTTGAAATTTACAAAAAAAATCAATTTACGTCAAAATATTCATAAACATTGCATCATATTATCTAAACCTATTCATAAACGAAAAGTATGAATAGGAAAGAAGTTGTAGATTTTTAAATTCCCTTTTAGAATATATATACATATGCTGATTAATGTCCAACCCGCCTAAAGTTACAGCCAACCAAAAAGATATTCTTCTGCCTCAAATTAACATTGTAGTCGATGGAGGATTTCTACTCCACAGAGTTATTTGGCCAAAAGATGCATCGGTTGTGACTATTTGTAATAGTTATATCACCTACGTCGACCACCATTATCCTGGGACTACTCGCACTGTGGTGTTTGATGGGTACGCAAACACAGCCAATATCACTAAATCACAAGAACAAATGCGTCGTTACAGACTAAAAAGGTCAGCCGACATCAATTTGACATGGGACACACAAATACTTACCTGTTAAACAGGAAGACTTTTTATCAAATCCTACCAACAAAACTAACTTCATCTCCTTACTGGAGATAAAGCTGCAGGAGAAAGGGATACATACTCTTCAGGCTACCGATGACGCTGACATCCTAATCGTGAAGACTGCTGTTGAACAATCCACTCACAACTCTGTGGCTGTCGTTGGTGGTTGGTAGATTGCTTCCACTCCTGCGACCCGAGATATCTTTATGCTAAAACCCGGACGAGGGAAAACCAAAACAATAGTACTGTCCACCCAAGAGATGCAGCACCGTAGATTTGAACACATCCTGTTCCTTCACTCATTTACCGGATGCGACACAACTTCTGCTACTTTCAGGAGAAGCAAGGTGGGCTTCTTTAAATTGTACTTGGAGTCAGAAATCATCCAGCAAGCAGCAATGACATTTTCTAACCCCTCCTCTACTTACGACCAGGTTGAAAAGGCTAGGGAGATGTGCTTTCTGAAGTGGTATAAGGCGCCAAAAAACAAACCTCCCTTAACCAGTACCGCTTCCAATCGTTTACGAGGTCAGTGGCAAATATGAAGCCTGAAATCAGCTCCCTACCTCCAACAGAGAATGCAGCTAAACAGCACTCTCGGCGAACCTACCACCAAGTGCAGCAGTGGCTCGGTAATGAGCTGCCCCCTCAAGATTGGGGGTGGAAACGTGTAGGAGACACCCTGGTGGCAATTACAATGGAAAATCTACCAGCACCAGAGGTTCTTCTGAAAACTATATTTTGCCGCTGCACCAAGGATTGTGTAATTGGAAAATGTGGCTGCCGAAAAGCGATGCTCACCTGTTCTGCAGCGTGCCTCCACTGTCAAGGGAAGTGCCTGAACAGTGTGCCTGTTGACGATGAGGACGATGAAGACGATGTAGAGCCCATTCAGCAAGAGCCACCCGCTACTGAGGAAGAAAATGCCATGGAAGAACAATCATTGCCTGGGCCCTCAAGTTCAAAGAGGATGATTTTAAAGGAGGATTACTTCTAAAGGAGGATTTTTTTTAAAGAGGATTAAGATTAAGATTTTTTTAAAGGAGGATTACTTTTAAAGTTGAGAGTAAAACATTAGGAATATATTGAGAACAATGGGGTTTACAATTATTATTGTATTGGTGTAACGAAACTATCTGTAGAATAGTGTGAAATTTGTCATCATCATTATTTTTTCTACTTTATTTAATAACTTGCTTATAAGTGGCCATATATGTTATTAGATGAACGAACAAAGGTTGTGGGTTAAGAATATGATATACAAACTAATTTTCTGAAAATTGCAAAATGCTATACAAGTTTTAAAATAGCTGTAACTTTAGGCGGGTTGGGCATTAATCAGCATATGTATATATATTCTAAAAAGGGAATTTAAAAATCTACAACTTCTTTCCTATTCATACTTTTCGTTTATGAATAGGTTTAGACAATATGATGCAATGTTTATGAATATTTTGACGTAAATTGATTTTTTTTGTAAATTTCAACTTTTTCCGAGGGTATAGCTCGAAAACGGTTAGGAATTAGAAAAAAAAACATATGATATAAAAGGTTCAGATAATTTTAAGAACTCCATTTTATTATCTAAAAATATTTCTCTCCGATGCACCGTTTTTGAGATATAAGCGAAAAACCCAAAACTCGTACCTTTACCCCCCCTTCCTCCCCCCCGCTCATCACCTAGGAGTCAGGACTTTTGGTATGTTAACAATCTAAGCCCCCTAAACAAGTTTCTGAAGGAATCGTTTAGTTACCTGCTCACGCACTCTACACCTCATTCCTTGACTGGACTATAAGCTGAATCTTGTACGGGTGAAGGTGGAAGTTTTTCGTCAAAATTTGCTGCGACTAGTCGCAGCACTAGTTGAGCACGATGCCGAACAGATGTTTTCGGGTTTTCGGCCACACTCTGATTTATAGCAGCAATATTTTCAAAAGATCTACCGGTACGTCGACGCAGAGGAGACTTAATGTCTACAACCGACCCAGTTTCTTCAAATTTTTGACTACTCTTCAATTTGTCTCAGCGTAACTTTCTCCATTTTAATAATAAGTTTACACATTGAAAACACGTTTTTCTTTTGTGTAACGCTCCATTTTTATTAATCGGAACAATCTCAGATGACAGCTGTCAAATTGTAGAGTTGCCAAATACACGAAAATAAAAATACACAATTTTTAAAAAGTGCACTCTTATTGAGACACCTTACGTAAGTGAATTATCAGCATTTATTTGAATGAAATATATTTATAAGGAATCATGACTAACCTGAAAAGCTTCTCAATTAACTGCTTCCCCATAAACCCGGAGCCTCCAGTGAGGAACACGGTAGAGCCTCGGTAGAACCTCTGTATCTCGGAGTCTCCTTTTGCTATGGCCTCCTCTAAGGCCCTCTGGCGGGACATAGCCGCAACTTCTATGACCATTGCTGGGTCCATCTTGACTTGGACTAAAATAAAATAATCTAAAAGAGTTTTTATTTCTTGCATTTATTTGACCACAAATGGAGAGAATAATTTAGGCAGAAAAGGTGACATACGAAGAAGCATTGAAAAGAGTGAACGAGAGAAGAACTCAAAAGAGAACTACACTGACTAAAAGGATAAAGATGGTTGGTCATCTTATAAGACACACCAGCTTTATAAGGATAATGAGCGAAAGAAAAATAGAAGGAAAACGAGGAAGAGTAATGCCGGCTACTGCCTGGACACATGCCTGCCGCAAGCAATCTAGGGTGCAGGGCGGCAGGGGCAATCTATGAGGCGACACACGTTTCTGGCTTTTACCCAGTTGAAGTCAAGTTGTGGACAGAAAGATTTAACAAAGTATTCACCGGTACTATGATAGATTATGTATTAAAACTTGGACGATCGGCCTTTCTCTGTATGTGATGTTTGTCCGAGGATAACTTTTAAAGCATTTATCCAAACATCGTGAAATTTGGTGGGTATATAAATAAATAAATATTGCTGGGCATTTCACACAGCGCTATCTAGCCCCAAACTAAGCAGAGCTTGTACTTACTATGGGAACCAGATAACTGATAGAATACTTATATACATTTTTTTTTGTAAATACATACTTATAATATATAGAGAAACAACCAGACCCGGAACTAATATCTGTAGATCATGCAAACATTTGTTCCGCGGCGGGAATCGAACCCGCTACTTCCTGCGTTTCAGCCGGCTATTCGCCCACTGCACCACGGAGGTCGTCGTGTATATGTATAGGTGGTGATGGAACTATTCTTAGTGACTAATGAGAAATGTTAGGGCATTGTTGAGATATTTGGATTCAAGGGCTCGTTTCACGGATGATATTTCAAAGGATATTTTAAAGGCATTTTTCTCAAAATCGTCAGGAGACAATAATATGAAAATTGCCACAGCTTCAGAACATGCACATTTTTAATAGCTAAAGATATTTTGTTAGAATTTTAAGAGAAGATCTATTTATTTAAAGATACACCAACCGCACACGTATCTTATCAGTTTATAGCTATGACTAGTTTTATGACGACACAGTCATAAACACATTTCGGATATGTGCACCAATTACAGGTATATGCAACATTCACTAACGAATGTTGTGACTTTTCGCCGACGATGAAAAGATAATTGGATTTTAACTGATACTTACTTAACTAAACTAGTGGTTCGCCCCGAACTAAGATCTCGCTGGCGCAACGCAATGTAAGAAAGAAAGAAAGAAAGAAAAATATTTATTTTGTGTCCATTTTTACACTCTACGAATACAACAATTATACTTATACCTAATACAAGACTACAAAATAGGTCGTCACTCAGCGGTGTACCACTGCAACATATGTATAGTTACTGTAGCGCTGGTATTATGTGACGCCTGTAGTGCGTGTGAGCACCAGAAAATAGAAGAAACACGCGTTTACAATATTAATTAACATATGAAAGTATACAAGATTCACAAAAAACAAAAATTTAAAATTAAAAATTTAAATAAATATTTTTACACAATAACTACTAAACATTGCACATACCTAACTTATAAAACAAGACTATTTATGAGATCAAAACTAAACAATAAATATAACAGTAAAATAAACAACAAATTTCTGCAAATAATAAAATAAATAAAATATTAAATATTTTGTGGAATTATTAATTTAACATACAGAACAAAAGAAACCTTTGCAACTAAATCAAATTAAATGTAGGCCAGGACCACTACCTTTTGATGGAGTAATTTGTGAAAGTAGTAGAATTTTCTTGAATTTTAATTGAATTTTCAATGTCATACAAAGTTTTAGTTATTTACCTACACAAAATCTCTCTCACCCTTACTTTCTTCAAACGCGTACCTACAATGTTCCTTAAAAAAATAAAAAAATATAGATATTTTGTTTTTAATAATGTCTATAAAATGAGAATCTGCTATTGGCGATATGCATTAGCTATATTACGAGTTTGTTTCATTGATATCAATCGATTGTGTATTGAATAAATAAAAAAAAGTGCTTCTGAGCGGATCGCTCCCTCTATTTTAGAAAATAAGGGTCGTACCATAAATAAAATTAGACATAGTTTAATGCGTGTATAAAAATATCCTATACAAACATATAAAAGAAATTTTTTAAACACGCGTTAAACAGTTTTTTAACTTTTTTGTGGTAAGAATTTAGACCATATCAGAGATATAGATCTTAAACCTAGTTACAGTGACCTTTAAGGGTCCTTTTAGGGTAGATAATGTGTCCAAGCCGATTTCGGTTACGGCGACATTGTTTCTGCTATGTTACGATGATGCAGGGCCGCCCGGGTGCGGGCGTCGTCGAAAACGAAACATTCTCAAAATTTGCTTGTGGTAAAAATTGATTATTGAGTTCACTGAACATCGCAACGATGAGCAGTTTAAGAAGACATTACAAGAAGCCGCTAATGTGGCTCAGGTTTACAACGTAGAAACAAATTTCCCACCATTAAACACGATTCATCCTAGAAAAAGACCAACCCAATTTCAATAGGAACACTGCGATGATGCGCTCTAAGATGACTTGAGTAACTAATCTTAGTTTCATCCAGCCAATCAACGTATCCAATCTAGACAGAGCACCGTTTATACCTATGTACAGAAAAAAACAGTAAGTTTGAAAAATGCACCAACATTTTAACTAATATTTTACAAAATATAAATAATAATTAATATAGCAAAATGATCTACTAATTGATTGGGGTTTATATTCCAAACTCTCCAGATCTCACTTCGGGGTGAACCATAAGTTCATAAGTATTAGTATAATCCATTTAAATTATGGTACATTATTAGTGGCGAATTATTAAAAAATACTTACCAACAGTTCTGTCGATTGTCGCCCAAATACTGATTATACAGGTGATTGACTAAAATATTCTTCACGTGTATGCACACAATGCACTTAGTAGATTTAATTAATGATAATTTTATTTTGCAGTTAACCTTCATTCACTTAAAGGATGTTCTGTCTACGGTAACTATTTTAAACGGAATTATTGAGGTTCACTTCGGGTGATATCTTCGATTCCCACCGCGGGATAAGTCTGGGGTTGGAAGTGTGTATGTGACTGTAACCTGTTCATATTTATTAATTTTGT
This sequence comes from Philereme transversata, assembly GCA_963924445.1. Classification (NCBI taxonomy): domain Eukaryota; kingdom Metazoa; phylum Arthropoda; class Insecta; order Lepidoptera; family Geometridae; genus Philereme; species Philereme transversata. The sequence goes on along the minus strand of OZ004345.1, from coordinate 7,529,411 downwards.
TATGGTTTTTATTTATTTACAATTACTCATGTATATTATTACGTATATTCTTTTTTTTTTTTGTTTGTTCCGCCTGTTTCCCTCTGACACAGGTCAGAGACGTTTTTAGGCATAACATTTTGCACAGGCGGTTTACTTTATTTGGTAATGACAGAGTAATTTGTACATCTGTGGGTGGGTCCAATAAATACTTATATTTAATACATGTTTTTTATTCATGTGGTGTGTTGTTTGTTTTTTTTGTTTATTGCGTTTGTGTCTTAAATTTAAGTTTTTTTTTTTTATTAATGTACAGAACCTGGTTAGTCGTATTTAATATTGTGCTTAGTCTCTATTTAACTTATTATTTATTTTATACATCTATAAGTAGGTATTGAGCAAGTTTGAGCAGTGTAATTATCTAGGTATGTAGTGTAGTCTATTTATTTCTAATATTTGCCTCCTTTGTTACGAGGCTGACAAATTTCATAAATTTATTTATACCTTCTACATTGTTCACCCATTCCGACAACGTGTCTGGACGTATGTCCTTACCAAACTCTAGTATATTCATTTTACACCTCGGTCAATCTTCCATTAAGCAATGATCCTCTCCATCGAAAGTTTGTCTGGAAGAGAACGCTTTGTCAAGCAATAAGACCGCCCACTGTGCTTACATTTATTCGTTTTTAGGGTTCCGTACCTCAATAGGTAAATAAAGGAACCCATATTAGATCACTCCCTTGGCCGTCTGTCCGTCTGTCCATGTGTCACCACCGATTTTCTCAGAAACGTGTGGACCTAGCAAGTTGAAATTTATACCAGATACTGAGGTCTATAGTTCCTAATTAGGTATAAATCAAGGTCCTGAGTCAACACGGTAAAAAGGTATGGACAAATTTAGATTTTCACGAAAAGTTGTACCAAAATTTACCTTAATTTTCAACATTATTATTTTTCGGAATTTTCCCTTTACTTGTTACTTGTTCTACCTTGCTTGTAAACAAAATTGAGAATCCTAGGTCAACCGGAACTACCCTATAGAGTTTGTGTCGAAAACCTATATGGTAGTTTCCGTTGACCTAGAATCACGAAATTTGGCAAAAAGCAGCACAAATAAAGAAAAAATTCCAAAAAATAAAAAAGTTGAAAATTAAAGGGGTTTCTCGTACATACATATTTGACGCCAATTAAGATAGTCCTCTGAGTTGTATGGGCGCTCATATAATTTATTAACGATAATGGTACGGAACCCTTCGTGCGCGAGTCCGACTAGCACTGCTTAGGCCGGTTTTATTTTATTTATTTTTAACTGTTGCTGTGCCAAGCTTGTTAGGTAATAAATAATTTTTACTCATTCATTCATTTTTATTCATTTAGCTGTTGAACAACATTTAGGAGTGGAACGCCTTGCCTGAGTCTGTTTGCTGATAACTACAACCTAGGGGTCTTCAAGTCGCGAGTGAATAGGTTTCTTCTAGGCAAGCGTGTACCATCGTAAACTGCCTGACGCCTGACAAAAAAATCACCATCATTTTCAAGGCTGAAATAAATAATATTGAAAAAATATTCTATACAGGCTGTTTGATAATATACGTACAAAAATGAAAGGGGTTATTTTGATTAGCATAATAAATAAATTTGTGAAATGTTTGCCATAGACATGTTAATTTATTTAGGCATGTAAAAACAAACACTTTATTAAACTTTGTTGTGCATAATGCTTGCCATCTAACCACAGATACAGTATTGGTGACGTCTCGAAATATCTCTTGTTGTCCCTTTCTAACCAAAAACCCACAGCCATTTCCGAAAGAGATATCAAATCGGCCTTTATTTTTGGATGTCGATTGCAAGAGTAGGCAGTAAGTTTTATACAGAATTAATCACCTAAACTTAGTCGATTTTCTTTAAAATTTGATAATATAACTAGTAGTTTTTTTTCGAGAATTCTTTTTTATATTTTGAGAAACAGTCACTTAAATATCGTCAGTATATTACCAAACACACCTGTAGATATGGCTAATGTATATTAACAGAATGGGTAATGGGAAGTAAAGTAATTTACCAGAATTTAATTTTTTTAATTAATTGATCGAGCGAAGCGAGATCTCCAAATCAACTTTGGCAAATCGACATTGTATGTATGTAGTTTATTTGTCCGAGGGTAATTTTCAAAGCGTTTATCCGATCATCATGAAATTTGGTATACACGTGATGGCACAATTTTGGTGTGACTAAATGAACTAAAAATGTGGGGGGTTGTTGAGATGTTGGGGTTCAAGACGCAAAAAAAAATCAAAATGGACCTAACGGGTCAAATGGTACGTCTAATAAAAGTTCTTTGTTAGCAAATTTCGACCCCGTTTTTTTTTTTAGTTTATACCTTGTAGTTTTTGAGTTATTAGCCATAATAAAAACAAAACTTTAACAAAATTCACAGAATACACCAGTGACCCCACAGTGCTGAAATTTGGTATTCGTGTAGCTTTAGTAACAAAAATATAAGCAAAAGTCTGAAATCCAGAATAACTGCATTTTGTACCCTAAATAAGAGTAACCACTTTATATGAACTCCCGTTACCTGTAATTTGAATGAAACTGGAGGTCAAGTTTTTTGGTTATTTATTTCGTGGCACTATTAAAGATTACATTTTTTTTTGTTTTTATGGGAGACTCGCGAGATCTCAATTCGGGGCGAACCACTAGATATTAAGCTTTATTAGTAATTATTTACAAAACGGCTGTTTGGGTATACTCTGGGACCAGTGGCGTAGCTAGGTAACCAAAGGCCCTGGGGCAAAAAATAAACTAAGGCCCAACTAAACTATTTAAAATTGTACGCGTCGTGTTCCGAATTCAACGTACTCCAAATTTGTCGTAATCCAAATTCGTCGTAATCCAGATTCGTCGTACTCCAGATTCGTCGTAATACAGTCGACTCCGTAATAAAATTTAAAACCAAATACAAATTGAAACTTATTTTAATCAACAAATTAAAACTAATTTATGAAAATTAAAGAAAAATCTACCTGTTACCGTTAAAAAAATACAGTCCTGTGACAGACAGCGGAGGCTCGTAAATAGGGTCCCGTTGAGCTCCCTTTGGGTACGGAATCCTAATTAAGTAGAGATTTTTAAACCAATAACACCACTTTCTTGACTGACTATACGATTATATTCCGAATGTGTGAGAAATTTTCACTAGTTCAATTTATAGTTTGTAAGTCAGAGTCCGAGGGGCCCCCTGAACTTGGGGGTCCCGGGGGACTGCCCCGTCTAGCCCTCCGGTAGCTACGCCACTGTCTGGGACAGATCTAATGTTACTCATATATTCAAACCGTACGTACACAATATAACACTTGGTTACATCATCATACTTAAACTAGTGGTTCGCCCCGAGCTAAGATCTCGCGAGTGTCCCATAAAAACAAAAAAATATTATTTGTAATCTTTGATTATTAAAATAGTACAACGAAATGCAGAACTAACTTACTTGACCTACAGTTTCTCTCAAATTACAAGTAACGGGAGTTCATGTTAATTGGTTCTCTTTTTTGGAGTAGAAATTGTAGTTAATCTAGATTTCAGACTTTTCCCTATATTTGTGTCACTAAAGCTAAACGCATACGAAATCTCAGCACTGTGGGGGTCACTGGTGTACCCTGTGAATTTCGTTAAAGTTCTGTTTTTATTATGGCTCATTCAAAAACTACAAAAAATAAAAACGGAGTCAAAAATGTTTTCATACTAAGACCTTTCATTAAACGTCCCACTTGACCTTATGGTCTCATTTTGATTGTTTTACCCCTCTTGAACCCCAATATCTCAACAACCCATTTTAGCTCATTTGGTCACAACAGGATTGCGCCGTCACTACCTACCTACATACTAAATTTCGCGATGATCGGATCAACGCTTCGAAAATATCCTCGGACAAATAAACCTACATATAGGTAACACACAAACAGCGCCGATTCGTCCAAGTTGATTTAGAGATCTCGCTTCTCTCGTTCATTACATATATCATCGCACAGATATGCTTTTTACCTACCTATCTAGTTCCATGCACTATAATTTTAGAGGTGCTAGAAATAGACAAGCATTTCATAAGATATATTATAAAAGATAGCCGCTGTAGATTGGGTATTGTCAAATAAAATTACCTAATTTAAATTCTCAATGACAATGACTATGTGTGTCATTAGGTAACAATTATAAACATTAAATTGAATGGCAAGAATAAAAGTCATCAAGTCATAAGATCGATCGATCTTGTGCGGAAGCAACGGCTCAGAGCAACTTTCAACAGGTCGTATTTCATCTAGTAGGGGTCTATACCACGCTGCACTTTCCAGTGCATGGTCTCCACCCGAGAACCTTTCTGCCCCAACGGCCGTCAGTTCAAAGTCAAAGTCAAATATTTTTATTCAATAAAATCACAAGGATCACTTTGAAACGTTAATTTTACCGCCTGTTCCTTCGCGACCAAGCCAGGAAAGAAAGGCAAGAAACAAGGCTGGTTGTTTTTTTTAATGATCCTTTTACAATACATAATACAGAAAATAAATTACGTCTAAATTGTAACATTTTGAACGAGTTGGAGCAATTTCAATCCCAAGCTTCTCTATCATCTAAATAATCCGATATTTTATAGTAGGCTCTTTTATCAAGATTTTGTTTAATTACGTTTTTAAATTTGTTAATTGTCATTTTTTGTACATCTGTGGTGAACCTACATATTATTTATTTATTTGTATATATCAATAATTATATACATAAATAAATACATATTTTATTACAGTTAACACTTACATAAATAAGAATACAGCTATATAATATTTAACAAATATATTACTTACTTTATAAATAAAACACTACATACTATTTATCTATTTATTATATAAAATATTTCAATTTTATATTGTTACCGAGCGCCCGCCATCAGTGTGTACGCAAAACTGGTTCCAGCGGCCATAATAACTATCGCCTAATCTGTGCCGGCCCCGGCCAGTCCCGACCTACCTTTTGCCGCGAAGCCCGCGTCACTTTGTGCTCCGCTCGAAGCTTTATTACGCGCTTAGATATTTTGTTATTTTTATTGACAAGGAACCCTTATGCTTGTGCTTAAACTATTGTTTCTTCTTCTTTCTGTTATACTCCTTCTATTTTTTATATGTGGTGTTTGTGGTTAATAGCCGGGTCTACACCAGACGATCCAACGCGCTCCGATCGCACGCGGCAGGAGCGTGCTCCACAGGAGCGTCTGGTGCGGACGTGTCACACGCGATCCAAACTACAAATATGGAGCGCACGCTCCTCGCCGCAAGCGATCCGATCGCTGTCGGTTTTTGTCCATGCTCAAAAGCGCCTCAGTCTCTTGGAGCACGCGGTGTGGACGGCTGTGTTTTGAATCGCGCGATCCGGAAATTAACGCACGTGTAACTCTATAGCGAGTCAAAATTCAATTGACTTTGATTCACTTTGGATCGAATGGAGGAGTCCATCAGGATCGCAAGAAATTGCCGCTGGATCAGACGAGTACGGTCCGTGATCCATGCTCCATGATCCTGGATCGCGAATCGTGCGATTGCCGATTTAAGATGGATCGTCTGGTGTGGACCCGGCTAATAAACAATCAGTGTCTTGTGAACTTTATCTTATTATTCCGGCTACAGACAGATACCTATCTAGCCACACAACACACTAGGATACACCACACCTACCCATACATCCCTTGGGAGTTTGTTATAAAAGCGTACACCTTGCCCTTTAAACGATTTACTAACTTTATGGAGTCTAAAAGTGGCAACAGCGAGTTTATCTTTATTTCTAGTATTAAAATTATGATTATCGCTATTTTTCTTAAACAAATTAATATTTTTGTGAACATACATTAGATTTTCATAGATGTATTGACAAGGGAATGTCATAATATTTATTTCTTTAAACTTATTGCGTAATGATTCTCTGGGGCCCATATTATAAATTGCACGAACAGCCCTCTTCTGCAGCACAAAAACGGTGTTTATATCTGCAGCACTCCCCCACAGCAGTCATAATGTCATAATGCTGTGGAAGTAGCCGAAGTAAACTAGTCTAGCTGTGTCTACGTCTGTAAAAAGACGGATCTTCATCGAGCTATGTACCCTGCCCACTGCCATTTCAGCTTGTTAATCCTTTGTGCTGTCGGTGACTTTGGTTCGTCTACGAATCTTCTCATTTCTGTGGCGCTGACACGGTATCAGTAACTCTAATCTCGATGTTGACGAGTAGTACTCGTAGGTCCGACTTCGAGAAAGAGGTCAGTCGACGAATCCAACTCGGCTGGGCAGCGTTCGGGAGTCTACGTGACGTCTTCTCCTACCTATAATATAATTGAAATCTTAGTCTGTGATTTCAAAATAAAACTACTATTAATTTGATGTATAATAAAAAATAAAAATAACAAAATATCAAAATAGTGCCACGAAATAAAAACCAACTAACTTGACCTATAGTTTCATTCAAATTACAGGTAACGGGAGTTCAGGTTAATTGTTTGCCCTTTTTAGGGGTACAAATTGCAGTTATTCTGGATTTCAGAGTTTTGCCTATATTTGTGTCACTTAAGCTTCACGAATACCAAATTACAGCACTGTGGGGTCACTGGTGTACCCTGTGAATTTTGTCAAAGTTTAGTTTTTATTATGGCTCATAACACAAAAACTACAAAAGTTTTACTAAAACTAAAAACGGGGTCGAAATCTACTAATAAATACATTTTATTTGACGTCTCACTTGACCTAATAGTCTCATTTTCAGTTTTTTTTTACACCTCTTGAACCCCAATATCTCAAGAACCCCCCAAATTTTTAGCTCATTGAGTCATACCAAAATCGTGCCATCATTGTCTACTTATATACTAAATTTCACGATGAGCGGATAAACGCTTCGAAAGTTATCCTCGGACAAACAAACATACATACAACGCCGATTTGCCCAAGTTGGTTTGATAGATAGATAGATAGATAATTCCTTTATTGCACACCTTTTAAATACAATCATTTTATAAGAAAATACACTGTTAAACAATAGGTATAATGGGCGGCCTTATCGCTAAAAGCGATCTCTTCCAGGCAACCTTTGGATGGACAGGATCTATGTGAACAAAACAAGGACGATTTTTTTTGTTTGGAGATCAATGATAATGACAAATAATAATGATTTTGAATATAAATGACCGTTTTTATAATTTTCATCGGTCTGAAAGTTTGTCTCAATTATTCTCGAGTAGGCTCCAAAACGACTCAACAGATTTCAAACCACGGCTGTTGCAACGCACTCGAAACTTCACCATAAATAAATAATAAATAACTAAATAAACTTTTATTGGAACCAGAAAAGATGTCATAAACAATTTGAAACACAGGCGCTGGATTACATGTAGATACTAATTATAATTTTTATGTATACTTAATCATTCAGAAATTATATAAATCAGCTTAATTCAAAAAAAAGCTAGGTTACCTACATACGCGATGAATACCCATTTAAATCAGTAATTATAGATAGTCCTGCCACACTATAGGACTCCCTGTGCGTGGGTGGGTATCAGATGCCGGCGGAGGGTAACGCAGCGGCGCTGCCAACCGACCATTCTGAATCCACCAATTCAGTTCTTCGCGGACATCCAGAGGTAGTGGATAGGCCTTCGACGATAGACCTGAGGGCTTAGCCAAGTTACAGTCGATTAGAGATGACGCTAGTCGATACGTCCGAAAATGTATGGGATTTGACACATGCTATAGAAATACCACGTGATTCATCGGCAACAAATGTATGTAGAAATCGAATAGATTCGTGGCGAATGTAATTTGGCTACGGGCCCTGGTTCACTCTGGAATTGAAGACTCCGGGATAATACTTCAGATTGAATAATATAATTGAAAACTTTAGCGGAATTTCCTAATATAATCTAACTAGCCTGCGTGATCCCACTGCAAGGCAAAGGCCTCTCGGTTAGTGTTGGCAGGTACAGTGTCTTTCGGACCAGAAGGTTAAAATAATCGGGAATTTGGTTCTCAAATCGGGACAGCTACAATGGCTACACATAAAACGGGCCCTGGGCTTGTAGCCAAATGTCATTCGCCACGAATCTATTCGATTTCTACATACATTTGTTGTCGCTGAATGACGTAATATTTCTATAGCATGTGTCAAATCCCATACATTTTCGGACGTATCGACTAGCGTCATCGCTAATCGACTGTAACTTGGCTAAGCCCTCTGGTATAGAATTCATGAACATGAGCAATTGACAATTGTTGAGCCGTCCTCGAGATACAACAAAACTGGCAAAATTTAGAAGTCCTACGTAAAAATTAGAAGGCCAACAGCGAGTTTAGTCGTTTAGCTTTATTTCTAGGTAACCTACACATTTAGTAGTGTAACGCGCACGAAGTCGCGGGCAACAGCTTGTATAGTTATATGTTTTAATAATATTTGTTAATTTAAGTGTTAAATAATTGTTAATAAAGCGTTTTCTATTATAGTTTATTCTATTCTACCTATACTTACAACATGACGAATGAATATGATTTGTTTACTTATTTTATACAGGCTGTTTCATTGATATTTTATCTAAGGTTGTTTGAAAATTTAAAATTTTCTATGATAATGAATTTGAAAAAAAAAACTATTTTACTACAATACTAGTAGTATTGTATATATATATAGGGTAGGGCTAATGGTAGTTTTACTACCATTAGCCCTACCAGTGTTTACATTAAAGGTCAAATTAAGGTCAATTTATTTACAACTAAACACGTAATATTGTAATTTATACATCTTGTACAAATAAAATACTTTTATGTTTAAACAATCGCTTTGCACGAATATAGCTTACTAGGAAAAAATCGATCATCGATTTTTGACATCTACCGTCTTCGTCATCAAAGTTAGATAAAAAGGGGGCGAACCGACCGTCATCAGTACTAGTCAGTGCTTCTAACTTAGCGCATTCAGCGCCAGACTTCTTTCGGCCTAGCGCGAAATCTAGCGCGTCATAAATCATTTCGTTTTACTAGATCTTATTGTTTTTTTACATAATGTTAGAAATTCAAGGCCTTAAAATGTCCTCTTTGGCCACACTCAAGCACCCCTCGATATTTTATATATTATATTGTATTTAGTATTATGTGATATGCGAAAACGGAACGAATATATTGCATATAAACAAAATAACATATATATAACATATAGGTATAGCAACACTGAAATGCAAATTATGTATTGTAAATTTTTTGTTAAATAAATAAATATGATCCTTGGTTGCAATAAAAATTTGATAAACTTATAATGAATTACTTTGTCATATTTAGATACCTAATATTTTCAGCGAAATACGGATATAAATCTCTGGGCCCGTAGCCAAATTACATGCGCTACGAATCTATTCGATTTCTACATACATTTGTTGTCGCTGTATCACGTGGTTCTTCTATAGCATCTGTCAAATCCTATACATTTTCGGACTTATCGTCTAGCGTCATCGCTAATCGATTGTAACTTGGCTAAGCCCTCTGGTCTCATATTATTGAGTGTTTTGTTTGAATTTGGCGCCGAATCTAGTGTTTTTTTGCCAGCTGCCATTTATTTCTTTTTTAAAGAGCCCGAGAGTTTTACACAGCCGAGTTGGCAGCACTGGGTTTAGTCCATAGCTCGAGAGCTGACGAGCTCCTCTTAGTATTTTTTACTTTATTTTATAATTTATAGGCCAGCGTTTGACCACAATCTCGAATGATAGAAATTTAATTTTCAAATCTAGTATTTAAGGAATCCAGAAAAAAATCCCCGACACTTGGAACAGTTAGGAAGTAGGGTAAGAATTTCTGAGCGAGCACCAGAAACTTTAAGAAATGGGAGCTGTTCTAGGCAACGTTATCAAGAATAAATAAATAATATAAATAAATATTGCCGGAAATAAGGACATTTCACACAGCGCTATTTAGCCCCAAACTAAGCAGAGCTTGTATTATGGGAACCAGATAACTGATAGAATACTTTTTTTTGTAAATACATACTTATAATACATAGAAAAAAATCCAGACCCAGAACAAATATCTGTAGATCATGCAAACATTTGTTCCACGGCGGGATTTGAACACGCTACCTCCTGCGTCTCAGCCGGCTATTCGCCCACTGCGCCACGGAGGTCGTCATGTATATATAGAATGTTTACCTTTTAATATCAGAATATTGCAGATCTTCTTGTACTAACTAATAACATAATTGTAATAAAAATCAATTACTCATTACATTTTCAATGAACTCTATATAAAACGACTGGTTCACTAGATGGCCAGAACTAGGTGAAAAGTGGCCAAAACTAGTGATTTTATTGATCGAGCGAAGCGAGATCTCCAAATCAACTTGGGCAAATCGGTGTTGTATATATGTATGTTTGTTTGTCCGAGAATAACTTTCGAAGCTATCTGGTTAAGTGGCACGTCTAATAAAAGGTAAGTACAATTTGACCCCGTTTTATTTTTAATTTAAACCTTGTAGTTTTGAAGTTGTTAGCATGATTAATATGAAATACATAGCCAAATAACTTGACCCATACAGGTAAAGGGAGTTCATGTTAATTGGTTAATTTATTTTGGGGTAGAAATTGCAGTTATTCTGGATTTCAGTTTTTCCCCTAAATTTGTGTCACTATAGTTAAACGCATACCAAATTTCAGAATTGTGGAGGCACTGATATACCCAGTGAATTTCGTAAAAGTTCAGTTTTTATCCTGGCTAATAACTTAAAAACTACATGGATTAAACTAAAAATAAAAACGGGTCGAAATGTACTCATCTTTTATTAGACTTGCCACTTGACCGGATAGTCTCGTTTTGTTTATTTTTACCCCTCTTGAACCTCAATATCTCAGCAACCCCTCTCATTTTTAGCTCATTTAGTTACACCAAAATTGTGCCATCACTACCTATATACCAAATTTCACGATGATTGGATAAACGCTTCGAAAATTATCCTCGGACAAACAAATATACATACATACATACAACGCCGATTTTCCCAAGTTGATTTAGTCATCTCGTTTCGCTCGATCAAGAAATACCATATACAAAATAAATAAATATTCATGAACAGCTTACACACACACTTCCGACCCCATTCTAGGATATCGTGAATCGTGGATAACAGGAACTGCGATCCACAGCAACCCAAACACATTTGCTCTTTATGCAAACAGCAAATGTTCTCGCGGTGGGAATCGAAGATGTCACTCGAAGTGAACCTCAATAATTCCGTTTAAAATAGTTACCGCACACAGAACATCCTTTAAGGGCATGAAGGTGAAGTGCAAAAAAAATTATCATTAATTAAATCTATTATGTGCATTTTATGCAAGTGAAAACTAAGCATTTCAGTCAATCACTTGTATAATCAGTATTTGGACAGTCGACGGAACTGCTGGTAAGTATTTTCAATTTAATAATTCGCCCCCAATGAGAGCGAAAAGGGTTTTATTACTATAGAACTAATGGTTCAACCCGAAGTAGATCTCGCGAGTTTGAATAAAAGTTAGATTAGATCATTTTGTTAATATTAATTGATATTTTTTAAAATATTAGCTAACATGCTGCATTTTTTAAACTTACTGTTTAAATAGGTGTAAACAGTGCTTTGCCTTGCACTTTATGTGCAGTAATGTTCACATTTAAAGCTAAGATTGGCTATTCAAGTCATCTTAGAGCGCATCATCATTAAGTCCCTTAAAGTGCACTACAACTAGGTTCGAGAGCTTATCTCTGATATTAAGTATCTATATTCTTACTTCCGAAGATAAAGGGAGGGCGACCGATATCTTATGCACATTTTTGCTATTCATTAATTACAGAATCAACAGAATATATCAGTGAAACAAACTCTTACAGCTTAATGCCAATAACAGATTCTCATTTCATACACATAAGTTTTTAGAAATTAGCCAACTATAGAGGTTTAATTTTTATTTTATTTTTAGGAATTTAGTAGCTAGTAAGGGTAGGTACGCATTTGAAGATAGTAAGGGTGGGAGGGATTTTGTGTAAATGACTAAAACTTTATATGACTTTTTGAGCTAAAACTGTAGAATAAATTGCCCAAAACGTTGGAATACGCAGCCTTTTCTAATAATACGCCAAATGACAAATACAAAATAACTAGTGGTTCGCCTCGAACTGAGATGTCGCGAGTCTCACACAAAAACAAAAAAATATTAATCGTAATCTTTGACGATCAAAATAGTGCCACGAAATAATTAACCAAATAACCTGCAGTTTCATTCAAATTACACTTAACGGGAGTTCATGTTAATTGGCTTTCTTTTTTGGAGTACAGTTTGCATTTATTCTGAATTTCAGACTTTTGCCAATATTTGTGACACTTAGGCATACCAAATTACAGCACTGTGGGGTCACTGGTGTGCCCTGTGAATTTAGTCAAAGTTCAGGTTTTATTATGGCTAATAACTCAAAAACTTACTAAAAACAAAATCCGAGTCGAAATTTACTAATGAAGACCTTTAATTTGACGTCCCACTTGACCTAATAGTCTCATTTTAATTTTTTTTACCCCTCTTGATCCTTTTTACCACCCCCCAACATTTTTAGCTCATTTAGTCACACCAAAATTTTGCTTTTACTACCTACCTATGTATCATATTTCACGATGATCCGATCAACGTTTCGAAAGTTATCCTCGGACAAACAAACATCCATACATAATACATACAACGCCGATTTGTCCAACTTGATTGGGAGATCTCGCATTGCTCGATTACAAATATTTTTGAGGGGTTTTTAATTACTTCGCACTAGTATTCCAAAACACCTTGAGAACACTTATGTTATTATGTTTAAGTAAAAATCCAATGATCTTTTTACCGTCGTTAGTTAACGTTGTATTCACCTGTAATTGGTACACATATCAGCAATGTGTTATGATTGTCATCATAAAACTAGTAATAGCTATAAACTGATAAAATATGGGTGTATCTTTAAATAAACAAAAGAAAATGATTGTGTGGTTTTATGAAACCACGGTAAAAGTGAAACTTTGTTTCACATTATAGACATTTTTCCTCGTTGGCACAAATGAGTCTATACACTACACGGTTAGCTGATGCGAACTATAGGCGCCGCCATATTGGCCTCGGCTGCTCTGACGAGCGCCTTTCACTTTATCCCTACTCCGCGGCTGACCGTCACGCGACATGCAACACACAGACGAAAAAGTTTGAGACGATGTAATAAAAGTTTCACTTTAATAAATAAATCTTAAATAAAAACAAAAATCTTTAGCTATTAAAAATGTGCATGTTCTGAAGAAATAGCTGTAGCAAATTCCATATTATTGTATCCTGACGATTTTGAGAAAAGTGCCTTTAAAATATCCTTACCATGAAATATCCATGAAACGAGCACTTGAACCCCAATATCTCAACAATGCCTTAACGTTTCTCTTTAGTCACTAAGAATTGTGCCATGAACACCTATTATATACCAAAGTTCACGATGATTGGATAAACGCTTCAAAAGTTAACCTCGGACAAATATCATACCACTATCCACAACCTGATTTCAACTGGGTAAAAGCCAGAGACGTATGTCGCCTCCTAGATAACCCCTGCCGCCCTGCACCCTAGATAACCCCTGCCGCCCTGCACCCTAGATAACCCCTGCCGCCCTACACCCTGGATAACCCCTGCCGCCCTGCACCCTAGATTGCCCCTGCGGCAGACATGTGAGTAGCCGGTATTACTCTCCTCGTTTTCCTTCTATTTTTACTTCGTTAATTATCTTTATAAAGCTGTCATATCTCATAAATATGTGAATGTGATATTAATATGTACTTACCTAGAATATTTAATTCATGTACTCGTAGTTGGTTCTCATCGTGTTGATTAAATAAAATAAATAAATAAATAAAATGACGAACCATTTATCCTTTTAGTCAGTGTAGTTCTCTTTTGAGTTCTTCTCTCGTTCACTCTTTTCAATGCTTCTTCGTATGTCACCTTTTTTGCCCACATAATTCTGTCTATTCGTAGTCAAATATAAGAAATAAAAACTATTTTCGGTTTAAGATTATTTAATTTAGTCTATGGTAGTAAGTCAAGATGGACCCAGCCATTGTCATAGAAGTTGCGGCTATGTCCCGCCAGAGGATCTTAGAGGAAGCCATAGCGAAAGGAGACTCCGACATACAGAGGTTCTACCGTGGCTCCACCGTGTTCCTAACTGGAGGCTCCGGGTTTATGGGGAAGCAGTTGATTGAGAAGCTTTTCAGGTTAGTCATGATTCCTTAAAAATATATTTAATTCAAATAAATGCTGATAATTCATTTATATACATCGGCACTAGGATTGTACAGAAAATATATCTGTTAAATTTTCAGGTCGTGTCAACTTGCACAAATGTTTGTTCTCTTGCGAACGAAAAAGGGAAAGCCAATCCAGGAGAGATTGAATACGATGTTTCAAGATCCGGCAAGTAACAGTTGAAAAATAACTAGTGGTTCGCCCCGAACTGAGGTCTCGCGAGTCTGCCATAAAAACAAAAAAAAATATTCATAATCTTTGACTATCAAAATAGTACCACGAAAATAAACCAACTTACTTGACCTACAGTTTCATTCAAATTACAGGTAACGGGAGTTCATGTTAATTGGTTAGTCTTTTTTGGGGTACAAATTGCAGTTATTCTAGATTTCAGAATTTTTCCTATATTTGTGATACATAAGTTACACACATACTAAATTACAGCACTGTGGGGTCACTAGTGTACCCTGTGAATTTTGTCAAAGTTTAGTTTTTATTATGGCTAATAACTCAAAAACTACAAAAACATTACTAAAAGTAAAAACGGGCTCGAAATGTACTAATAAAGACCTTTCATTTGACGTCTCATTTGACCTAATAGGCTCAGTTTCATTTTTTTTACCCCTCTTGAACCCCAATATCTCAACAACCCCCCAAAAATTTTTAGCTCATTGAGTCACACCAAAATTGTGCCATCATTACCTACCTATATACCAAATTTCACGATGATCGGATAATCGATCGGAATTCAAAAGTTCGGACAAACAAACATACATACATACATAGGTACATACAACGCCGATTTGCCCAAGTTGATTTGGAGATCTCGCTTCGCTCGATCAACTACTATTAAACTACCAGCCACCGTGTAGTATTTTTCGTATTAGTAATTCCCTGTTGTTTTTTTAACCAGTCTCTTCTGATTTTTTTCGATTGTTATAATTAGGTCGAACATGAAACATGCCTGCCTAGAAATAACCTACTCTAGATCAACAACTAAACTTTTATAGGTGCTACGAAGATAGATACATAAATAAGAAACGCTACATGAGGGAACTTTATTTGCTTTTATTTAAGGTGTTCGAAGCACTACGGAAGCAGCAACCTGACTTCGAGCAGAAGATTGTAGCTATCCAGGGAGACACTGCTGAACTTAAACTTGGTATCAGCGAACATGACTGGCAAACCATCACTGAAGAGGTACAGATAACAGGGTATTTTTGGCTGGGTTTAATTGCGGATTAAAACTAAGGTGAAAGAATGGTTTATATGCTGAGCAAGCCAGTCGACGACTGCGTCCTTCGTCCAGCTGTAATCTGCATCTTGCCACCAGGCGCTTTATAATATTATCTTCAATTAAAACATGTCACGTTTTCAGCAAATAACTAGTTAAAAGTATGGACTATTGTGGATTTTAGTAGACAATTTCAATTTTAATGTTTTACTGATATAACACAAAAATATAATACACAGGTTGATGTGATTTACCATATGGCCGCTACCACTAGATTCGATGAGGTCATCAAAGTAGCGACCCTGATCAATGTACGCGGAACCAGAGAAGCAATAACGTTGGGAAAGGCTTGTAAAAAGCTCAAGTAAGTTGGAAAAATCTGCCCTTCCTGACCTAAACCCAAATAACATCTCAATAATTGCGTTCTATGTGACTGGTGGTGAAATTAGACATCACATATCTGTGACCATCGTGGATAAGGTTAATAACAGTGTTAACATGGATTACAAACTTGTCTGGGTATAATTGAAACGTGCGACCGTCCACTTGATACAGACATGCGATGAGGGTTTGAATCCCTTTTGGTTCGTTACTTTTCATATTAGCTGTAAGACGTCTACTGCTGCCTCCCCCAAAGATTTCCAAAGCGACTGATCTTGCTTGTGCAACTCATACTCAAATCGAATTTATGGGATTATTTACAATCTAAAGTGACTATTGCTTTTGCAGGTCATTTGTCCATGTATCAACAGCATATAGTGCTGCTACCTCGAACCGTATTAACCAGGAGGTTTACGAGAAATTCTACCCAAGTCCCATTCCTCCAAATACACTGATATCTTTAGTTGAGAATACGGACGTGGACAGGTTAAACAGCATCAAAGAAAAGTAAGATCTTATTTATTTTACTAATAAAGTAAGTTTGTTTGTGCTGGTGGTCGACCAGATACTGAATCTCAAAGAAAAATGCGTGAAAATTCAGTCATTTCAAGACTTTCATGGCCTCTGTGGCATTGCTACTGTAGCACACTTGATATAATAAAAACAAAATAGAAAGAGAATACAGATAATATAACAATTTAAAAGATACGATACACTATATGAAAATACATTTTTATTCTAGTTTAATACGAGACTGGCCGAACACGTATACATTCACGAAGGCCGTGGCGGAGGAACTGGTGAGGACTATGACAGACGGTGTCCCGATCTGCATTGTAAGGCCGGGAGTAGGTAAGTACCTACAGTAAAGGATACAATTCACCGAGGCCATGTTAGACCTCCCGGGCTTATTTCTAAATTATATTTGGTTGGACTGGCTTCGATTTCTAGAGTTCTTTAAAAAACAAGCCTAATAATTGGGTGTTTTTTTCAAAACTGACTGTTTCTGAACACACGATAGTTTGACAAACAACTGGCGTTTATTTTTCACAATATAACATATAACAACCTGTTAGCAACCGCCTGGTTCTACATTTTTGTATGAGTAGGTATCTTATATTTATTTATCAAAATAATATTTATTGTTAAACCTTATTTATTTATTGTTTAGTGATCGCTACATGCAGAGAGCCAACGCCTGGATGGTTGGATATAAGCTGTGCGTACGGAGCCACTGGGGTAAGCAGTTTGATTAACTACGAAAACTTTATTTATTGTATTCCACAATGAAAATTATATTGCGTAATATAAATAAATAAATATTGCAGGACCTTTCACACAGCGCTATTTAGCCCCAAACTAAGCAGAGCTTGTATTATGGGAACCAGATAATTGATAGAATACTTATATTATGCATTTTTTTTTTATAAAAAAATATTGGACAAATGTAAGTTGCAATGTCTAAAAAGCAACAATAGAACTGACTAGTGGTTCTGTGAGAACAGTAGACCTCGCGTCCCAAGTCCAAAAAGTAATTTGCGCAACAAAATAAGATAAGATGATTATAAAATGGCTTTCTATTTCAATAACCAACAATTTAGAGTAGTAGAGTTTCTTGTGAAAGGGCTCGCCCGGGGAAGTACTACCACCATACATATTTCTACCACCAAGCAGCATTGCTGTGTTTCGGTTTGAAGGGTATGGTTGCCGGTGAAATTACAGGCACATGAGGTTTTACACCTGTATGCCTCAAGTTGATGGACGCAGGGAAGTGCATCGTAGGGCACATTTCCAAGGAGCGTGACCTACGAGACAAACTTTGTTATAGGCGATGGTTACCACTTAACATCAGGTGGGCCATAGTCTTGTTCCATCTCCAAAGTATATAAAAAAAAAATTTGACGTTTCACATCTGCCGGGCATCCCGTGACGGCCACAATTTCTCATAGTCCGAATAAAGTTTTAAGGAAGTAAAAATTGGAAAAGTTGTCCGGAAAATTTGAATATTCTGGAAAAACTAAAAGCCTATGTATATAGAAAAACTATGAGATTTTTATATAAACTCAACAACATATTGTTACGAGCTGAGGGTTCGGGATAAAATAATGGGAATCAGTCCAACCAAAATAACACTTTTATTCAACACGATGACGATGAATACACGAACTTGGTCACACGTATCACAACACACTATTTCACACCACTTAAAGTCACCGAAATGATCGCACGTATAGCTTAATCCAGACTGACTCGGGAGCAACTACTGTTCACGCGAGACCCTTCCCACGTCAGTCCTCCAGGGCCTCGCTGAGACTGACTCACTAACTCAGACTGACTGAGACTGACTCAGACTCGAGACTGACTCACTCAGACTCGAGACTGACTGTCCGGCCATCTCTCCGGCCTATTTATATCGCACACATTTTTGTTCGAGAACGATGTCGATCCTTCCAGGAAAGGGTCGGTGTTTCGACAGAACGACCCATCCCCATTGTGCGCAACCGTAGACAATAACAACAATAAAACAGCAAGACAAAAGCGTTCGAGAAGTTACGATTATTACTCATTGTTTAACAGCCTCGGCGTAACAATATGAAGCATTATTTTATTTTGATTTATTCTTGGATTAGAGTTAGAGCTGATTTAAAATATAATATGTCTCTTTATAACGACGAGCTTAATTTTTTTGTCAAGGGGTCGTCCTTTAATCACGTGAGATTCGAACAGAGGGGGGGGGGGGAGGGGGGGGGGGATTAGAATATCATCACGATTGAGGAGGATGTTGTGACTATCAGGAGTATTTTTTCCGTGCGACCACGTGAAATCCTAAGCGAGTAAATTAATGTATACATATCATGATAATTTTTCATTATAACAGATTCTCCGATACTTTTGAATAAAAAATACACGTGATGTTGGGTGTGGGGGCTGGGGTATACACGACGTTTTAATCATAATAATAATTCACGACGTTTCACCAATGCGGATGAGTAGGTAAAAAAGGGGCTGAAAAAACTCACTTCATTAAAGATCGACCCCCATGCATCAGTCTTTAGCCACTAGGTCTTAAATTCGAATTCTCATAAAGGCAACTATGACAAAACAAGAGAACTAGTGATTCTGTGACAACAGTAGGTAGACCTCGCGCCCCAAGTCCAAAAAGTACTTTGCACAACAAAATTAACGAAGTAAGTCCAATTTTAAATCGAATTTTAGGTCCTAGAATTTTCTAATAGCCTATGTTATTATGAATTACCTATGTAGCGATTACTCGCGTTCCCTTGGTCCTAGGAGGTCTAATATGGTGCCTACGGGTTCAACTCTTGAGGGCTGTGTAGTCTGATTGATATAGGTAGGTATACATTTTCGAAAACTCCCCCCCCCCCCCCTTTTGGATTTTTATTCGCAATATCCAGTTTAGAATGAAGTCCTTAGTGTGCCTCTCAAATTTGATTGAAATCTGTCGATAAATAGCGCTGCTGCAAACTTCCCCTTCTACCCCCCTATTTCCTCCCCCAATCTTTTCCGACTGGCATGATGCCAATCTGGTCAAGTTCAATGCGAATAAGACCCAGGCGTGTCTGTTCTCCGCAAAATGTAGTCAATTTAGTCGGACTCCTTATTTCCGAAATGTATCCGTGCCGATATCTGACCACCTCGAGCTTCTTGGTATCTCATTAACTCTCACTTTCACTCTCACAACATGACTCTCAATTTCGGCTCCTACATTGAGTCAAAAGCCCAGTTGGCTGCTAAAAAGCTTGGTATACTCGCAAAGGTGAGGCACTTCTTCACACCGGGACAGTTACTCAACTTGTACTAAGCACACGTCCGATCGTGTTTGGAGTACTGTTCTCACCTTTGGGACGGATCGCGAAGTACCAACTTGAAGCTCTGAAATAGATTGAGAGAAGAGCCAGAAAGCTCATAGGCAACGATGAGCTAGTTGATGCAAGGCTCCTCAGCCTGGAGCAACGACGAAAGGTTGCTAGCCTCTCGGTTTTCTATCGAGTACATTTCGGAGACTGTGCGGCGGAACTTTTTAACCTGATCCCATCATCTCCATTCTATCATCGGACAACCAGACGCTCCGCGTTGCGCCATCGCTATATGGTAGAAATACCTCCCATTCACACAAAGCGGTTCTCTTCGACCTTTATTATGCGCACCGCCAAAGAGTGGAACACCTTTCCAGAGTCTGTGTTTCCTGATAGCTACAACCTGGGTATCTTTAAGTCGCGAGTGAATAGGTTTCTTCTAGGCAAGCGTGTACCATCGTAGACTGCATCATCGCTTACCATCAGGCGAGATCGTGGTCAAACGCAAGCCTATAATGTATAAAAAAATCAAAAATTGCGAACGATTTTAATAATACAAGGAACTTGTGTGCCAATTTTCGTCAAAATCGGTTGAAAAATGCGACCTGTAGGCGAGAACAGTCCGACAGACAGACAAAAGTATTTTTTGACCAATCTGCAAACTAAGACGCTCCGCTTGCTTCGCGCGCTCGGGCAATAAATCATCTAAGAAAGTCTGGTAATCGTCCAGTTTTTTAACCATTTTTACGTGATTTCAGATATTATTAGGAGTCGGCCTGGGAATATTGCACGCATTATTCAATAGGCCCTCTGCTAGAGTAGATCTAGTGCCATGTGATTACGTGAATAACGCCATTATATCATCCGGTAAAGAGGCGAGTCACAGCACAGGAGGAGAGGCCACCAAGATATATGCAGTCAGCAGTAATGTTAGAAATCCTGTTTCTCATGGTATGTTATAAAATAGTATTTTTATAGTGCTATCTAACACCTTACCTTACACGCTAGACACAACGTAAAAAAAAACAAATAATGTAAGCATATTGGGCGGTCTTATTGGTCAAGCGAAGCGAGATCTCTAAATCAACTTGGGCAAATCGGTGTTGTATGTATGTGTGTTTGTCCGAGGATAACTTTCGAAGCATTAATCCGATAATCGTGAAATTTGACATAAAGGTAGGTAGTAAAGGCACAATTTTGGTGTGACTAAATGAGCTAAAAATCTTGGGGGGGGGTGGGTTGAGATATTGGGGTGCAAGAGGGGTAAAAAAAAATGAAAATGAGACTAGTAGGTCAAGTGGGACTTTAAATGAAAGATCTTCATTAGTATATTTAGACTCCGTTTTTATTTTTAGTAAAGTCTTATAGTTTTTGAGTTATTAGCCATAATAAAAACTGAACTTTGACAAAATTCACACGGTACACCAGTGGCCACAGTGCTGTAATTTGGTATGCGTGTAGCTTAAGTAACACAAATATAGGCAAAAGTCTGAAATCCCGAATATCTGCAATTTGTACCCCGAAAATGAGTATCCAAATTATATGAACTCCCGTTACCTGTAATTTGATTGAAACTATAGGTCAAGTAAGTTGGTTATTTATTTCGTGACACTCTTTCGATAGTCAAAGATTACAAATAATTTTACTTAGAAAACTTTTGTGATTTATTTCAATCATTATTATAAATACGGTATTTATCAGTGCGAGGCTAGACGTCATTCGGAGCGGATCGCACTCACCCTGATGAAGGTTCACGAATTGAACCGAAACATTGTCGGTCGAAACACCGATAAGACGGTACGTGATAAATCGCGTATTTATAATAATGATTACCTACATATTATAATTTTTTTTGTTTTAATTAGAGACTCGCGAGATCTCAGTTATCGGCGAACAGTTTGATAGAAGATTTGATAAATTCTATCAAATATCTAAGAAGAGTCATAAAATATATTGTAAATATTTTTTAGTACGGTCGACTCTCGTTAATTCGAAACTCGAGGGACTCTTAAAATAATACGAATTATCGAGTGTTTGAAATATCAAATGATTTTAGGACTCAACTAACACAAACTTTTAATCTGTATACAACCAACGAAAGAGTAACAGTAACTGAAACTTAACTAAACAAACCAATACGTGCGGAAGTGTGTATCAAACTAATCATAACAAAAGCAAACAAGTGTAAACTTGTCTCAAAATGTACAAGTGCAAGTTCAGTGTTCTATCTACAAGTTCTGCAATCTTTCTGTCTCTTTCTCTCCGCAATTTTGAATTATGAAGTGTTTGACGTCGATGAGTTCGAATTAACGCGTCGTGTTGTTATACATACGTAGCAATGATTTTTTCAGGAGGCTTGGAAAGGCGTCTAGATGAGAGCGGGAGGACAATAGTTACGCCTAAAGCGATTTACTACAACTTTATAATACAAACATCCCATAAGTCGGTGTACCTGCTATACTCGTGGATATTACATCTAATACCAGCTTATATCGTGGATTTCCTGTGTCTACTAATTGGAAAGGAACGCAGGTAAACTTGATAATATTAAATTCCTAACATTTAATCGGTTTCTCGGGAACACTTCCGTGTGGAAGTGATCGGGAGCAGTGATCTATAGGTAAGATCATATGCAAACAGTGCAGTATTGATTATGTACAGTGATCGAAGTAGGTAGATTGATTTGGGGTTAGTGACCTCAAACCTAATATGGGCATGCCTTCGAGATTCCGGGATTTTTAAATTAAAACGTGGAGCTGGTGTAAACTGGGAGTAACTAGATTGATTGATGGTCAATGATCTCATATGTATGTTTTTAGGGAACATGAATCCGGAATCTAAGATGGTTATTTCATTTGCCGTTAGAAGTCGCCATCTCAGTGTCGTGTTGCTTGCTCTGTAGGTTATTTTTAGGGTCAAGTATTCTTCCATGTGGCGATAGATGTCGCTACATATGATTTTTTGAGGGTTTCATAAGTTTAAATGTATGTTTTCGTAAAAAAACGTTTTTTTTTTCGATAAAGTACGCAGAAATATTCATGAATTAGCATTAAAAAACTCACCAGAGCTTAAACACCATCAGATGAATTTTAAGGGAACGCAGAGGGAGCAAACAAAAAACAAGCATTCATTTTGTTATTCGTCAGATAAATTTATGTTTATGGGCCTAGTGCAGTGTCTGTGAGAGTAGCACAAATTTGGTTTAAGCGTTTTCAATCCGGAAATTTTGATGCCATTTTTGAAAAAGTGGAGCAAGATCGGCATATCAGTAGTTACGACGTAGCTGAAGAACTGGGAATTGACCACAAAACAGTTTTAGCGCATTTGAAAAAAACTGGGTACACAAAAAAGCTCGAT
Source organism: Philereme transversata (assembly GCA_963924445.1). Taxonomy (NCBI): domain Eukaryota; kingdom Metazoa; phylum Arthropoda; class Insecta; order Lepidoptera; family Geometridae; genus Philereme; species Philereme transversata. The sequence continues at coordinate 7,506,286 of OZ004345.1, read as the reverse complement.
ATTTGGGTACCCCACGAGCTCACTGAAAGAAACCTAATGAACCGTGTACTCATTTGTGATTCCTTATTACGACGTAATGAAACCGAACCATTTTTGAAGAAGCTGATAACTGGTGTTGAAAAGTTGATCACGTACGACAAGAACGTACGAAAAAGGTCGTGTTCAAAGGCCGGTCAGGCTTCACAGACTTTGGCGAAACTCGGGTTAACTCGCAACAAGGTGATGCTGTGTGTGTGGTGGCGTTGGAAGGGCATTATTCATTATGAGCTGTTACCACCAGGCAGGGCCATCGATTCTGAACTCTACTGCGAACAACTGATGAGATTAAAGCAAGAAGTTGAGAGAAAGCGGCCGGAATTAATCAACAGAAGGGGTGTGGTTTTTCATCATGATAACGTTAGACCTCACACATCTTTAGTCACTCAGCAAAAATTAAGAGTTTGGCTGGGAGGTGTTAATGCATCCACCTTATAGTCCTGACCTTGCACCTTCAGATTTCCACCTGTTTCGGTCTCTTCAGAATTCCTTAGGCAGTGTCAGGTTAACATCACGAGAGGACTGCCAAAACCACTTGTCGCGGTATTTTGATCAAAAGCCCCAAAATTTCTATAGCAATGGGATCATGTCCCTACCTACAAGATGGCAAAAAGTTATCGAACAAAATGGTACCTACATACTTTAGTTAAATGTAAATAAACTATATTAAAAAATGTTTTGAATTTTTTTTAAAAATGCGAATAAACTTTTTCCCCAACCTAAAGTTTCCTTTAAATATCAAATATAGTAGTTACTAAATCACTAGTTTAATATTTATTTCAATACCGTAAATAACCGAAATTTACGAAATAAAAGGAATGTCCACGATATGTTATCATCATGATTTATGAAGCAAGTGCATAAAAACAATCAACCTACTCCGATCACTGAATAAGTATGAAACAACTGTTTTTTTGTGCTTTTATATTTTAAGAGGAAATCTGGGCTGCGTTTCGCCCATACAAACGTAGCCCCCTGTTTCCTCTCTGGATAGTGATACTAGAGCAAATATTTTGTTTACCATACAATCAACAAGTACCACGGTCATGTTCCTACATTTAGTTTTTCTCTATAAATTAATTATTATTAGAACTAGGAACCTTCTGAAGTCACAGAAATTGCTAATTTTTACTGCCCCTTTTCAGACATCCAGCAAACAAATTTGACGAATATAAATAAAAAAACGAAACGTACAAACATAGCCAAAGCCCTTTTTATTACATATTTGAAAAAAGAATCGGTCCAGTTTTGAAGGAGGAAACAGGGGACTACGAAACAGTGATTTCGTCTATTTTAAATAGGTATAATCAGTCCGACCTGCAGTTGTCTCTATCACACACACATAGGGCATATAGGGCACAGCGCGACAGCAATAAATTTATTAAATATCTATTTTCCAAATGTCTTGATTCCCGGATTTCCTCTTAATATCTTACTAAAGTCAATCACATCCGGCTAGAAGTATGGGGAGACTGCTAACCCCTTACAATACGATTGATCATTATAATATTTGATGGGACCGGGTGTGTATGATCAAAACGACAGTTCAAGACCGTTGTGTTTTATTGAGTAACTTATATATACATGATAAATAATGATAATGCTAAATATACGGCATGGCTGTATTTACGGTTTGGTAAAACGTAGCCTTTGTCCCAATCCTGGACATAATCTATATGTATACCAATTTTTATCGAAATTAGTCCAGCCAGTTAGTCGTGAAGACGTAACCAACTGACAGATAGACGGACAAAGTACCTAACTTTCAAATTTATAATAGTAGTATGGATTTATGCCTGCATATCTTATTTTTTCAGATTTGTGAAATTATACAGAAAAGTGTACAACATAGCGAAATGCTTATCGTACTTTTCTATAAATCATTGGCTGTTTGTCGACAAGAACCTGGAACATTTATACAACAGCTTGTCAAAAACAGACAAAATAATATTCAACTTCGATATAACAAACATTGATTGGACAGAGTACATTATAATTTGGGCAATCGGTATCAGAAAATATATTATAAAAGATGGCTTAAAAGACACGGATTATGCAGTAAGAAAACAGTTTTGGCTGAAAATGTTACATTATGTAATTAGCATTGTTTATGTTTACGGTTTTTGGAAACTGTTTTCTGTTTTGTACACGGTTTTAGGTTATTTCATTTCTATATTATTTTAAAGTTAAAATAAATTTTGTTGTTATTACTCATTTCTTTTATTAAATTGTCAAGATCCTGGCGAAGAAATTGGCAAGTGAATTAAACATTTTATAGGTCAATTCCTCCATATTATCTATACCTACCACCTGTTTTGTTATGTACGACATTAATTTAAAACACACATCCGGAATCGTATTAATTGATTTAAGAGGTGGGTTTAATACTGGTAGCTTGAATATTTATTCAGTAATCGATACATTTCTGATAAACACGTAACGTAAATCGGCGGCGCCTTTGCGACTATGCTTAGTCAGTTTAACGGGTACCTACTTACATGATGAATGAATATGATTTGTGTACCTATTTTATACGGGCTGTATCATTGATATTTTTAGGACTTGATATTAAGTATGATTACAATATAAAAATTTTGTGTAACGAATTTGAAAAAAATCTATATTACAAACAATACTAGCCATTACTGTTTTAATTTAATGTCGTACATAACAAAACACGTAGTAGGTATACCATAGTACATAATATTGTCTTATTTTTGTAATATCCCATAATCTTATTACTGCATGTTTTTATTTACAAATTTTCTTTGCTTTTCTGCATTTATAATTTACAAAAATATATAACAAATATATTCTGTTTTTGTATATTCTCGCATGTATTTCATTGTTTCACTTTTGTAAAACTTTCTGTAGAGGGCATCCGCGATACAGATGTGGCAACCAGTGTGGAACAAAGTGTAATTGTAAATTTTTAGATAATACCTAAATGGTTCACTTATTACAACTTTATATCGGTATTTGCGCATGATTATGCTAATTAGGTTATACTTATTTACTCTACTCTCTCTTTTTGTTATTACTTTTAAATACAGTATCTCAATGAGGGGTTTTCGCGGCCATGTTTTTATAACTGCTAACAGATGGCGTTGCTCTGTCATGCTCCGAATAACAAAGGAAAGTGAATTGTCAAAAGATAAATTTTGATATTGTGTCTTTATGATGTTAACATATAAACTATATTTTTTGGCAGCGCATCTCCAGACTGTGCTATCTGTTACGCTAATTGGAACTAGTTTTTTTCTTTTTAAATCGAAAATGAAAAGCCCTCATTGGGAAGGAACTGCATCCTGTAACATAGTGTGAATTAATGCAGGGAACAGTGAATTACTAAACTCGTAATTATGTAATTTTTGGTCGAATAAAGATTTTATATTTGTATTATTTGTGAAATAAAATAGTATTTGCAATATTTGTACCGAATTTTTTTTACAACCCGGTCTCATTATCTCGAGACCTCGCTGGAATGCGAACCTCCCGCCCGTTCTCCTTTCACCTCCCCGCGCACGCCTCGCCGCGTCAGTACGGTTAGCACTTTCGTTGCCGATACGCGTCGACTTGTTTTCGTGGTATATTTTTAAACATTTCATTGTTACGTTTGGACTTTTATTGTTATTTTGTTATTGCTGTTACGTTAAAATATTGTTTTTGTTGCAACGTAGAACATTTTTGTTAAGTTTGTACATTTTGGTTTAGTTTGGACATTTTTGTTACTATTTCATTGCTTTGAAGTGGGTTATCTTATATGTAGTTTTGTGTAATAAACACTTCTTGTACCCACTTAACCAAGATTGTTTCATTTATTTTTCATCATTTTAATCATATCATTATAATAATATTACCTACATTAAATTAATTAACACAATATTTGTTTTGTTGGAAATCTTATTGTTTATAATAATATCCTACTAGAGGATGCTTGTTTTGCGCACCATATCAGAGCGTCGACGCGACGTGACGTCATCGACGCCAGGTCTCGAGATAATGTGACCGGGTTATAAATCTCAATACATATAATAACCCATAATAGTATTTCGATTAATATATGAGTCGATTAGTATCAAAATTGGTCAAATCCAAAATGTTCCATTTTTAATATTTTAATGTAGCAATATTCTTCGCACTCTGATCTAAAAATAGAAAATATCGAAAGCAGTCAGATCCACATTTTTACTATAGAAAAATTGCTGCTAAAAATGGCTATGGTATCAAAACTAGCCAATTCCAACACTACTGACATTCAAATTTAGTCAAATCCGAATCGACCAATCAGCTTCGAGTATTCTCTATGGCGAGTCCGCCATGTTGATATCAATGTCGCTCAGTCCATGCCGGAGGCAACGTGGTTTCTGTAAGTTTTTAATTAAAATTGTGTGTAAAAATGGAAGAAAACCCAAACCAAATAGTCGAAACACCTCCAAACTTATCCAGGAAGCCTTTGCAGCAAAAAAATTCATGGAAGTGCAACAGGACTAAGATTTCTAGGTAAGTGAAAATTCTATGAACAACAATGTTGGTTTCATTATCAGGGATTCTCAACCCAAGAATGTATGTCCTATTGAAGATATAGTTATTAATACGTAGTGATTTCGGCATTTTTAACAGTTTTTACGTATGCTACGGGGTATTTTTTGTGATGTCGACAGCACATCAAGCGTTTTGGAAATGTTTGAAACAAAACATGTTGGGTTTCCGTGGTGCGTTTTTTTTTAGTTTTTTTTTAGTATTTCAAAATAATGTTTTCATTTCAGATATTCACCTAAAGCACCGCCAAATATTGTAGTGCCGTGCCAACATTACACCAAAGCCTACAGATGTACTTCGCTGACAAAAACTGACATAATAAAGTTTCATAACGCCTTTTATAAAACCCCAAACAAAATTCAACAAGATAATTTCATACTGCAATACACTAAAATATCTCCCATACAGCGTCGCCGTTTAAAGACTGGAACAGGGAATAAGAAAAATGTTAGTGTTGTTTACTATGCGCGAAGAAGAACCTCCATGATACCCGTATGCAGAAAAACGTTTTTAACGATTTTAGGATTGAAGAAGGGAAGAGTAAATGGTGTGATTTTGCGCAATACTAAGAATGATGGGGCATCAGCAACCGAAAATAGAGGAGGAAACCGTAAAGAGAAAGCGTTCGCAGGACAAAGAAAATCGATTAAAGATTTCATTAAAAAGTTGGTGCCGCTTGAAGTTCACTACTGTCGGAGTAAAATAAAGAGTAGGCAGTACCTTGCGTCAAATTTAAGCATCAATAAACTTTACAGAATGTATATCTCGCAAGCTAGAGATCAGTTCAAATGCGCCAAGGCATCTTATTTCAGAAGAATTTTTAACACTTCATTTAATATTGGTTTCGGGTGTCCGGCAACAGATGTTTGCTCAACGTGCTTGACGTTGAAAGAAAAAGTGAAACATGAAAAAGACGCCAGTAAGAAAAATGAGCTTATAATACAAAAAAGAGTGCACGATTTAAGGGCTAAGGCTTTTTACAGTCTGTTAAAGGAAAAAAAAGAAGAATTACTGACTTTAAGTTTTGATTGTCAAAAAAATCAACCCATGCCGAAAGTCCCTGACCAAATTGCATACTATTCGCGACAACTTTATATCTATAATTTTACAATCGTGTTAGGCAGTTCCAAAAATAGGTTGACTAAAGAAAATGTTTTTATTTACACATGGACTGAAGATGAGTTACCAAAAGCATCAAACCAAATTGCCAGTGCTGTTTTTCACTGCCTGTGCTCAAATGTCGAAAAATACGAGAAGGTGACTACCATCCGATTGGTTGCTGACGGGTGTAGCGGACAAAACAAAAATACATCAGTCCTAGGAATGATCTGCAAGTATATTATGGATTATGCACCAGATCGAATAAAGACTGTAGAATTGCTGTTCCCAGTGGTTGGTCACTCATTTTTACCAGCAGACCGCGTATTCGCCCAAATTGAAAAAAAAATAAAGAAAACGGAGGTAATGCCGAACCCGCAAAGTTACCTGGAATATTTTAATGAGCACGGGACTGTTTTAAAATTAGGAACAGATGCAGAGGTCTTTGATTGGAAAACAGCGAGTGCTAACGTGTTGAAAACTACAAGCGGGTTGCATTTTTCCATAAAAGAATGCAAAAGGTTTTTTATTAGACGGAATAAAAAGAAGAACAATGTTGAAGTGCGAGCAGAAGGATCCTATCGAAACACATTAGGTGCATTTAAAAATATTTGCAAAAAGCAGAAAACTGCCAGTCAAATAAATCCAACCGGCGTGCCTAAGAACGTGGCTGTTAAAAAAGAAAAATTAGACGATGTCAAGAAATTACTAATAGCCCATTATGGGGAAGAGTGGGAACTTTTGTCAGAACTAAATTATTTCAAAAATGTTTTTGAAAAAACTGATTGCAATGTCGTTCAAACAGATGAAACATGTGAGCCGGAGGTTGAATTACCAACTCTGATTATTTAACTTTTTCTTTATTTGCTTAATTTACTTCTAAGATTAAAATGCATAATGTAAAAATATTCACTTTTGTTTTACTTTTTTAACCTATAAATTTTGTCAACACAATAATGTCAATAATTTTCCCTTGGGGGTGTACCTCAAACGAAAATGTTTGACAACCCCTGCCTTTCCTTGCCACTATTTTCATAATAAGCCAAATCCTTTCAGCTAACATTCAAAAGCAGTTAAATCCACAAACCTAACTATTAAACTAAGACAAATCCACACTTTGCTATCAAATTAGGTCAAATCCAATCTTCGGAATAAGATTTTAAGCTTTATTTGTATGAGACGATAGGTTTATAATGATTTATCATGTTTTGATAACAAAATACTATAAGCTGGCAATATTCTTAATGTTTTCCAATGCTGCCATAAAACAAAAAGAAAAAAAATGCATACTGTAAATTTACCTTAAGTGGACTTGACTGATTTTGATACTATACGACTCATATTCGCAGTAGATTTCATAATAGTATTTTAGCAGGGCTATTTTGAAACGTCGGAAAACTATCGGATCGGTCAAAGTCAAATATTTTTATTCATCAAAATCACAAGGATTACTTTGAAACGCCAATTTTACTGCCTGTTCCTTCGCGACCAAGCCAGGAAAGAACGACAAGAAACAAGGCTGGTTGTTTTTTTAATGATCCTTTTAGAATACATAACAATACAGAAAATAAATTATGTCTAAAATTGTAACATTTGAACGAGTTGGAGCAATTTTAATCCCAAGCTTCTCTATCATTTAAATAATCCGATATTTTATAGTAGGCTGTTTTATAAAGATTTTGTTTAATTACGTTTTTAAATTTGTTATTGTCAATTTTCTTATATCCCTTGGGAGTTTGTTTTTGTGGGGTCCGTTTTTGAATCAAAGAACGCTATTTTGAATCAGTGTCGGAAAGGTATTTAAGCTTTATGGTCAATCTGTAAAAAACGTCGGACCAATTCGACGGCTTTCCGACCTTTTAAAATTGCCCCGCTGCTGGTATGGAAGACGGTCCGGCGCGTTGGACGCAGACAGTGATGCCAACTTAGCTACATAATATATTACTTTGAGTATCTGTTTTCCGTGTGCGTTTAAAAAATAAGAATGGTTGTATGCGCAAGAATTTCAATATTCAGCATGTCCGCGGGCTCTGATGTTCGAGACACTGAAACCAGGGGTTTAAAAAAAGTATTTGCTTTTGCGGCTTTAGTTTCACTGCGGCCACGAGACCTATTGTGATCGCAACTTGTTTTTGTGTCGCCCCTAGCTTATGGGGGCGTTCAAAGTTCACCACTAAGCCGCTAAAAACTGTAGAATATTCTTATTTTTTTTTATAACTATTTATGCATACTAGGGTTGCCAACCGTTCTGTTTTCCCATTACATGATCTGCTTTTTGGGGTATCCTGGGCTGTCCTGGAGAGTTTTTAAGTAGCATCCTGGGGTTTTAAGGGGTCTTGTGTTTTAAATTTACGCGCGACTGCTGTCTCCAATCGTTTTGTAACTGGGCCCGCCTCGTGCGTGAAGGTCGTTAACACTCTTTGTAACAGAAGCAACGTTGAAAGCTTACCTTTTACATAAAAGCTTATACGAGCTTTCATGAGGATTCCAAACACAATAGTACGTCCTGGTTTTAAGCCGAAATGTACAGGTATTTCTACCTTTAAATAAGGATTTCTAAATTTGGAGATGGCAACCCTAATGTATACGAACGGATCTGGTTCATCAAGTCAAGTCAAGTCAAATATTTTTATTCATTAAAATCACAAGGATCACTTTGAAACGTCAATTTTACTGCCTGTTCCTTCGCGACCAAGCCAGGAAAGAAAGGCAAGAAACAAGGCTGGTTGTTTTTTTTAATGATCCTTTTACAATACATAATACAGAAAATAAATTACGTCTAAATTGTCACATTTTGAACGATTTGGAGCAATTTCAATCCCAAGCTTCTCAAAAATATCGGATTATTTAGATGATATCTAAATAATCCGATATTTTATAGTAGGCTCTTTTATAAAGATTTTGTTTAATTACGTTTTTAAATTTGTTAATTGTCAATTTTTGTACATCCCTTGGGAGTTTGTTATAAAAGCGTACACCTTGCCCTTTAAACGATTTACGAACTTTATGGAGTCTACAAGTGGCAACAGCGACTTTATCTTTATTTCTAGTATTAAAATTATGATTATCGCTGTTTTTGTGAACATACATTAGATTTTCATAGATGTGTTGACAAGGGAATGTCATAATATTTATTTCTTTAAACTTATTGCGTAATGATTCTCTGGTGCCCATATTATAAATTGCACGAACAGCCCTCTTCTGCAGCACAAAAACGGTGTTTATATCTGCAGCACTCCCCCACAGCAGTATACCGTATGACATAATACTGTGGAAGTAGCTGAAGTAAACTAGTCTAGCTGTGTCTACGTCTGTAAAAAGACGGATCTTTTTGACTGCGTATGCCGCAGAACTAAGTCTCTTCGACAACCCATCAATGTGAGGGCCCCATCTTCTGTGGGTTCATCAGTAGACCAGAATCCGCTATCCGGCCGCAGATTCTAAAGTTTGGAAATATTAATTCGTAAGCCTACATGACCACACAGTTTTAGTGCCCACGAAACAAAAAACTGACGTCAATACTTATATTACTCATACAATAAAACCGTAAAGACGCAATAGAACACTTGGTTACGTCAATAATAATTTTAAATAAATACATAGGCTTTATCTACCTAGTAGCTCATTGCACCATCATTTTGGAGGTGCTATAAACAGACAAGCATTTTATATACATTATAGACATCTAAACACTGATTAACTAGTGGTTCGCCCCGAACTGAGATCTCGCGAATCTTCCAAAATAAATATTATTCTTAGGGCGACTTGCACAACGATGCCTAAACGTATTTAGTGGCTTAATCATACAAATACATCAAATCTAAACATGTTTAGTTGCTAAATACGTTTAGTGATCTTTGTGCATGCCGGCTTTAATATTTGACCAATAAATTGGTGCCACGAAATGCATAACCAACCTACTTGACCTACAGTTTCATTCAAATTAGATGTAACGGGGGTTCTTTTTATTGGTTATATTCTTTTGGGGTACAAATGGCAGTTATTCTGGATTTCAGACTTTTGCATATATTTGTGTCACTAAAGCTACACGAATACCAAATTTCAGCATTGTGGGGTCACTGGTGTATCTGTGAATTTTGTCAAAGTTTTGTTTTTAGTATGGCTAATAACTCAAAAACTACAATAACTTTACTAAAAGTAAAAACGGGGTCGAAATGTACAAATGAAGACCTTTCATTTGACGTCCCACTTGACCTAATATTCCCATTTTGTTTTTTTTTACCCGTTCTTGAGCTCCAATATCTCAACAACCTCCCAATATTTTTAGCTCATTGAGTCACACCAAAATTGTGCCATCACTACCTACCTATATACCAAATTTCACGGTGATCGGATAAACGCTTCGAAAGTTATCCTCGGACAAACAAACATACATACATACAATGCCGATTTGCCCAAGTGAACTTAGAGATCTCGCTTCGCTCGATCAATAAGTAGGTACATATGATTATAGCTGCTGTAGATGGGCATTGTCAAAGAATTTATTAAAGGCGGGTTGATATATCCGTCGGTAACCGACTGCGACTCGTATCTCCTTAAAAAAGCGGTTCTCTTCGACCTTTATTATGCGCACCGCCAAAGAGTGGACCGCCTTGCCAGAGTCTGTGTTTCCTGATTCCTGACAACCTGGGTATCTTTAAGTCACGAGTGAATGGGGTTTTTCTAGGCAAGCGTGTACCATCGTAGAGTGCATCATCGCTTACCATCAGGCGAGATCGTGGTCATAATGAATAAAAAAAATGTGTCAAACTAGTGTTAAACTTTGACACGTTTTCAAGGAGAAAAGAGTCGTAGCTGGTTATCGATGCATATAAGAACCCGCCATAAATTACTTACTTAACTTGATACTAAACTTACAGCTGTATGTAGGTCACAAATGCTAGGTATTTGTATTAAGTAATTTGTGTAAATACCTAATTTAAATATCCTCGGCTAGTTGTCGTAATGCGTCTGAATAATAAGTATTATTTTAATGACCTTATTAACCTATAAAATGAAAACAATTTGACCTTAAGTTGGTTCGCGATTCTACAAGTCATCTTTGATAGCAAGAAGTACCTACTTTTTTACCCGACAACGGCAAAGCTAAAAGGAAGGGTTACATGTATGTATGTTTGTATATACATAGGTACTATGTTCTACCTTAGCGCCTAAACTACTTATCCGATTATGATGAATGAGGTGTCAATCGATTAGTTATTATGGTGGGGATGACATAGGCTACCATCGACATAGGTATTACGTAGTCGGGTTCCAGTTTTTAAACTTAAAAAGCTTATTACTAGTGGTTCGCCCCGAACTAAGATCTCGCGAGTCTCCCATAAAAACAAAAAATATTATTTGTAATCTTTGACTATCAAAAAAGTGCCACGAAATGGTAACCAACAAACTTGACCTACAGTTTGATTCAAACTACAGGTAACGGGAGTTAATGTTAATTGGTTACTCTTATTAGAGGTACAAATTGCAGTTATTCTGGATTTCAGAATTTTCCCTATATTTCTGTCATTTAAGCTGCACGCATACCAAATTTCAGCACTGTGGGGTACTGGTGTACCCTGTGAATTTTGGCAAAGTTTAGTTTTTAAAACTACAAGATTTGAACTAAAAATAAAAACGGGGTCGAAATGCACTCACAAAGACCTTCATTTAGACGTGCCACTTGATCGGATACCAAATTTCACGATGATCGGATAAACGCGAAGGTTATCCTCGGACAAACGAACATACATACATAGAATACATACATACAACGCCGATTCGCCCAAGTTGATTTATTGATACAGATATGTTGGTAAGTATCTACTTACGAACATTTTTGTGAATAGTTATGGGAAACTTCAATAATGGCGTTATCTACTAATGTTTTGCAGGTCTCATTTGGTCAATAAATTGTAACGAATCCTATGCAAATAGCATTTATAGAATAAAATATTTTTTACTAGCAAATAACACCAATAGGTGATCGAGCGAGATCTCCAAATCAACTTGGGCAAATCGGCGTTGTATGTATGTTTGTATGTCCGAGGGGGGTGGTTGAGATATTGGGGTTCAAGAGGGGTAAAAAAAACAAAATGGAACTATCAAGTCAAATGGCACGTTAATAAAAGGTATTTGTGTGTACATTTCGAACCCCGTTTTTATTTTTAGTTTAAACCTTGTAGTTTTTAAGTTATTAGCCAGAATATAAACTAAACTTTGACAAAATTCACAGGGTACACCAGTAACCCCACAGTGTTGAAATTTGGTATGCGTGCAGCTTTAGTGACGCAAATATAGACAAAAGTCTGAAATCGAGAATAACTGTAATTTCTACCCCAAAAAAGGTTAACCAATTAACATGAACTCCCGTTACCTGTAATTTGAATGAAAGTGTAGGTCAAGTTAGTTGGTTACGCATTTCGTGGCACTATTTTGGTAGTCAAATATTACGAATAATATTTTTGTGTTTTTATGGGAGACTCGCGAGATCTCAGTTCGGGGCGAACCACTAGTTAACTTATGTTAGGGGGCGTCCATAAATTACGTGAGGTGTTTTTTTAATTTTCTGTCCCTCCCTCCCCTCCTGGTGAGATGTCGTGAGATTTTATTCAACCCCCTCTCCCATCCCCTAATCTCACGTGAGATTTTTCAAAATGTGGGTTTCTTACCTCTTGACTTGACCCCCTCCCCCCCCTTAAACATCTCACGTATTTTATGGACGCCCCCTTACATATAAGTTAAACCAGTGTTTCGCCCTGAACTGAGAACTCGCGAGTATCCTTAAACAAAAAAATATTATTTGAACCCTTGACTACCTATCAAAATAGTGCCACGAAATGCATAACAAGGATTAGTCACATACACAGCTCTGACCACACACTAGAATTCGTCACATACACAGTCCTGACCTGACCCCACACAAGGATTCCCTGTACCGAGGGTATCAGGAACTACGAGTACCTACCTACCACAGCAGCATTACAATACCTGAAACAAACATTCGAAGACCATGTAAAGATTTATCCCGCGGTGGGAGTGGAAGGGGTCACGCGAATTAAACATGAAATTAATGTAATACATAACAAATGTATGACATTAATTTAAAACCCACACAGGTTTAACAGGTTTAATAATCTTGCTGATTTCTTGTTTTTTATTTTATTTTTGGAATAAATAAAAATGCCATAAAATGAAAATACTTATGATTGGATAAACAAATATAGACTTTATTTATACAAAATCTTATATTACATAATTATAGTTTAATAGTTCATTCTTCATTCTTTTTTAGCTTAAATTTAAGATTCCTCCTCCATATAAAACGACGTCGACGTATTGGTTAACAATGCAAAGTTTAACAGACAGACCGGCTGGCACAAAGATTCCTAAACGTATTTAGCGACTAAAAATGTTTAAATTTGACGTATTTGTATGATTTGACAACGCCTTAATTTATATTTATCCGTACGTTTAAAATCGTTACGCAAGTCGCCTTAATATACTTACATTTTTAAATAATTGATGGATTTATTTATTTTTGACTTTATTTATCGATTTTTTTAATTTAATTTATGTAATTTTTTATTATGTAACTTATTTCATTTTAACTAATTTATTATGTAACATGCTTCGGGAAAAACGGGCCAATATCGTAACACTTTGGGTATCGGAGGATGGACAGCGACGTCGGGGTCGGCCGCGAAAGCGTTGGCGCAACGACATCAGTGGATTCAAGAAGGAATGGTGGGAATTTGCCAAGGATCGCGATAGGTGGAAGGAGTTAGGGGAGGCCTTTGCCTAGCAGTGAGAAAACGTAGGCAAGTAAAAAAAAAATGTAATATGTAGGCGCTTTGAAAAAACCTGTAAGCCCACATTTAACTATGCTAAATCTCATACTCTCTGCGCGAAATAAGCTTTAAAAGTGGTACAGTGTTTTATCTTCACGTATCAATATGTTGCAATTTAAACTAATTATATTGTAGAGTCGGTTTCTACACAAAAAATAATAAATAAATGTACCTATCTATAAAATGTTCTTGTTTTTTAAATCAAATACTCGAGAAAATCGATAAAATGCTGACGACGACAGAACTAGCGTATTGTAAATGCCACTGATAACTAAAAAGTTAATACCGCGCCGTTCAACAACCCCGCTAGTTCAATGACCTGGCTCGGTCAGTGGACCCAACCAGCCAACAGAGCGCGTATAGTGCGTACGGCAAAGCGGTAAGTACCTACATGTTAGGCACAACAACTCGAAAATATAGTTTTTTGGATTATACAAAAAAACATTATTTATTTTCTAGTGCGCAGACCTGGTCTTTGACCAACATCCAAAATTATAAACTCAAGGTGTGCGATGAAGCGCAGCATTCTCGGAGTCAAGCGTATTGACCGCATACGCAACACCGAACTGAACTCTCGAACACAAATCGTAGATGTAGCTGCGAAAGCCGAGAAACTCAAGTGGGACCGGGCTGGTCATGTATGCCTTATGTCGGGTGATCAGTGGGCTAAGCTCACCAGAATGGAACCCCGACACAGCCCGAAGACGTCGCGGCAGACCAAAGAAGAGATGGAGGGACGAGCTAACTAATTTCCGAGCGGAATGGACCATCTTAGCGCCTGAAAGAAGTGTCTGGAAAGAATGGGAGGGGGGAGGCGTTTGACACAGTGGGCTGATAATAATAACAATAATTTATTTTAGATATATATTCTCAAAAATATACCTCGTCTAAATTGCAACACCTTATACTTATAGCTCACACTTACAGCGAGTGGTGACACAGTGTGACGCCACGGCATTAATGCTAAGACTTACTGCTACGAGGATCAATAAATTAGCGAGGAGGCTGGGAGTGTCGCTTCTTTACGCAGTCATATTATAAATTTAAAAGTAATTCTGTCCCTGTCTGTTACGTTTTCACGACTAAACTAGACCAATTTCGAAGAAAATTGGTCTACAGATAGATTATGACCAAGACTGAGATATAGGCTACTTTTTACCCAACTGCGCAGGAGGGTAATGTTTTTATAGACTTATGGACTGGATTAGCTAGCTATTTAAATATCTTTTTCACACCACATGCTCAACAATGTCAAATTATATGTCATGTAAACCTCACCGAAAGCAGGTGATTAATCACTACGGCTGAGCCGGGGGTAAAGTTGTAACTTCATCAGTAATAAAATTTTAACCCATGAGACCCACACAATAAGAACTTATTCGTAAATCGAACTAACCTCTCATTGTTTTCATAATCTTGCAGAAAGTGTGAAAAGTAGAGTATTCTCCTCGTGGATAAAGCTGTCTGCATCTTGGGCGTGCTTAAATGCCTCTCTGCACTCAGGATACTAGTAACTTCCTCGCTCCGCTCGTGAGTTAACTCTAGAATCCTTCGTTACATTCGGGATTCAACATAGCGTCCGTGACGCAAGACACTACTTTATCCCCTCGTTCAATAATCTACTATTTTACCATTGTACAAATTATGTTTAATAGTCCTTAGTACTAAATCTTGATATGTTCACTTCATCATACATCACAATCGCGATCATACTCAATAGGTAACATAGAAAAATCAATAAAATAACAATAAATATATGTATATGTATACACAACATGTTTGGTTATGTACGGAACACACATCTGGAATCGTATTAACTGTTTTTAGAGGTATGTTTAATACCGGTAGCTTGAATATTTATCCAGTAATCGATACATTCCAATAAACAATTTCTAACGTAAATCGGCGGCGCCTTTGCGACGATGCCGCTTAGTCAGTTTAACAGGTACCTACTTACATGATGAATGAATATGATTTGTTACCTATTTTATACAGACTATTGCATTGATTTTAGGACTTGATATTTAAGGTTGTATATTGTGTTTTCTATGGTAATGAATTTGAAATACCTATTTTACAACAATACTAGCCATTAGCCCTACCCGTGTTTTCATTTAATGTCGTACATAACAAAACACGTAGTATATATCAAAATCTTAATAAAATGTCTGTTCGTGTAATATCTGTGTCGTAATATGAACGAAGACATTTTTAATCCTGAAAACTAAGTGAGGGTAATTACTACAGCTGCCTTCGCTTCTCGACGGCAGCTCCAAGTACCTACTCCAGTCTGCCCGCGACCACGGATGTTGCAACACAATCGAAACGTCGTGATAACAAATAAAAACGGAAGATGAGGAGGATTCTATTCCACTTTGTACTCCATCATAAGATATCCAAACCGATATGGGACCCTGGAGGTACACCCTATAGAATAAAAAAGAATCATCCAAAAAGAAGAATTGGCGGAGATTTCGAGTAACAAACACATAAAACATACAGCCGAATTGAGAACCTCCTTTTTGAAGTCGGTTGAAAAAGGTAAATACGCAATAAATGCCCGTTTAAATCGGTAATTATGTTCACTTCAGTTCGCTGGTCTCGTGAACTTCTTGTACTAACTCTGCCAATTCTTCGGGACCGTAACCGATTAGCTGTTGAAGGTCGCAAACGAATTTGTACACGAATCTGAAACAATTCAAAAAGTTTGATAATGAAAACACAACATGCATACAACACAAAAACTCTCGATTATGTATTTTTTTATACTAATCAGTCTTACCCCCAAGACGCGCCAAACAATATTTCACACCGAAATACCTAAGTTTGTGTACAATCTACTGGAAATGAACACAACATGCATACAATACAAAAACATTCGATAATGTATTTTTTTTATACAAGTCGGTTTTACCCCTAAGGCGCGCAAAAAATGCTTCACATCAAAATACCTAAGTTTGTGTACAATCTACTGGAGGTGAACACAACATGCATACAAATTAAAAACTCTCGATTATGTATTTTTTTATTCGAGCCGGTTTTACCCCCAAGGCGCGCAAAAAAATGTTTCACATCAAAATACCTAAGTTCGTGTACAATCTACTGGAAATGAACACAACATGCATACAATACAACAACTTTCGATTATGTATTTTTTTATACAAGTCGGTTTTACCCCTAAGGCGCGCAAAAAATGCTTCACATCAAAATACCTAAGTTTGTGTACAATCTACTGGAGGTGAACACAACATGCATACAGATTAAAAACTCTCGATTATGTATTTTTTTATTCGATCCGGTTTTACCCCCAAGGCGCGCAAAAAATGTTTCACATCAAAATACCTAAGTTCGTGTACAATCTACTGGAAGTGAACACAACATGCATACAATACAAAAACTCTCGATTATGTATTTTTTTATTCGATCCGGTTTTACCCCTAAGGCGCGCAAAAAATGTTTCACATCAAAATACCTAAGTTCGTGTACAATCTACTGGAAGTGAACACAACATGCATACAATACAAAAACTCTCGATTATGTATTTTTTATACGAGTCGGTTTTCCCCCCAAGGCACGCCAATAAATATTTCACTTCAAAATACCTAAGTTTGTTTACAATCTACTGGAGATGAACACAATATCAATATGCATACAATACAAAAACTCTCGATGATGTATTTTTTTATACGAGTCGATTTTACCCCCAAGGCGCGCAAAAAAATGTTTCACCTCAAAATACCTAAGTTTGTGTACAATCTACTGGAAATGAACACAACATGCATATAATACAAAAACTTTTGACTATGTATTTTTTAGCTTTCAAACTTAGATATTTTTTTAGCCTTATCTATAGTTTTTGTCTATGTGTTCGCGTATATATACCGTTTGCCCGCGACTTTGGCTATCATATCTCCATCGTAATAGTATCGGAGCGCGCGAGATAGCTTCTCATAGTTCATGGCAGGCTTGTGCTTCCTCTGGCCCCACAGTGCTGCCACCTGCTCCGGTTCTAGCAGCTTAAATTCTCCCTCAGTACCTGAAATATACAACCTGTTTTGTTATGTATCAACTGATTTTAGAATCAGAATCAGAAATATTTTATTGTTAAACTGTTGTACAACAAAGGTCTTAAATATTAGGTACAAGTTTGCACAGTTTATCCGTTTCGGACGTACAATATTAAGGGCCGATTTCACCATCTTCTTCGGAAACTAAGTTTAATAAAACCACGTTTTGTTTAACTGAGTTCAAATGTTTTACTTGATCTCAGTTTTCATGAAACCGAATTCACCAGCTCCGTTTTGATTTCGTTTAGTAAAACCAAGTTTATCTATAGAATCATAGACAAAAAAGCGATGCGTTTCGTATTTGCAACATCAAACAGTGTCTTGGTGCAACTAAACTTATCAATATCGATACGATCGAAACGCATTTGTCAAACAAAACCGTCATAATCACGTTTTGTTAGTCGTTTCGCCGCCCCATTCGTAGTAGATCCGATTTTATCATTAATCGACTCCAATACAGACATAAACTGTTGGTTTCGTGAGAGGAAATCTGAACACAAAATCTTTGTCATCAAGGGTGTCGAAGTGTTATTCTCTTTCGCGTATCCATCTTGGACGACGAACAAAGTATTCATCATCACTTTCGTCAAAAGCCAAGGCTCTTTTCATTCTGGATATAAACTATATGAATAATATAAAAAAATACTTCTGTAACAGATTTTCGCAAAATGAAGTCAATAACACTTCTTGACTTTTGATTGACATCTCTCTAAACTCGTTTAGATGAGCTAAACGTCGAAAACTGGACGTTCAGAATTTGAACCGCGTTTAGCTTGAACTCCGTTTAGTTGATGTTGGTGAAATGCAAACTGTAGCCTTGAACTCAGTTAAACGCGTAAACCGAGTTTAGCTTGAACTGATCGCGTTTAGTTTCGACGGTGAATTCGGCCCTAAAACAAATAATAATGTATTAAAAATTCATACCTACTAAAAATTCGTCGACTGAATAATATGCTTTTCCTATAAGCAATTTGTTGAGGGCATGCTTAAACTCCATGATACTTTCTTTTGCCTCTTATTGTTGATGGTATTTTATTATAGATTATTGGTGCCATACAGAACACACTCATGCGCAAAAGTTGAGTTTTACACGATTTAAGGCGGAGGCAGCTCGCACGGCGGCTTCGTTTGGGACAAATGTTAAAAAGATTTAAGTTACTCCTTACAAAAATGGCAACCTCCTTAATATACAGAGTGTTTTTTTTAACTGGGACAGTAGGGCAGCACCCATAACCAGAGGAGATACAGGTGCAGTTTTTAAAACATCCGCTCTTTTTCGAAGAAAAACATTTTGGCATTAAAATTTTTTTGGTCAAGCGTGAGTAGCGTCTTAAAATGAATCAAGTTGGTAAATTTTTTGATGCCAATCGACTCAGTCCTTTGTAAGGATTATTTTATTGTATCGAATGAAAAAAATCTGAGCAGCGGAAGTTAGTCAATTTTGATAAAATGTATTCTCATACAACAGGACAAAGCAAAATTCCTCCAACAAACATTTTATTTTATCGATTGTAACTGCACATTAAAGAAGTATTAATACTGTAGCGATTAAGAAGTTTAGGGACTCCATGCTCTCATGAGCAATTCAAAAACATTTCGTATTTCAGAACAATTTTGAATTTCAAACATGGTTCTTGCATCTGTCGGACTTTTATATCAGTCATTGTATCATCTTATGTGTCCTATCATGGCATTGTCAAATACACAAAAAGTAGACTTAATTGAAGTATACTTCCTCAACCAACGAAGCCCAACTAATGCGTTGAAGTGGTATCAGGAACGCTACCCAGACCGCGATGTACCGAATCGCAAGATTTTTGATATAGAAAACTCTATGTGCCTCATAAGGTCGGGTCGCGGTCGCTCAGCGTGCTATGGAGAGCGCTATGCTTCCTGTTGCTCTACGAGATACAATCACATATGACGAGATCTGTAGACAGACCAAAGTCACCGATAGCATAAAGTATTAGCAAGCTGAAGTGACAGTGCGCAGGGCACATAGCTCGAAGAACTGAAATTGAGTTGGGGCAGAATGGTTCTCGAGTGGTGACCACGCACTGGAAAGTGCAGCGTAGAACGGTCGGCGTAGATGGAAAGGCGACTTGATAAAGGTTTCTAGGAGCCGTTGGGTGCCGCACAAGATCATTCGCTCTGGAAATCTATGAGGGAGGCCTGTGGAGGTTATATCGCTGATATGATATGATGATGACGAATCAAAAATTGTCTCGAATTGTAAAATTGTTATTTTCTAAGAGAAATACAAAAATGTAGTTACAACTAGTGGTTCTCCCCGAACTGAGATCTCGCGAGTCTACCATGAAAACAAAAATATATTATATGTAATCTTTGACCATCAAAATAGTGCCACAAAATGAATAACCACATACTTGACCTACAGTTTCATTCAAATCACAGGTAGGAGTTCATGTAAATTGGTTACTCTTTTTTGTGGTACAAAAAGCAGTTATTCTGGGTTTCAGACTTTTGCCTATATTTGTGTTACTAAAGCTACACGAATACCAAATTTCAGCATTGTGGGGTCACTGGTGTACCCTGTGAGTTTTGTCAAAGTTTTGTTTTTATTATGTAGTTTGTTTTTATTAGTTTCCTCGCTCCGCTCGTGAGTTAACTCTAGAATCCTTCGTTACGCTCGGGATTCAATATAGCGCCCGTGATGCAAGACACTACTTTATCCCCTCGTTTAATAATCTACTATTGTTAACTTACCATACCACCGTATAACGTTGAAATACTCTGCACTGGTAAGCAGCTCCAATAAAAACTGCCACAGTTGAATCTGCCCCGAATTACCGTTGCGAATCGATAACGTGGTGTCGTCTGATGAAGGGTTTATTACTATCTGTAGATAGAAAACAAAGATAAATTATTAAAAAATATACGACAAGAAAAACGGACATTTCACACAGCGCTATCTATCTAGCCCCGAACTAAATAAAGCTTGTACTATGGGAACCAGATAACTGATATAATATTTAAGATATTTTTTTTGTATATTCATACTTATAATATACTTGCTTCCGCCAGCGGCTTCGCACGCGTAGTTTGTCAACAAAAAGTAGCCTATGTGTTAATCCAGGTTATAATCTACGTACATACCAAATTTTATCGAAATCGGTTCAGCCGTTACGACGTGAAAGAGCAACAAACATCCATACAAACTTTCGCGTTTATAACTTTAGTGGATTAGAGAAACACTAAGAACCGAAAATAATATCAGATCATGCAAACAATTGTTCCTCGGCAAGAATCAAACCCGCAACCTCCCGCGTCTCAGCCGGCCATTCAACCCACTGCGCCACGGAGGTCGTCATAGATGAGATGTTGATGATGTAATGATGTTGTTAAGGTACCTGTCTAGGTTTCTTCTTGATGGCTGACTGGGGGGCTTCCAATACTTCCTTCTCAGGCTCTGGGGGGTCATCATCTGTTTGGACGATGGCTGTAAAAAAACATTGCCAATATTTGATTGGATTTTATTTTTGCACTAATAAAATAATACTTATACGAACTTAATGCCAATTAGCATTACATTAATTATACGACGCAAAAGCTCCTGGCCAACGGGGTCATTAAACGTGTGACAAGCGTCGATGATATTGTTATCTCGCTCGCTCTTGCAGCCCTTCCGGGCGCCGTTAGTGATGCGCCGAGTACCTATCGATAATACTAATTTACATGTTTATTGGTTCGCCTCGTCTACTGCGAGTCTTGGCGTGTACTATAGCAATAGTACTAGTAATAGTAGTAGGTGTACTATATCACCTTATTGATCGAGCGAAGCGAGATTTCCAAATCAACTTGGGCTATCGGTGACTTTGGTCTGGCTACAGATCTCGTCATATGTGATTGTATCTCGTAGAGCAACAGTACGCATAGCACGCTGAGCGACCGCGACCCGACCTTATGAGACACATGGAGTTTTCTATATAGGATTGCTAATAGGTCTATCCATTTATAAAACGTGTTAATGTTATATGTATACAACATTAAATGAAAACACGGGTACGGCCAATGTTTAGTATTGTTGTAAAATAAGTTTTTTTCAAATTCGTTGCAATAGTAAATTGTAAACTTTTCAAACAATCTACATATTAAGTCCTGAAAATATAAATGAAGCAGCCTGTATAAAATAGGTAAACATATCATATCCATTTAACCTTTGCTTTCCAATACAGAGAATTAGGCGTAGCATAAATAAAGGGAATCATTCTTGGTTAACAAAAGGCTTAAAAAGGTCATGCGTACGAAAAAGAAGTCTTTATCTGAAAATAATCATCAAAAAGAGAATAAGAATCAAAATTTCCGAAACCTAAATATCTAAAATACCTACTAAGAAAATGGATTCAAACCTCTAAACGGTTACTGAGCAAAAATACATAGACATTAACAAAAATAAGTGCAAAGCTGTATGGAAATTGATAAATAATAATGTTGGTGACATAAGTAAAAATAATGAAATAGAAAAATTTAAGTATGATAATAAAAGTTATAGTAATTCTAAGGACATTTCTGACATGTTTAATGAATTTTATATTAATTTGACTTATAATGATTTTATCTATAATAATAATGCAATAAAGAAAACTATGAATACTATTAATAACATTAAGACAATTTTTTTGAAACCAGCAGATGCACCAGAGATATTTAAAATAATTAGATATTTAAGCAACACGAATTCTACTGGCATTGATGAAATCACTACCAAAATTATTAAAAGCTGTGCTACTTTTATATGTGAGACGTTGTGCCACATATTAATTTGTCATTTGATGAAGGTACTTTCCCTACAATTTTGAAAAAGTCTATTGTGAAACCTGTGTTTAAGAAATGGAATATGTGTGAAATGAATAATTATAGACCGGTAACCTTGATACCTGTTCTATCAAAGATTTTTGAAAAGGCAATTTTACATAGATTATATAACTTTGTTAGTGTTGTAGCGTTTTAGGGCCATTTCTATTTCTAGTTTACATTAATGACCTTCCCAACGTTACAAGTCATAAAATAATATTGTTTGCGGATGACACGACACTAATTATAAAATGTAAAGACAAAGATACATACGAATCCGATGTCAATGGCACATTTAATAAGGTAATATCGTGGTTAAAAGGCAATAATTTTAATGTAAATCTTAAAAAAACTAACATCATCCAATTTCACAATTACAAACGTAAAAAACATGACATGAATATAAAATTTAATACCATTGACATAGAACAAGTAGAATCTACCAAATTTCTAGGTATTATAGTTGACCAGCATTGTGACTGGAAGGAGCACATATCCTACGTTTGCGATAAATTAGACAGATTTGTTTATTTTATGCCATTAGGCGTTTACGCGAAACTGTTTCTAGGGGAGCAGCTATTACCGCATATCACGGATATGTTTCTTCTGTGCTATCGTATGGTTTATTACTGTGGGTAACTCTGTAGAGGTGAGTAGAGCTTTCAGAGTCCAGAAAAAGTGCGTGAGAGCTGTCTTTGGTACTTGGTTCATGGATAGTTGTAAACCAATTTTTAAACAGCTCAATGTTTTGCCCTTGACTTGCATGTACATCAGGGAATTGTGTATTCTTGTCAAACGATACCCTGGATATTTCAAGAAGCAATCAGAAGTATTTATTAAAAAAGCTGCCTCTAGAAATCCAAATAAATTATACGTACCTAGTCAGACTGGACATTTATAAAATAAATGTTTATGTGAGTGCCATAAAGGTGTATAATAAATCGCCAGATGCATTTAAGGAATTATTACCATTCAATGTCTTCAAAGCAAAGTTGACAAAATGGTTGGCACACTATTGTTTTTATGACATTAATTAATATTTAACCCATTTCAATGACTTATAATTGACTATACTATGACTTTTGTTTTTTATATTGTATTGTATTAACATTTCTAATTTTACTTGACATTTACTTAGTTTAAATTCGATTTATATATTTATATTTGTACACCATCTGTATGGTAGAATATATAAGGATCAACAAAGTGTAACATCGAAACATGTACCTATATTCGAGGAAATAAACGTTCTGATTTATCCTGTAAGTAGGTACTTGTTAAACTTACTAAGCGGAATCGTCGAAAAGGCGCAGCCGATTTACATTAAAAATTGTTTTTTGGAAATGTATCGATAACTGGATAAATATTAAACCGGTATTAAAACCACCTCTAAAATCTGTAACACGATTCGGGATGTGTATTTTAAATTAATGTCGTACATAACATAACAGGTTGTATAGGTTTTATAGTGAACGAATGTGGAATGAAGGAATGTGTAAATGTATCCTCCAAAGTACACCGCACTCCGTATCTTCGTAAATTTTGCTCTATCCAAAGGTTGCCTGGAAGAGATCGCTTTCAGCGATAAGGTCGCCCATTATATTGCCTTATTTATTCTAGACTAGTACTTATTTTTGTATTATATCTGTTTGTGTGGTCTTTCAATAAAGAGTTATCTATCTATCTATAGTGCGCCGCAAGTTTGAGAAAATATCACGAAAAAAGTACGCGAATATGCCAATACCTTCGAACCCTGATAAAATAGAATTACCTATGAACTTGCACTTTCTCAGTAATTCAAAATGTGTCCAAAAGATGTCACCAGGATCCGACGGAACTTTCTCTCTGCAAAGAAAAACAAAATCTTTACATTGTATAAAATGAAGTCGCTTCCGCTGTCTGTTCGCTTAGATCTTTTAAACTACTCAACGGATTTAATGCAGTTTTCAGCAATAGATAGAGTGATTCAAGAGGAAGGTTTATATGTATAACACATACATAACTCTGTTTGTTTGTTACCTTTACACGACTAAACGGCTAAACGGATCGTAATGAAATTTTGCAAGGAGATAGACTACATCCTGGGAAAGGACATAGGCTACTTTTTAGTCAACTGCGCAAAATGAGGGTAATGTTTTATTGAAAAACCAGCCGTGCGAAGCCGCGGGCGGGTCAGCTACTTAATTATAAGAGTCGTTCAGACGAGTACGCTTTTTACCCACCACAGATCTGTATTGAATAGTTTGTGACGAAAATACGTTTTTAAAATTACTTCAATAGTGGGAGGCAATTCAAAAAACGAAAGATAACAAAATCGGGGGATTCAGTTTGGTGTTGCAACATATCTATCATCTCCATCCAAAATGTAGTTACACCACTAGATAGCTAAAAGATCAAAGAATTCGTTTCGCTAAGTGAGGACTGTGACGAATCGCGCGCGGTGGATGGGGAAGCGCCGCCATTTTGAGGTAATTTTGCTACGTTTCGAAACTTTCATTTAGTATGAAGGATTTCTTAACGTTCAAACATGATTAAAATATACATAAAATAGCGTATTTTATATTTGGTATAGAAAATATTAACTGTGTAGATTTCCTACCCAGGCATCAAATGATAGGCTCGGTACTTAGCAAAAGTGGACTGTATTTATTTTCTTCTTAGTTACTAGTTTACAAGGTATAAAATCGCGTACTTGAATGATCAACATTTTTCCTTTTTTTTCTGAAGGACTAACTCGCTGTTGGCCTCTGAGGCCGTGACAGCTTAACCGAACTTTTGGCGAGCGCAGATGGCGCTCAGCCCAGTAAGTTATTTAGGCAACTAGCGCAACGGCACCACTTAGGTACGAGCCTCGGCTTGGGCTGTTGCCGGGGTGGGGATAGGAGAGAAACGCCCGGGTACATATTTGTACCTCGTATAGGCGGCGACTGAAGGGATTCATTGACCTCGCCGGCGAGATCGGTGTTTCTGTGAAGTGTTTGATCTGTCTGATATAGATGACTCATCTTCCGCATTAGCGGAGGTGATTTCGTCATCAGGGTCTCCGAGAACGTGTCTCGGACGACGGAGGATTTATCAACATTTTTCCGTTCAAATCGGTTTATACTTATGCAAAAATAGTCCTCGCCCTAGCCATGGTGCGGGGATCGTAATTTACATTTTCACAAATCATCTTCTGTAATTCTTACTACATCGAAGTTTTCAGCAAAGTTAGACGGGGACTTACATATAGCTATCTCACTCTTTTTGATCGTTACAACTTTTGACCGTTACAATCTTAGCTACCTATACATTTGAATCTGATTCGATCCTATAACTACCTAATACATTTAAATCTAGATTCGATCTTGCCCCGTCTTTGATCGTCCGTTACAACCTGTTACGTACACGTATTCGCGTACAACACACGGCCGCGTCCATGACACAGCCACACCAATTTTGTTTTGTTTATACGTACTTGAAGGCCACGTTGGTGAGCGCACAGAGCTCGCTGCCGTTGATATTCCAATCGCTCAGTCTAACACCCGTCAGGTTGAACTGTCGCACGGCCCACTGGATCCAAAGCTTTACGTGTTGTACGCACCTTAAATATTATTATTTTTTGTTTTAATTCCTTATCTTTATTTTTCTTTACACAGCGTTTATGTACTTAGGGTCTATGCACATGGAATGTTTTCAACGCGCAGATGACGCGCTTTAAACGCGATTCTTAATTTATGACCTTTATCTTATTTTGGGAACCAACGGCGCCGTAAACACGCGTTAATAAAACGCGCGTTGTTAAAATACCATGTGCATAGGCCCTAACATGTAGGTACTTACAGCTTAGCCGTACGCGCCCTGTTAACCGGGCGGGGTCGTTGTTCATGTTTTCAATTTATATAGTTACTAACTGACCCGCAAACGTTGTTCTGTGCCATATAAATTATCAAGGAAATCAAATGCAGAATGAAATGTTAATGTAAATGACTTCACGTTAATGAACGACGATTAAATTATATGGATATTGTTCGTACAAAAATACTAAAAAATAAAGGGTTGGTGGTAGAAGCGTAAAAATTTAGGGTTGTATGTATTTTTGAATGCTGTATCATAAAAAAATAATAACGAAAAATGTCTTAGTAAGGCGTCGTTCTTACCATTGAGCGGGATCGCTCGGTGTCCTCGGCCTGGCCTCTCCGTAGCTCGGGTCCACCACCCACTTGACGGCAGCCGCGTGCTTCGACTCCCTGGTGGCCTCCACTGAACGAGGGGGCATCGTCTCTTCTAACTCTATATCTGATGATAAGTTTCATATTATTTTTAACCTCTGACCCACCAAAAACCGATGTCGATGAAATTTGGTATACAGAGAATTTAGTCATAGTCAAAATCACAAGGATCACTTTGAAACATCAATTTTACTGCCTGTTCCTTCGCGACCAAGCCAGGAAAGAAAGGCAAGAAACAAGGCTGGTTGTTTCTTTAATGATCCTTTTAGAATATATAATACTAGTGGTTCGCCCCGAACTGAGCTCTCGCGAATCTCCCAAAATAAATATTATTCTTAGGGCGACTTGCACAACGATGCCTAAACGTATTTAGTAGCTAAATATGATTTAAAGAGTTGTCAAATCATTCAAATGTAAACATGTTTAGTCGCTAAATACGTTTAGTGATCTTTGTGCTTTAATATTTGACTAATAAATTGGTGCCACGAAATGCATAACCAACCTACTTGACCTACAGTTTCATTCAAATTAGATGTAACGGGGTTGTTGTTAATTGGTTATACTTTTTGGGGGTACAAATAGCAGATATTCTGGATTTCAGATTTTTCCCTATATTTGTGTCACTATATTTGTGTATATTTGTAGCTTTACACGAATACCAAATTTCAGCATTGTGGGGTCACTGATGTACCCTGTGAAATTTGTCAAAGTTTAGTTTTTATTATGGCTAATAACTCAAAAACTACAAAAATTAAACTAAAAATAAAAACGGGGTTCAAATGAAGACCTTTCATTTGACGTCCCATTTGACCTAATAGTCTCATTTTCATTTTTTTTACCCCTTTTGAACCCCAATATCTCAACAACCGCCCAATATTTTTAGCTCATTGAATAACACCAAAATTGTGCAATCACTACCTACCTATATATCAAATTTCATGATGATCGGATAAACGCTACGAAAGTTATCCTCGGACAAACAAACATACATACAACGCCGTTATTTGCCCAAGTCGATTTAGAGATCTCGCTTCGCTTTTATTATCGATTAATTAAAGAAAATTAATTAAGTCTAAATTGTAACATTTTTGACTGAGTTGGAGCAATTCCAATCCCAAGCTTCTCTATCAATTCTAAAATCATCTAAAATAGTCCGATATTTTATAGTACCTAAGCTTTTTTAGAAAGATTATGACCGGGATTTGGACAATGCTTCTTTTTGTCCAACTGGTCATAAGGAGGGTAATGTTTTAATTGATAAACCAGGCGTGCGAAGTCAGCTAGTACTAAATACTTACTCTCATCATCATCATCGACTAGAGGCAACTGAGCCACCTCTTCATCAGGTTTGAGAACATCCAAAATGTTGATCTTTTTATACTGGCTTCGTATCTGTATGTTTACTTGCACAACGCCTTCGCCCCTTATGCATTGCTCTACTAGCGTCTTGTGGTTTTCTAGCTGAAATTTAAAAAAAAACAAGACCAGTCAAATACGAGTGCGACTCGCGTACCGAGGATTCGGTACTACATTAAAATAAATAAATAAATATTGCTGGACATTTCACACAGCACTACTAGCCCCAAACTAAGCAGAGCTTGTACTATGGGAACCAGATAAATGATAGAATACTTATATACATTTTTTTTTGTAAATACATACTTATAATATATAGAGAAACAACCAGACCCGGAACAAATATCTGTAGATCATGCAAACATTTCTTCCGCGGCGGGAATCGAACCCGCAACCTTCTGCGTCACAGCCGGCTATTCGCCCACTGCGCCACAGAGGTTGTGGTATATTCGACAGTAACTTTTTTGTCTCTGTCTGTCTGTTTGTTACTCAATCACGTTGTAGTGGCTGAACCAATTTGGATGAAATTTGGTATTAAAAATAAATTATGACTGGTATTGAGATGCCCAGAAGGAGGGTTATGTTTTGATTGAAAAACACACGTGGAAAGCTACGAGCGGAAGCTAGTAACTAAATAATACTCACCATTTTAGCATCTTGTAGCCAAAATGTGTAATCTGTCAGATCCGTCCCCAATTTCCTCTCGAGCATAGCACGGAGCTTCGAAAGCTTTGTTCTAATATCCATGAGTTGTATAATAACTTCCTCTGAAAACAACAAGTCATTTATAACAGACTTCAGAAATAAATCTTTAGCACATTAATGTTTCCCGAATGCTGAATCGGGTATTCGGGAAATTAGGTCGAATCTTCTAGTCACCGCAATGCCTGAAAACTAAAGTCTGACTTGGTGTTTTTAAAAAGTGTTTTAATTTGTTTAAGTAACTGTTTTCTAGCCAGTTTGATTTTTTTTTAAATATTTGTTTTATGTTCTTTGTTTTTAGTATATAATATCTGTCAAAGGTCAGAAAATATAACGACGTGCGTAATTCGATACTGCAAAAATACATCAAGAAATGTCAGTGAATCATCAGGTGTCAGTTTGATTTCAAACTATTGTCAACGTACTTGAGCTTAAATAAATGCATACCAATTCATTTTCTTTTAATTATCTTCTGTACCATATTTTCAATTATTTAACTATTCAAAATTCAAAACATTTTAAAATAGAGTATGAATTCTAATGAAGTTTTGTAGGTACAAAAGCTGTGTCACGTCTGTGGTGTAAAATCTATAGGGACAACAGGTTGTTACACTATGTTGAACGGAACGCGTGAGCGCCATGAATTTCATGGCGCTTACAACGTTTTGGTCGCGAGTAAATTAAACTCTATAAGCGATCTAGCGCTGCATGTTTTAATAAGTTGGTTAGATCACATAAATAATGTTTTAGTGCTGCAGCGAACTTTAGTTCTAACTCACCAGCATTTGAACAAACTTTTTTCAAGAATGTTCTTGTCTATCAGTAGAATATAGGTCTATGTATTTATTTATATTTTACTAGATGACCCGCCCACGACTTCGCACGCGTGGTTTGTCAATAAAATAATTACCCTCCATCTGCGCAATCGGGTAAAAAGTAGCCTATGTTCCAGTTCCGGTCATAATCTACCTGTATACCAAATTTCATAGAAATCAGTCCAGCCATTTA
Organism: Philereme transversata; assembly: GCA_963924445.1. NCBI lineage: Eukaryota > Metazoa > Arthropoda > Insecta > Lepidoptera > Geometridae > Philereme > Philereme transversata. Next base: position 7,476,601 of record OZ004345.1, on the reverse strand, counting down.
GTTATGAAAACGTAACAAACACACAGACAGAGACAGAGTTACTTTCGAATTTATAATATTAGTATGGATTTATTTGCAGTAGGTATAGAACACAATGAATTAGAATACAAATAACTCAGTTGGTTAAACCAGTATGATGGACAGTTGGTAGGTATATTTAGACTAAAAATATATCTACCAACTCTAGTGATCTCCACACTAGACATGCCTCTATCGTGGAGATCTATTTAGTTACGTTAAATGGAAGATGGACCATCCACAGCCCGGCCTCACCCATTACTGAATATAGGCTTCCCCAAGTTTGTGCCATCCGCCATGATCCTGCGCTAGTCTCACCCATTGATGCCGTACATGCCAATGGCGAACTATACACTGACCGCACTCTAGCTCAATGCCCTAATGGGCAGATTGTAAGAACAAGGAGACCAAGGTAATATTGAAGATATCAACATCTTCAACAACACATAAGCTGTTGATATCCCGAAGGGCTCGTGTGAATGGAACTTACCACCACTCTCGTTGCTCTGCATCGTGTCTTCATCATCAGCACTGGAGAATATAGTCAAGGGTGCCTGCAGGATCTCACTGCTTGACTGTATAAGACCTGGAATTATTATAAATAAATGATGCTGGATATTTATTCAGCGCTATCTAGGTCCAAACTAAGCAAAGCTTGTCTTATGGGAACAAGATAACTGATAAAATACTTAAATCAAGTTGGATGGCTTTGCTTAAGCTGATCACATGCCTGGCGTCTCAGTAGATGCGCTCATGCTCCAATATTGCTGCATTTTATAAATTATCTTTTGGTGCACCTATGAACAATATATTTAAGAAAGATTTTTCTGTGTTTACTTACAAAAATGTCCCTGTCTAGCCTGAAATGACATTTTTTATTTATTTTACTTTAAGTAGGTACCTAATACTGTTTTGGTAAGTATAAATACAATGTAAACTTACATATCTTACTAATATTAATTGAGATAAAGTTTCTTGTTTGTATGTAGGCGATTCAGCCCATCATTTACCATCAAGGTGGTGGTCAAATGCTCAAGATACAAGACTACAGATGTTGAGATTCACTTGAAAAAATACAGTAAATATCCTTGATATTTCAATACAGGAAGTATGTTTATTTACAAAGATGGAAACATTTCAAGGTTCTTTTGAAAGATAATATGAACAAAAAGAGTTCATAGTTTACTCCGCAATGAAGCAATATAGATAAAAACTTGCATTTCTTGCAAACATACCCAAATCAGCCTCAGTCACATAATGAGGCATCGGGAAAGGATCCGTCGAATCCACACCGTTATCCTCATACGCTGTGTCGCTCGCTTCCATTTTTATCACACGCACATTCAACATATCATTAAAATCCGTCACCTCCATTATTTACAAAATAATATTTTGAGTTCGGGAAAAGTTTTTGAATTATTTCTAGAGGAAAAGGAAATAGATAAATTCACTTCCGCGTGCAACAACTACGCACAGATAATAAACTATTGTTATTTGTTAAGTGTCAGTGTCATTTGTCATTTAAAACCACAGGTTAAATCAAAGAATAAAATGACCGTATCAAAAACAACCCTATAAAAGCCATAACAGATTATAAATCTGAACTATTTTGATTTTCTCTACTGTAATTTACCATTTAGATGTTTTTTTAACTGCGTAAAACAAACGAAAGATCGTTCAAAGCCTTTCAATTCCACAAACATACCACAAAACTCTTCTTAGAGTTATACCTACTTGCATTTGTACATATCCTCTATTTCTGTATTTTTTAATTATATTTTCTTGTGTTTTTAATTATAGAACCAAAGTCATGGACATAGCCAAGAGTTTATAAATGCTGAATCGGCAGTGGGCGGGGACTGAAGGTCGTTGAACTGACGGCCGTTGGGACAGAAATGTTCTAGAGTGGAGACCACGCACTTGAAAGCGCAGCGTAGGACGGCCCAACTAGATGGAAAGACGACCTGTTCTAGAATGGTTTCTCCCGTTAGGTGTAGGCCGGACAAAATCGGGCACGATGGAAATCAATGGGGGAGGCCTATGTTGTGTAGGATGTGTGCAGTGGATGTCCTGTGGCTGATATGGAGATGATGATTTAATAAAAAAAAATATGAAGAGTAATAACGATGCGCAGCGTAGGTCATTTTCACAGGTTTTGCCCAAAAATACGTCATTAAAATAATATAATCTATTTTCTGAATTCAAAACATAGGTATCATAGGTACCTACATTGATTTCCAAGTTCCCAAGCAATGCAATGAGTTTTAGGCAGGTAGGTAATATATATAGGTAAGTACCGAATATTGCGATTTTAAGAGGTTTTTTATAATTATTATTTTTCCTTTTATTTAGTTACCTAAGTATTTAAATGATGTTTTACTTGAGATACATTTTACGTAATATACCTACCTAAGTTTAATTATTCTACGTGTATGCCTTAGTGTAGGTACAAAATTATAATCTTTCTAAGAATAATCTCGAAAAATGTAAATTTTGGTAACTAGATAAAACATTTTAAAATAAGTGTCATATAAAATAGTGACATGTGTATTCTGCCTGTCCTAACCTACGGTGCCCAGTCTTGGTCCCTGACCGAGTCTCAGAAGTTCAAACTAAGAGTTTGCCAAAGAGCGATGGAGCGCAGCATTTTGGGTGTAAAGCGGATCGACCGGATTCCAAACTCCTTGCTGCGCTCGAAGACCGGCATCGCTGACGTGGGCATCAAGGCTGCAAAGCTGAAATGGGACTGGGCGGGTCATGTCTCCCGTATGCAACCCGATAGGTGGGCCAAGGTCACAAGCAAATGGATTCCTAAAGACGGAAAGCGACGCCGAGGAAGGACTAAAAAGCGCTGGAGCGACTACTTGGACGTCATCCAAAGAGACTGGCGATATCTGGCTCTGGACCGTGATAAGTGGAAGGAAGAGGCCTTTGCCCAGCAGTGGGACAGTACGGGCTAGTAAAAAAAACAATGAACTAAGTGTAGGTATGTAACCTATGTACCTAATAATACTGTTTGGTCTTTCAAAAAATCTTTAAAAAAGTACCTACTTGTTGAGTTTTCAAAAGTTTTCACACGTACGTGGTTGTTCTGGGCCTGGTTTCTAGCAATATAATTCTAATTATTTAATTTTCAAAGCTCTTTTTATTATGCCTGTTGACTGTATTATATTTTTATTTTATAATTGTTTAATTTTCAAAACTATTTTAATTATGCCTGTTTATGATTATGTATTTTCATGTTTTGTATGTTTTAATAGTTCGTAAGTAGTTAGGTACCTAGACGAGTCCGAAAGTTTATATCTACTGCTAATATGTATCGATAGGTAATTGTGAACACAGTTGCTGCCACAAAAACACACAAAAATGGCACCACGGAAGACCAGCGCTATAGTAGTAATAGTATACTTATGCTACTATACTACAATGTTGAGTGGTGACCGTTTTTGCTCACAAATTTGCTTATTAATTCATACCCATTTGTCTAAGCTGTAATGTACACTTGTGATGCAAAATAAACGTTTTTCTATTCTATTCTATTCCAATAAAATGTAATTTAAACACTTTGTACACACGAATAGTCTATGTGTATTTAAATTTCAGCTGAAACGGGCAAGAATTCGGCGGGAATAAAAACGCGCGTTACTTTTACCGTTGCATTTATTCGACGGTTACAATTACAATTACCCCAATACGAGGGGAGTGAGGTGAGGAGTAGGGTTGTGCGTAATCTTTACTAAGGCTTTAAGCTCGATGGACTTGACCTAGAATACAATAACTGATTGTTTATTCAGTAAGGTAACATTGCATTGAAAAAAAAAGATGCGGAAAACTTCTGGTGGACAAGTAATATGTGCTATTCATGTTGTAGACGAAGGTCGATTTCATTAACCTCTATATACGGGCCGATGTAAGTTTGAGGACTATATGTATACCTACTTATGTTTTAATGTATCTTTTTGATAAACAATCGTTATAATAATTTCCAGTTCAATGTAGGTAGGTATATTCCAAAAAAGATTTCTGAACTAAATACATACCTATCTACTTATTGACAGCGCAGAAGCAGTGAGTGAGGCACATTATGTGTCCCAACGGTTGATCGAAAAGATATTCGAGTGGAGACCACGCACGCGTACGCAGCACTGGAAAGCGCAGTCACTACGCTCAATAGTTTATTGAGGGCTTTTCATTTTTTCCAACTAGCGTACCTAATAGATGGCGCTGTCTGGAGATGTACTGCCACAAAGTATGATTTATATGCCAAAATCTCAGACACAATATCAAAATTGGTCTAAAACCTACCGTCAGTTAAACAAACACATGTTTGTTTTTTTATTTCAAGTTCCTCGGAAAGTAATATTGATACGGCAATTGACATTGTTAATTCACTTTCCTTTGTTATTCGGAGCAAGACAGAGCAACGCCATCTATTAGCAGTTATAAAAACATAGCCGGGAAAACCGTGAATTCTCACAGGGTTTAGAAGATAAATGGAGCGGTCTTGACAGAAAACCTACCAGCGCTTAACATTACGATGCAGCGGGCATAATGCTGAGCCGAGCGAGATCTCTAAATCAACTGGGGCAAATAGGCGTTGGATGTATGTTTGTTTGTCTCAGGAATACTTTCGAAGCGTTTATCCGATCATCGTGAAATTTGGGGGTTGTTGAGATATTGGGGTTCTAGAGGGGTAAAGAAAAAACAAAATGGGACTATCCGGTCAAATGGCACGTCTAATAAAAGTTCTTTCTGAGTGCATTTCGACCCCGTTATTATTTTTAGTTTAAACCTTGTAGTTTTTAAGTTATTAGCCATAATAAAAACTGAACTTTGACAAAATTCACAGGGTACAGCAGTGACCCCATAGTGCTGAAATTTGGTATGCGTGTAGCTTTTATGACACAAATATTGGAAAAAGTCTGAAATCCAGAACAACTTTTCTCTGTTCTAAAGTGTGATTGATTGTCTATGTCTAGACGGAGAGACGATCTGTTAAAGATTATTGGGAGCCGCACTAGATCGCTCGCGCTGGAAATCTATGGGGAAGGCCTGTGTTCACACGGATGAACCATATAGATACCTACTCCTGAACTCACATTAGGATTAGATACCTACATATTACTGACACGGGAACGGGAATCGAAGAGTTCTCTCGAAATGTATCTCAATAAACTCGTATAAAATAGTTACACGAGACAGGACACCCTGTATGTGAACGAAGGTGATAATTATGCAAAATGAAATCATTAATTAAATCTACTACGTGTAATTGGGCACTTAAAGACTTATTTTGTAGCGGTAGGCACCTACCTACTTAAATACCTAAGTATTTTAGTATTTTTAGTAGATATTTATTGTTCGGGCGACGATCAACAGCACTGCTGGTGGTACTTTCAAGTTTCGACACCGACTAACATTTATGTGAGATAAATTGTTTATACTTTAATTTATCATCATCCCCTTCCATCAAAGGACAAGCAGACGCACGGCTCAGTAACATCCGTACCTGGTATACCACCCATTCGCACACACCGTTTTGGTTCCACGTTCTTGATGCGTACAGCTAAGGTATTTTGCCTAAGAACTTTGCCGTCGCCTGTTTTTCCTAAAGAATACAATCCGGGCCTCTATAAGGTAAGAGTGAATAGGTTTCTTCTAGATCTTCGTGCTACATCTTTCATCACTTGCCATCAGGTTTTATCAGTTATCTGGTTCCCATAGTACAAGCTCTGCTTAGTTTGGGGCTAGATAGCGCTGTGTGAAATGTCCAGTAATATTTATTTATTTTATTTTATTTATTAATAAAAAAACCTCAAAAACGTAATTAGATTTTTTTTCACGTAGTTTTCAATACTTCTTTGTCTGTCCAGATTATTCTCTCCATTCGTAGTCAAATCAAAGAACTAAACATTTATTTTCGTTTATAGATAATTTTATTTTAGTTTGTGGTAGTAAGCCAAGATGGACGCAGCAGTGGCCATAGAAGTTGCGGCTATGTCCCGCCAGAGGGTCTTAGAGGAGGCCATAGCGAAAGGGGACTCCGAGATACAGAGGTTCTACCGCGGCTCCACCGTGTTCCTCACTGGAGGCTCCGGGTTTATGGGGAAGCAGTTGATTGAGAAGCTTTTCAGGTTAGTCATGCATGATCCCTTAAAAATAGCTAATTAAAAACAACATTTACAGTACGAGGTCCTGGCCCTACACCATAACTGGTGCAATTATGGCTTAGAGTTAATCCACAAATATGTTTCATTCTCTCAATTACAACCAATAGCCATGTGACATGTTATGGCTTAGAGTTAGAGCTAATCTGTCAATATAATATGACATAATTTCTGATTGAAAACGGGTATTTATCGCGTGTGTACCTTTTTGGTGATATGGGATAAATATCTGTTTAAATCAGTAATTATTTACAGGGATCGCGAATGTTTGAAAAACACTAATATATGACATTCTCTAAATATCAACCTTATTATGGCTTAGAGTTAGAGCTAATCTGTCAATATGTGATATTATCTAAATATCAACCAACAGCTATGTGACATGTTATGGCTTAGAGTTAATCTGCCAATATGTGACATTCTCTAAATATCAACCAACAGCCATGTGACATGTTATGGCTTAGAGTTAATCTGCCAATATATGACAGTCTCTGAATAACAACCAACAGTTATGTATGTGACATAGGTATGCCACACATGATCTGCCTACAAATCTGCGGAAGAAATGATATGTCGATTTTTATTCACTTATACTTCGTTACGAGTCATGGATTGTACACTTATCATACTCAGTTGTATTTCAGGTCGTGTCAACTTGCAAAAATGTTTCTTCTCTTGCGAACGAAGAAGGGAAAGACAATTCAGGAGAGATTGAATACGATGTTTCAAGATTCAGTAAGTTAGACTTTAAAAATTAATTGCAAGTACTGGAACCACACGCGCTATTCGTTGCTTGATCGTGCTATTTCGGAAACACAAACGATGCCTGGGCGTCTAACTTAAATCTTACAATTAGTAATGTAAGTTGTTAGTAATGTAGTTTTGATAATAAATTCTCAGTGAGGACTTCGTTGATCTGCCCTCGATGCCTTTGATGCGCTCTATCATGCATGGCTTATGTAACTGATTCTTTCGGAAAACGTTGGCCACAATTTGGGCATGTCAGTAGATAGATAGATATAGACATTTATTTGGATACAAGTAACAAACACACAGAAATTTACAGACACATTAACTTAAACAGAAAATGAAAAAATTGTGATGTCACTATGAGCCCTGTACCGAAAACAGGGTATGGCTCAGCATTATGCTGAATATAATATACAACATTGATCAGCGCTGGTTTTAAGCCATGCAACCTGGTGTAGTAACCCTAACGATGTGAGTTGGCCGCTGATGTCTGGCCTTTAGATCGTCCCACTTTTTACTAAGATCGAAATTGTTACTGCTACCCACTTCACAGGAAGTTCAAATGTGGGCTCAGGATTATCTATGACTATTTTCTTTTATTTTAGGTGTTTGAAGCACTACGGAAGCAGCAACCTGACTTCGAGCAGAAGATTGTGGCTATCGAGGGAGACACTGCTGAACTTAAACTTGGCATCAGCGAACATGACTGGCAGACCATCACTGAAGAGGTAGAGAAAACAGATTATTTTGGGCAGGGTTTTACTGCGGATTGAAATTAAGCTGGAAGAATGGTGTAGATGTTGAGCAAGCCAGTCGACGACTGCGTCTTTCTTCCAGCTGTATGCTGTATCTTGCCAATTGAAGATAATATTTTAAAGTGCCTGCACTTTATTCGGCAAATTTAATATAACAAATAAAATATTCGTTTTCGGCAAATATATAGTTAAAAGTATAGACTTTTGTGGATTTTATTAGGCAATTTCAATTTGAATGTTTTGTTGATATAACAAAAAATATAATGCACAGGTTGATGTGATTTACCATATGGCTGCTACCACCAGATTTGATGAGGTCATCAAAGTAGCAACCCTGATCAATGTTCGCGGAACCAGAGAAGCAATAACGTTGGGCAAGGCTTGTAAAAAACTCAAGTATGTTGGAAAATTGTGACATTCTTAAACCTACCCCCAAATAACATCTCAATAATTGCTTACTGCAGTTTACTTACTATGAGAGTCGTAGACTGGTGGTGAAATTGGTTACTGCATACGTGAGCCCATCAATTAGACAGCGTTATTTTACAAACTTGGCCGATCTTGTGCGACTCGCACTCAAAAAGGATTTTTGGGATTCATTAAAATTTTACTTAATTATAAGTGACTTTTGCTCTTGCAGGTCATTCGTTCATGTATCAACAGCATATAGTGCTGCTACCTCAAACCGTATTAACCAGGAGGTTTACGAGAAATTCTACCCAAGTCCCATTCCTCCAAATACACTGATATCTTTAGTTGAGAATACGGATGTGGACAGGTTGAACAGCATCAAAGAAAAGTAAGTTCTTATTTATTTTACTAAAATAATTGTATGCTTTGGTGGTCGACCGGATACTGAAGTTCAAAGAAAAGTGCTTTATATATCCAATTATTTCCAAAAGAGAAGAAAAAAAAACAAATATAACAATTTCAAAGAATGAAATAGTATATAACACACTAAAAGTATCTGGAATTGGCCACTTACATAAACAATATTTAAAAAGTTATTACTACCTACATTTGAAAATAGAACTCTTTAGCCCTAGAATAAAATTTATTTCATCTAATTGTCAATTGTTTTCACATTGTGGCGTCATTTTTAAAAAAGCGTGATTACAATAAAATGGATTTAACTCAGGAAAATTTTCGTTGCATGATTTTTTTCGAATTTTAAGTGTAATTTGACAGCTCAGCAGAGCGTCGTTCGGCTTCAATATGCTTTTGGTAAAGAAGCACCATGCAATACGACTATTTATAGCTGGTTACAGAATTCAAGCGCGGTTGTGTCAATCTCCATGATGAAATTCGTGAAGGTCGCCCGTGCACCGCTGTGAACAACAAAAACATTGATATTGTGCGCCGTATGATCGAAACAGACAGACATGTGACCTACCATGAGATCCGGATATCTTTGGACATAAGCATGAGTCAAATACAGTCAATCCTACACAAACATTTAGGTGTGAGAAAGCTGTCTTCTCGATGGATCCCACACAATTTGACTGATGCTCAAAAAACGGACCGCATCACTTGGTGCCATGCTATGCTTCCCAGATACAATGAAGGCGTTTCCAATTTGGTGTGGCACATAGTAACAGATGACGAAACATGGATTTATAGCTATGATCCCAAAACAAAGCAGTAATCGAGCGTATGGGTCTTTCGAGATAAGCCGAAACCAACCAAAGTGGTGCGCGTGAAAAGTGCCTCGAAGCGGATGATTGCTTCTTTTTTTTAATAAAACTGGGCACGTGGCTACTGTTGCTTTAGAAAATCATCATACCGTAAATAGTGACTGGTACATGACCTTTTTTTTAACGGAAATTATTGACAAACTCTGTGAAAATAACGGTAAACGCCGTATCATCTTGCACCACGACAATGCAAGTTTCCACATGGCCAGACAGACAAATGAGTTTTTGAAGGCGAAAAACGTACAACTTATGAGTCATCCAGCATACAGTCCTGACCTGGCACCGTGTGACTTTTTTTTTGTTCCCAAAAATCAAGAACCAATTATGCGATCAACGGTTTTCATCACCAGAAACAAGCTGTCGAAGAGTATGAAAAACATGTATATGACGTCACCACGGAGGAGTGTCACAAATGTTTTCAAAATTGGTTCAATCGTATAAAAAAGTGCATTGACGCAAAGGGAGAATATTTTGAGAAACAATAAATTCATTTTTGACCAGTAATAGTATTTTTTTATTATTGATTCCGGAAACTTTTAGTGTGCCCCTCGTATAATACTTTATTAAGCACCAAGAATTCTTGCTAAATATAGTACGAATATAGTACGTACTGAAAACGATTTCTTCCAGGCAACCTTTGGATGGAAAGTAATAAGCGAAATAAAATAATAATTTAAACTGTATTTTTAAACAAAATACACAAATAAATACCACATAATTAAAGGTTAACAATTTATTAATAAAAGATGAAAATAATGATGATACATTATAAGAAAATGATTTTTTATTCTAGTTTGATACGCGACTGGCCGAACACGTATACATTCACGAAGGCCGTAGCGGAGGAACTGGTGAGGACTATGACAGACGGTGTGCCGATCTGCATTGTAAGGCCGGGAGTAGGTAAGTTTATTATAATGACACTATTTCTAAATTCTATTTTAATTACCGGTTAGATCAAATTACTTCATATTAGAAAATTATCACAATTCAACCATAACAATTCTGTTGTTGTTTAAAGTTAAAATATGGTTTTGTATAAAAATACGTAAGAAATATTCATCATCATCATCACCATCAACCTATAACAGTCCACTGCTGGACGTAGGTCTCTCCCAGGGTGCGGCATTGAGCCCAATCCTCAGCTCTTCTCATCTAATCCTTGCCAGCCACAGCGCGCAAATCGTCACTCCACCTAGCCGGAGGGCGTCCTATATACACTTCGCTTGCCTAGACGTGGTCTCCACTCCAGAACACGTTTACCCCAACGGTTATCGGTTCTGCGGCAGATATGACCCGCCCACTGCCACTTCAGCTTGCTGACCCTCTGAGCTATGTCGATTACCTTGGTTATCTGTCAGATAACCTGTTTCTGATTCTATCCTTCAGAGAAATTCCGAGCCCTTTCCATAGCTCGCTGAGCGACTTTCAGTTTGTGGACCAGTCCTACCGTAAATGTCCACGTTTCGGCTGCGTAGGACAGGTAGGACACACAGGTAGGAATGATTAATTTTACGCAATTCATTTGAAAATTTACTTTTGTGTCAAATCGCGTAAGTAGGTACTTTTATTTCTCGAAATGATAATCATTTAAAGTTCATCTAATAATGATCTGCAGAAGTCTACAGCATTTCTTAAAAGAATTAGGTTAGTAATAGATCGCTGTTTAAGACAGGCTTATTTTTATAGAATCTAAAAGGAAACTTGCTTTTAGTTTTCTTGCTTTTATTTCACCTGTTTCGTGGCGAAATTGTAACAATTGTAGTAAAGAGAATGTCCCAGGATTGATTGTCACTTGCTTTCAAATTTATAGGATTACTAGCTTCCGCCCGCGGCTTCGCACGCTTGTTTTGTCAATAAAAAGTAACGTATGTGTTAATCCAGGTTATAATCTACCTACATACCAAATTTAATTAAAATTCATTCTATAACTTTTGCATGAAAGAGTAACAAACATCCACACATATGTACATCCGTACAAACTTTCACGTTTTTAATATTAGTGGGATTATCTTAACAGCCTTATATTTATTGTTTAACCTTATTTATTTATTTAGTGGTCGCTACATACAGAGAGCCAACGCCTGGCTGGTTGGATATAAGCTGTGCGTACGGAGCCACTGGGGTAAGCAGTTTGTTAATTTACTAAGAAAACTTTCTTGATTTTAATCATTTAGCTTTGTGAAACATCCATCATTATTTTTTTTTTTAATTTTAAATATTGGATTGATGACGTACCACCAACATGACGGTAGTTTGTTAGTTATTTGAGCAAAAAACCTACTTAAATACCTAAGTATTTTAGTATTTTTAGTAGATATTTATTGTTCGGGCGACGATCAACAGCACTGCTGGTGGTACTTTCAAGTTTCGACACCGACTAACATTTATGTGAGATAAATTGTTTATACTTTAATTTATCATCATCCCCTTCCATCAAAGGACAAGCAGACGCACGGCTCAGTAACATCCGTACCTGGTATACCACCCATTCGCACACACCGTTTTGGTTCCACGTTCTTGATGCGTACAGCTAAGGTATTTTGCCTAAGAACTTTGCCGTCGCCTGTTTTTCCTAAAGAATACAATCCGGGCCTCTATAAGGTAAGAGTGAATAGGTTTCTTCTAGATCTTCGTGCTACATCTTTCATCACTTGCCATCAGGTTTTATCAGTTATCTGGTTCCCATAGTACAAGCTCTGCTTAGTTTGGGGCTAGATAGCGCTGTGTGAAATGTCCAGTAATATTTATTTATTTTATTTTATTTATTAATAAAAAAACCTCAAAAACGTAATTAGATTTTTTTTCACGTAGTTTTCAATACTTCTTTGTCTGTCCAGATTATTCTCTCCATTCGTAGTCAAATCAAAGAACTAAACATTTATTTTCGTTTATAGATAATTTTATTTTAGTTTGTGGTAGTAAGCCAAGATGGACGCAGCAGTGGCCATAGAAGTTGCGGCTATGTCCCGCCAGAGGGTCTTAGAGGAGGCCATAGCGAAAGGGGACTCCGAGATACAGAGGTTCTACCGCGGCTCCACCGTGTTCCTCACTGGAGGCTCCGGGTTTATGGGGAAGCAGTTGATTGAGAAGCTTTTCAGGTTAGTCATGCATGATCCCTTAAAAATAGCTAATTAAAAACAACATTTACAGTACGAGGTCCTGGCCCTACACCATAACTGGTGCAATTATGGCTTAGAGTTAATCCACAAATATGTTTCATTCTCTCAATTACAACCAATAGCCATGTGACATGTTATGGCTTAGAGTTAGAGCTAATCTGTCAATATAATATGACATAATTTCTGATTGAAAACGGGTATTTATCGCGTGTGTACCTTTTTGGTGATATGGGATAAATATCTGTTTAAATCAGTAATTATTTACAGGGATCGCGAATGTTTGAAAAACACTAATATATGACATTCTCTAAATATCAACCTTATTATGGCTTAGAGTTAGAGCTAATCTGTCAATATGTGATATTATCTAAATATCAACCAACAGCTATGTGACATGTTATGGCTTAGAGTTAATCTGCCAATATGTGACATTCTCTAAATATCAACCAACAGCCATGTGACATGTTATTAAAAAAAAAAGAGAATCATCAAAATCGGAGTATGTACTCTGTAAAAAGTAAACCTTCTTTTTTATCGTCGGTTAAAATCGTCTTTGATAGACAACGATGACAATAGAAAGATGCCTTTCCATGAAGAGCAACGATATTTAGAGCACCAATTGTTTTCCACGAAGAGCAATGATTTATATTTTGGCCTGGAGTTCTTGGTTGAATACTAAAAAATATTTTAAATATTTCCACGAAGGGCATCTACAATGTAATTCTAGTGATAGGGTATTTTATATTTTTTATCAATAATTATGATGGATTGTATCAATCCAAAGATAATTTTGACAAAAAAAAATGTTATTATATTATGTGGGGAGGCCTTTGCCCAGCAGTGGGACACGGAGGGCTAAAAATAATAATAATGATACTGTTAGTAGATACATATCCCAATAAGTTCAGGTTATTTAAACTTAAATCAGCGCTAGCGAGCTGGCGGTGTCTGTAACAAATGTATCAATTAGATCTGCATTTCTGAGAACAACTGTCAAACTTTAAAGAGCTGTATCTTGGGAACTAGACGGTCTAGGCTACCGGTGTCTTGAGATAAATGGTAAGTATCAATAAGATCTGCATTTCTGATGCCAGCTGTCAAACTTCAAACAGCTGTGTCTTGGGAACTAGATGGTCTAGACTAGCAGTGTCTGAAAATGTCTATTTCCCGAGATACGGCTGATTTATGTGTGTATAACCCAAACTGATAGTGATACTAACAATAACAACATTTTAATTTTTTTATCAAAATTATCTTTTATTTGATAGAATCCATCATAATTATAAGCTACTACATTGTATGTGCCTTTCATGGAAACATTTGAAATAATTTCTAGTATTCCACGAAGAGTACCATTACCAAGCCAAAATATATATCATTTAATTTTTTGTCACAATTGGTACTGTTAAAATAAGTGCTTTAAAAATCATTGCCCTTCGTGGAATGCCTTGAAAGAATCATCCAAGAAAGTATATTTGGCTTGTACAACTTTTTAACCATTTTACGTGATTTCAGCTGTATTTAGGAATAGGCCTGGGAATATTACACGTATATTTCAATAAACCCTCTAATAGAATAGGTCTAGTGCCGTGTGAATACGTGAATAATGCCATTATAACAGCCGGTAAAGAGGCGAGTCACAGCACAGGAGGGGAGGCCACCAAGATCTATGCAGTCAACACTAATGTTAGAAATCCAATTACAAACGGTATGTTATAATAGTTTGCCATAGTCAAACTTCTGACATCTTTTTAGGTTTTTAGCTATATAAAATATGTACTTCTAATTTTTCTACGCGGATGACATAGTGACTATATTACAACAAAACCCCTCATTAAAAAAAAAGTATATACGACGGACACTCATAGGTCTATTAGTGTCTGTTAACCAGGTTTCGCCATTTTAGCGTACAAACATTACAAAAAAAAACTCGCGCACCGAGGCGAGAGGGTTCTGTTACCACCTACAGGGTGTCCTTTAAATCACTGTTTTCTCAGAACAAACGTTGTTCAGACCATGGTCTACTAACTGTTTATTAGCATATAAAAAAACGAAAAAATTGCTCTTTGAAAAATATAAAAAGTTGCGAACTTAAAACGTCTATTTTAACGTTACGCCCTACAACATAGTCAGCGCCCTGACCGAGGAGTAGGTAATTTTTTTTTTAATACTATGTAGATGGAACAAGATGGTTACTACTAACCATCGCCTATAACAAAGTTTGCCTCGTAGGTCACGCTCCTTAGAAATGTGCCCTACGATGCACTTCCCTGCGTCCATCAACTTGAGGCATACAGGTGTAAAGCCTCATGTGCCTGTAATTTCACCGGCAACCATACCCTTCAAACCGAAACACAGCAATGCTGCTTGGCGGTAGAAATAGGTATGGAGGTAGCACTTCCCCGGGCGAGCCCTTTCACAAGAAACTCTACTACTCTTAAATACGCTACCGCTAGCGTACCAATGAACTTTATGTCACGGTTAGTTTTTGAACAAAATTAGACTTATTTGAGAAGGTCTAGATTTTTTGTTTATTCTCTTATCTGATGCTATAAACCTTTATTAGACCATGGTCTGAGCAACGTTTGTTCTGGGAAAACAGTGATTTAAAGGACACCGTGTAGACGAAGCGCTATCTAATTAAGTGACTCAGAAACCAAGTAAACTTTGAAAGCAGATTTCAAACAACTGTTTTAGATACAACCTTCGTTTTGTTTTTCTTATTTCGTTCGTATTTCGTACATATTTTATTACATTTCAGAATTCGGGGAAAAAAGTCTAAGAGAGAGCAAGAAAAAATTAGCTACGCCTAAAGCGGTTTACTATAACTATGCAACACAAACATCCAATAAGTTGGTCCACCTTTTATATACGTGGATATTACATCTAATACCAGCTTATATCGTGGATTTCCTGTGTCTACTAATTGGAAAGGAACGCAGGTAAACTTTAATTGATCGAGCGAAGCGAGATCTCATAATCAACCTGGGTAAATCGGTGTTGTATGTATGTATTATATTTGTTTGACCGAGGATAACTTTCGAAGCGTTGATCCGATCATCGTTAAATTTTATATATAGGTACCTAGGTAGTGATGGTGTTGTTGAGATATTGAGGTTCAAGTGGGGTAAAAAAAATGAGGATGAGACTACTAGGTCAAATAGGACGTCGAATAAAAGATATATCAAATAAAAAAAGGTCTTTATTAGTACATTTAGATTCTGTTTTTATTTTTAGTAAAGTCTTTTTTTTTTTAGTAAAGTTTTTGAGTTATTAGCCTTATTAAAAACTGAACTTTAACAAAATTCACAGGGTACACCAGTGACGTATAGTGCTGTAATTTGGTATTCGTGTAGTTTTTGTAACACAAATATAGGCAAAAGTCTGAAATCGAGAATAACTGCAATTTTTACCCCAAAACAATAACCAATTAACATGACTGCCGATACCTGTAATTTGAATGAAACTGTAGGCCAAGTAAGCTGGGAAGCGTTCCAAATCAAATGAACAGCCAGGTGAATTATGTAGGTGGATCACGGGCAGGGAGAGAAATAATCGATAGTACGACATGCCAAGCGCTTTTTGAAACTAGTAGAGTGATCTGAGGGCTTAGCCAAGTTACATTAGATTAGCGGTGACGCTAGTCGATAAGTCCGAAAATGTATGGGATTCGACACATGCTACGGAAATATCACATGATATATCGACAATAAACCTATGTAGAAATCAAATCGATTCGAAGCGAATGGCTACGGGCGGTGGAGAAGTTGAGCGTATCTTATGCCAACAAGTAGTCAATGGCACAACTGTTTCAGTTGTGCTTATTGATCGAGCGAAGCGAGATCGCTAAATCAACATGGCCAAATCGTCGTTGTATGTATGTATGTTTGTCCGAGGATAACTTTCGAAGGGTTTATCTGATCATCGTAAAATTTGGTATATAGGTAGGTAGTGATGGCACGATTTTGGTGTGACTATATGAGCTAAAAATAGGGGAGGGGCGGGGGTTTGTTGAGATATTGGGGTGCAAGAGGGGTAAAAAAAACGGACGCGAGATCTCAGTTCGGGGCGAATCACTATTTTTAATAAAGTAAAAACAGTACTACGATCTAAGTTAGATTCCTCGGCAATGTTCGTGTTTCCCAAATAGTACGATTATGTTATTGAATGTTGTTAAATTATTATTTTTATTTTTAATTATAACTAATTTTCAGACACGATTATAATTATTGTTTTATGAAATGTTCGGCTGCGCCATCTCGCAGCACGTGTCAACGGCTCGCGAGGTTGCCAACAGTACAAAGTTTCTCGTACAAATACGAGATTTGTGGTCTTCTGTACGAGGTGCGAGGATGCAGTCAACCTCTTACAGTACGAGATTTTGCCATAGCTACATAGGGGTATATTTTTCCACATAAAAACCACACTTACGAATGTACGAGGTTTGAGATCCAAAATAAAAGATTTTTATCTGCTGCAAGGAAATAAGTTCTATGATTGGCAACCCTGATGGCTCGTCATGTCAGTCACCAACGAGCTTCAAAAGCGTTCCACGTGCGGTTCCAGTATTTGGAATTAAATAAATTTCGATTTATTAATCCGTATTTTCGATGCTAGACAAAATTAGCCGAACTTAAATCGTAGTACTTGTTTATCATTTCTATGTAGGTACTTTATAAATATTCTGATGTTTTCTTTTTTTTTCAGATTTGTAAAAATATACAAGAAAGTGTACAACATGTCCAATTGTCTTTCGTACTACTCCTTAAACGATTGGCTGTTTGTCGACAAGAACCTTGAAAATCTATACAAAGGCTTATCAAAAACAGATAAATTGATATTCAATTTCGATCTAACGAACATTGATTGGTCAGAGTACTTACAAATTTGGGCAATCGGTATCAGAAAATATATTATAAAAGATGGTTTAAAAGACACGGAATATGCCGTGAAAAAACAGTTTTGGCTGAGGATTTTACATTATTTCTTGAGTTGTGTTTACATTTACTGTTTTTGGAAACTGTTTTCTGTTTTATATTATGTCGTTAGAATATTATTTTAATATTACATTGTTATACAAGGGCTGTTAATGATCGCTTACACCCGAGTATAATACATAACTTTTCATCACGAATGCGAGGAAATTAAAATAGTAGATTTTATTAAACGAGGGGATAAAGCAGTGTCTTGCGTCACGGGCGCTATATTGAACCCCGAACGCAACGAAGGATTCTAGAGTTAACTCACGAGCGGAGCGAGGGAGTTACTAGAATCCTGAGTGCATCCTGAGGGATATAAGCACGCCCAAGATGCAGACAACTTTATCCACGAGGAGAATACTCTTCTTTTCACACTTTCTGCGAGACAATAAAAACCAAATCTAGGTTAGTGTATTCTGTGCAGCGGTTAGTTCGATTTACGAGTAAGTTTTTATTGTGTGGGTCTCTTTGGTTCAAATTTTAATACAGATGATATTCCAAATTTAAATCACATTATGCCTACGAGGGCATAATTAAATTCAGTACAACTTTACTCCTGGCTCAGCCGTAGGGATTTAATCAGTTTTTTTATCAGTTTGTTGCTAAAAACAAACTTTGCGATACCGGTATTCATTTTTTTTTAACTTCTAGACTACTGCCTCTTTCGTTTAATAGAAATAAGGATAGAAATAACTTGTCATGGAGGCTGTTTTTCATTTTAGCATAATATGAATTTGGCCTCTTTCATTTTTAAATACAAATAATGATTTGTTACGGAGGTTGTGCTTTATTTTAGCATACTAAGAATGCTATGACCTTAATTCTATTTTAAAATTTACTGACAGCCGTAAATCGCATTTAACCGTTATCGAGTTTACAATAGCCAACTTTCAGTGCATGCGTGATGAAAAATAAAATTTTGATAATAACATTATCGTTCTTGTTATTTTAAAAAAATTCAAAAGAAGGAGGAGGTCCTCAATTCGTCTAAATCTATTTTTTATGTATGTTTCCCGATTACTAGAAGACGCCTGGACCGATTCGAGAAATTATTTTTTAGTAAAGGTTAGGTATATTATACTTCCCAGGTGGTCCCGTTGGCACCAAGTCAGGATCTGATGATGGGATCTAAAAAAAATCGAGGGCAACCCTCAAATTTTATAGGGACGCATAATGTGTTTTATAAATTTTTGTAAGGATATACTTTCAGATTGGTCACATAGAAATTTCATCAAAATAGGTTCAGTAGTTTGGTGTTTCTGTTATCTGAAGTCTGTTATATTTTTGTTAAAACGTTACTTGTTATTGTAAGTACGTAGTGTTATCCGAACACTTACGGAAAATGCCAAGATTTTTAAAACGAACTTGTTAAATGTATTATATAAAAATATAAATATATGAATATAAAAATTGTAATGCGAAACTGTATAAGTTTTCCTATAGATGGAGCTAACGGCGCTTTTAGTCGTAATCTGAATCATCAAATTTTTTCGACCCTGACGTGACAAGATCCGGTAGCATAATTGGCAGTTCAAGAGGAAGGCTGCGGGTTCAAGTCTGGAAATTTATTGAGATGGCTTTAAAAATCTTGGAACGTAACATTATTGCTATAACTGGCTTAAAAATATATTAAAGAAACTAGCTGTTGCCCGCGACTTCGTACGGGTTACTACTAAATGTGTAGGTAACCTAGAAATAAAGTTAAACTCGCTGTTGCAACTTGACTTGACACCCCATTTTTATACCATGGGAACTGATTTATGGGATACAAGGTAGCCCATGTGGTAATCCAGGTTATATAATATATAATCTACGTATATACCAAATTTCATCGAAATCGGTTAAGCTGTTACAACGTGATTGAGTAACAAACAAACAAATGAACACACATCCAAATTTTCACATGTATAATATTAGTGTGATTTAAGTGGGCCGAAATTGAATTAATAATTGTAGGTTTTGCACTAAATTGACAAAGTTTAGCATGTGCGATAACAAGCCTAAACGCCTCGAGGATTTCGGGTCAAGTTGGTCGAACGCCAGCCGCGAGTGCCGCACTTTGGCGAGACGTAAATCATATTTTGTGCGACATAATTTTCGCTGTTTGTGAATTTAATTTTGATTATTTACTTTGAATGTTTTCGTAACAATAAATAAAATTTCTTATCATAATTGTTGTATATTTTTTTGTAGAATATTATAATTAATTACCTTACTAATTATCTAGATTACCTACGCTCCTAGCACTATGCTAGAAGCGTAAGTAGTCTAGGTAAATAAATAAGCCTGAACTTTACTTCTGTACCCATTTATTTTGTACTACTTAGAGGTGGTGGACAGACTGAACCGACAAATGGATTTAATTATTGATGTTTAACATCTTTCCTCTCGGTTTGTGGGAGTGATTTTGGCAAAAGTGACGGAAATGTGTAACAGGAAACCGGGGAACCGCGCGCTATTTGATCTGACCAATGAGCCTGCGAGGTGGTCAGATGTTACAATACTCATATAATTATACCTATAGCTCGTGTTGATTAAAATGTGTGTTAAATTTTTTTGTGAAAATAATAAAGTTTTAACTTTACTTTTTGCCCCAACGGCCGTTTGTTCTTCAAGCTATGACCCTTATTCTTAGGTATGTAATAAATTATGTGAGTAATTAGGTCCAAAAAACCGGTTAAGTGAGAGTCGGACTCGCGCACGAAGGGTTCCGTACCATTATCTACAAAAACATTTTTGTCTCGTTTGTTGTATGGGAGCCCCCCTTAAATATTAATTTTATTTTAATTTAATTATTTATTTTTAAAGTGAATAATATAACTCAATATTCTGTGAATATTTCAAGCGTCTACCTGTTGCCGTTATCAATATCGAGCAAAAACGAGCAAAAAAAATCACGTTTGTTGTATGGGAGTCCCCTTAAATATTCATTTTAATCTGTTTTTATTGTTTTCTGTTTGTGTTTGTTGTTATAGTGGCAACAGAAATACATCATCTGTGAAAATTTCAACTCTCTAACTATATCACGGTTCATGAGATACAGTCTGGTGACAGACGGATAGACAGATAGCGGAATCTTAGTAATAGGGTTCCCGTTGTACCCTTTGGGTACGGAACACTAAAAGCAATGATAAAATTAATAATAAAGATTATTGATGCTTTTATACCTCTATCAAATAATCTCATTATTTATACCAAATAATTGTAATCGTGAGAATTAAACCAATGACCTTCCTTTCTCAATGTTCTCACCTCACCTTGCTTGCATGATAATGTTAAAGATAATCTAGAAGCAAAAAAAAGACGTGTGGCACTCGGAGACTGCCGCGGTAAAGCTATTGCATAGCTGTTTTTATCAACTTAAGCAATTATAAATACGATACGAGGGGGATTACGCATGCGCAATAACGCCGATACAACCAATGCCACCTAGAGGCGAGTTGCTGAACTAAAGAGACAAGCGTGATATTTCAAAAAGTCATTAAAAGTTCTGCTATTCATCGATAGATGTCAAAACTAAAAAGTATCACCGCTGTGCCGGTCGGAGTTGGGGGTGTTAGGTTATTTTCTTTACGGAATTTCTGGATTCGGTCTCCACGCTCAAGGCCCGCGATAGAAGCTATGCAATAGCTTAAAACGGAACCCTTTTAAGATAACTTTTCCCTTTTTAGTTGCAAGTGCGAGACGATTATTATTGTCAACGACTTTGAGCATCTGTTTGAAATTTCTTTCTCTATCTTTTGGACCAAAAAAAAATTAAATATTCCAAGTCGTTTTTTTATACTATGGAGATGGAACAAGCCTATGGCCCACCTGATGTTAAGTGCTAACCATCGCCTATAACAAAGTTTGCCTCGTAGGTCATGCTCCTTAGAAATGTGAATTTTATATGAGGTAAGAGCTGCGAAAATTATGATTATTATAAATAAATAACGTACTTAATAATAAAATTAACATGTAAAACTTTGACATTGCATGCGTTAGCGCTGAATATGGCTGTACCTGCACAAAAACTGTACCTACACCTTGTTTGTTACCCATATTACGCAATAAATACAATTTGATTTGATTTGATTTGACTTCCCTGCGTCCATCAACTTGAGGTATACAGGTGTAAACCTTATGTGCCTGTAATTTTACCGGCAACCATTCCCTTCAAAGCGAAACACAGCAATGCTGATTGGCGGTAGAAATAGGTATGGTGGTAGCACTTCCCCGGGCGAGCCCTTTCAGAAGAAACTCTACTACTCTTAACGTTTAGAAGATACTTAATAGACACTTTATAACGAAAATAGCTTTATTTTGGATTTTTTTTCATATACTTACCATTAAAATAACTAGTAGATATTTTCCTCTGATCATTTTTTCATAACTTTCCATTCACTCATCAAACAGGCAACAGCTCCAAACAAGACAATCGCCTTATGTACCTACTCAACCGCTGTACCTTTCTAACCTACTTACTTCTCGAGTCGGGCGGGGTACACTTTCCCAACGGATTACGCATTAATTCGTGTACGTGTAATTCGAATTATTATAAATATAATTTTATTATAATGTTTTTATGCTAAAATATATACCTAACAATAATTTAAATTGTAATTTTTTTTCTTTTTTTATCTTATACTTTCCCACTGCTGGGCAAAGGTCTCCCCCATGTTCCTCCACATCTCACGATCACTCGCCACGTCCCACCAGCCATCTTGGAATGCATCGAGGTCGTCACGCCAATGCTTCCTGGGCCTGCCCCGGCTACGACGCCCATCTGCAGGCATCCACTGTGTGACGACTGTTGCCCATTTGTCTGTGACCGTACGACTGACGTGACCCGCCCAGTCCCACTTCAGTCTGGCAGTCTTGTCGCCAACATCTGCGATGCCGATCTTCACGCGCAGTGTGCTATTGCGGAAATTGTACATACTTAATAAAAAAACAGCGAACTAATTTGCTAAATTGCGCCGCTTCTTATAGTGCCTCTACACGATTGGCCATGATGGGCGATCATAGACGATCACTATCGTGTAGAGGGCCTATTTGCCTGTTATCGCCCATGATCGGTGACGATTGAGCGTAATCGCGCTATGTCGGTTTTTCGGACAAATATCAAAGGAAGTTTGCTCCCATGATTGTAAGCGTGTGGCGATTGTGTGAATCGCTGATCACTCAGTTCGTATTAGTTAACGGTACGGTGCGGACGCGCTTTTACAATGAACATTTATAGAATGGTTATATCCACTAAATAAATAAATAGCGGCAGCTGCTGCTGTATCGACGTCCATAATTAACAAATGTAGGTGCGCCATTGACAGTGGCAATCATGGCGCATTCTGTGATTGTCCATCATGGCCCACAGTCAGGGCCGGATTAACCACGTAGCAAAAGTAGCAATTGCTACGGGGCCCGCGTATCCCAACCTGGCAAACCTTTCCACCTCTCCCTGAGCATATTTTTTTTATTAAGATGTAGTTGGTATTAATATTGAATTTACTTGATGTCACAATAACGTGAAACGTATCACCCTTTCTGACTAAGATAAATCGCATCAGACAATCGGCAACCGATTATTTCGTAAGCGAAAATAAAACACAGAATTTTATACGGTAAATGCACAAGTTCTACAAAAAGTCGCTCTCTATAAATTTGAATTGGCCCGATAATCGACGGTTGAGTTTTGTTTATAGTGTAGACAGCTCCGCAATCATGGTAGCAATCATAACGCATTCTGTGATTGTCCATCATGGCCCATGGTGTACAGGCTACATTACGTAAATTTACCATCGGTGAAAGTGTAAATCAAGGACACCCCACATTCATAGATAGTAGTTGTTAGCGCCACGGAGCTTAAAAAAACAACTTAGCGCTTATCCATCTTAGCGAGAATTGACCATGAAGGTATGGATGTTAAATTAATTTTCAGCCCGTCCAGACCTCTAAGGGCTTAGAGCGGTGACTCGGAAACCGAGGTTATGCGAGTCTGCGATTCAGCTTTATGAAAATGTTTTATATGAAAGGTTGGTTATAGATAACCCTGACAAAGGAATGAAACAAGGATGTTGTAGGAGTTGAAAATGTGTGGGCAGCGTCCTACCTTTTTCCAATAACTAAAAGAATGTGGTTGGCGCCCTGATGTTATGTGTAACTAGGGTTGCCAACCCTAATAAATAATATGGTATCCTACTATATTAGGGAATCAAATACTACATTTATTATAAAAAAATATGTACCTAGTAGGCGAAACTACTATATTTTGCGTATAGCGGAACTAAAGGCCGCTCCGCTCTAAAATATAAACTTCCGAGAAACTAAAAAATAATTTAACAATTTGTAGAGGCTTTTCGCAAGAAGCGATTTTGGATGATCTGAATGGCAGAAATGCCCCGTTTACCAAGTGTTCAGCCCGTTTTATACTTTTTCGCCACCAGCGCAGGCGCCTCACTGGCGGTAAACAACTTTAATAGCCTTACTGGCGCCGTGCTCCCGCCGGCAATGCAATCCAAAGCTGTTTACCATCTCGTTTATATCAAAACCTTACAGGAGATACTAAACGTGCACAGAGTGCGCTCTCGTCCAGTGTTCCATGACGTGACAGTCAGAATCCTCTCTCTCTGTGCATCGTTTCCTCAATGTAGAAGGTCGTGACCGCATTGCATGATTTTTTCTTTTACAATCTTTTTCCATTTGTCGCGATCTCCAACGTGACGAATAGCGTTGTGTAGTGGTGTGTCGAGAGCGGTGCGGATTTGATCGGTCCAGCGGATAGGGCTGCGTCCTCTTGGTCTGCGTCCCTCGATTTTCCCCGCCAAAATCAGTCAAAATCGAGCCTCCCTGCAATGAGTTGCAAGTAGCTGTTGCACCCACAGCATCAGGAACGCCGTTATCTTGTGCAGTATCGCTGTGAATCCGTCTACTCGTGCCTCCACGAACATTCCCGGTGTGCTACAGAAGCGCGGCAGCCCCAACAACGCCCTGAACGCATTATTGAATTGTACGCACAAGGCGCAAGCTTTCTGCGTATGCTTATCCCATAAGCTGCACGTATATAACGACTGGCAGTCAGTACGCTCTGAACATTGCCGTTTTGACCTGCGAACCTTCCTCTTTTTATAACACACCTCTTTCTGCGTTGGGGTTAATATACAAACACACTTTCACATTTATAATATTAAAATCATTGTCAATTGAAAGATATAAATACCTACCTAATAATGCACGCACGTGAGTATTCGTGTAATTACGATTACGACAACGTTAGCAAAATTGTAAGAATTTGCTGACACGGAGTACAATCGAAGAAATAACGATTAAGTAGTCAATAGTATACAACATTATTGTTAGTCAATAGAATAGGTAGAATCTGATCGAACGAAGCGAGATCTCCAAATCAACTTGGGCAAATCAGCGTTGTATAAAAGTATGTATTGTTACGAGCTGAGGGTTCGGGATAAAATAATGATAATCGGTCTAACCAAAATAACACTTTTATTCAACACTAGACGATGAATACACGAACTTGGTCACACGTAATCACAACACACTAATTCACACTACTGTTGCATCATGTAAAGTCACCGAAATGATCGCACGTATAGCTTAATCCAGACTGACTCGGGAGCAACTACTGTTCACGCGAGACCCTTCCCACGTCAGTGCTCCAGGGCCTCGCTGAGACTCACTCACTCACTTAGACTCGAGACTGACAGTCCGGCCATCTCTCCGGCCTATTTATATCGCACACATTTCGATTGTTCGAGAACGATGTCGATCCTTCCAGGAAAGGGTCGGTCCCTCGACACAATGGCCACTCCCCATTCTGCGAAACCACAAACAATAGCAACAATAACACAGCAAGACAAAAGCGTTCGAGAAGGTTCGATTATTACGCATTGTTTAACAGCTTCGGCGTAACACTGCCCCCTCCTAAAACATGCTCGTCCCGAGCATTCTTAGCCCCATATCGCGGCAGCCGACCAACATGAACAATTTTAGGCGCACCTCGCGCTGAAGATGTAGCAACTAGAGGAGCCACATTGCCGTCTTCAGTACTTCAGGACACCCAGAGTCCCTTTCTCATCAGCGATCCCAATTCCAGCCTCCAAAACACGGCTCTCATGATTTCTATCTGTTCTTTCACTTCCTGGAATTCCTTTCCAGATGAACCGAACAATTCCCTCATCAGTGAAGCACGCTCTTATGGCCAACGTCGCTGATCTTCCTGTTGACGACCTGCTCTTCTTTATCCTGACGTCGCTGTTCCTCTTGCAACCGAGTCTGCTCCACCTGTTCATGTCGCTGTTCCTTCTGCAACCGAGCCTGCTCTTCCTGCTGACGACGCTACTCTTCTTAATGCTGACGGCGTTGTTCCTCCTGCAACCGAGCCTGCTCTTCCTGTTGACGACGCTTCTCTTCTTAATGCTGACGGCGTTGTTCCTCCTGCAACCAAGCCTGCTCTTCCTGTTGACGCCGCTTCTCTTCCTAATGCTGACGGCGTTGTTCCTCTTGCAACAAAGCATTGCCATAATAGCAGCAAGATCGCCTGTCACAGGAGCTTGCCCACGGATGATGATGATGGTGCTCTAAATGATTCGGCGGCGGCTGATTCCATCTCCATCGGCTGACGACTCTGCCGAGCTTCTTGAACCGGAGAATCTCCAAACCGCCTTTCATCCATTTCCTGTTGTCGTTGACCTCTCGTCCTGACACCGTCCACGTTATCCTTTGGTAGAACCGGCATTATTTTATCCCACTTCTGACATCAAATTGTTACGAGCTGAGGGTTCGGGATAAAATAATGATAATCGGTCTAACCAAAATAACACTTTTATTCAACACTAGACGATGAATACACGAACTTGGTCACACGTAATCACAACACACTAATTCACACTACTGTTGCATCATTTAAAGTCACCGAAATGATCGCACGTATAGCTTAATCCAGACTGACTCGGGAGCAACTACTGTTCACGCGAGACCCTTCCCACGTTAGTGCTCCAGGGCCTCGCTGAGACTCACTCACTCACTTAGACTCGAGACTGACTGTCCGGCCATCTCTCCGGCCTATTTATATCGCACACATTTCGATTGTTCGAGAACGATGTCGATCCTTCCAGGAAAGGGTCGGTCCCTCGACACAATGGCCACTCCCCATTCTGCGAAACCACAAACAATAGCAACAATAACACAGCAAGACAAAAGCGTTCGAGAAGGTTCGATTATTACTCATTGTTTAACAGCTTCGGCGTAACAGTATGTATGTTTGTTTGACCGAGGATAACTTTCGAAGCATTTATCTGATCATCGTGACATTTGGTATATAGTTAGATAGTGATGGCACAATTTTGGTATGACTGAATGAGCTAAAAATGTTGGGGGGTTGTTGAGATATTGGGGTACAAGAGGGATAAAAAAAAATTAAAATGAGACTATTAAAATGAGACTATTAGGTCAAGTGGGACGTCAAATGAAAGGTCTTTATTAGTACATTTTAACCTCGTTTTTATTTTTGTAGTTTTTGAGTTATTTACCAGCCATAATAAAAACAAAACTTTGACAAAATTCACAGGGTACACCAGTGACCCCACAATCCCGAAATTTTTATTCGTGTAGCTTTAGTGACACAAATATAGAGAAAAGTCTGAAATCCAGAATAACTGCAATTTCTACCCCTAAAAAAAATAGCCAATTAATATGGACTCCCGTTACCTGTAATTTGAATGAAACTGTAGGTCAATTTATTTGGTTATGTATTTCGTGACACTTTTGGTAGTCAAAGATTAGGTACAAATAATATTTTTTGTTTTCACGGGAGACTCGCAAGATCTCAGTTCGGGGCGAACCACTAGTAATAGAATAAATAAAGCAATAAATAAATATTTCTGGACATTTCACACAGCGCTATCTAGCCCCAAACTAAGCAGAGCTTGTACTATGTGAACCAGATAACTGATAGAATACTTATATACTTTTTTTTTGTAAATACATACTTATAATATATAGAAAACATCCAGACCCGGAACAAATATCTGTAGATCACGCAAACATTTGTTCTGCAGTGGGAATCAAACCCGCTACCTCCTGCGTCTCAGCCGGCTATACGCCCACTGCGCCACGGAGGTCGCCATATAATAGAATAATCTTTATTGTAAACTGTTTTTAAAATAAGGTGGAAGGTTTTTAAAAATACGTAAACATACAGTTTGCCCTTTTCGAAAATAGGTACAATAGGTAGGTACCCAATATCTAATTTTGATTTATTTTTACATACAACATATAGCTAGGTTATAGTAGATTAATAAACGAGGGGTTAAAGCACTGTCTTGCGTCATGGGCGCTATATATTGAATCCCGAACGTAACGAAGGATTCTAGAGTTAACTCACGAGCGGAACGAGGGAGTTACGAGAATCCTAAGTGCAGAGAGGGATATAAGCACGCCCAATATGCAGACAGCTTTATGCACGAATACTCTAGGCACTTTTCACACTTTCAGCGAGACAAATTTTGTCTTTGTAACAGCGTTTCGCGGCATTTGATTTATAAGATATCTACGTAAGACATAAGAACAAATAGAAGGACATAAGAAAACTTAAGGAGACACAAGAAGACCGAAAAATACTTATGAAGACATAATACATAATTTTGCGTTCTATATAGAAAGGCTAGTTCGATAACTAAATAACTTCTTATTGTGTGAATTTCTTTGGTTAAAATTTTATTACAGATGAGGTTCCAAATTCAAATCACAGTACAATACAACAAAGTACAACTTTACTCCCGGTTCAGCCGTAAGGATTTAATCACCTGCTTTAGGTGAGGTTTACATGACATATAATTTTACATTGTTGAGCAGGGGGTGTGAAAAATTAGTTATATAATAAATTATTTAACAACAGCTATAATAATACGTATAATAATAATAAGAGCTTCTGGTCCATGAAGACGCTAATGAAGGGAGACCTTCCATTGTCACTTAAGCGTAAACTCATCGACATGTGTATTCTGCCCATCCTTACCTATGGTGCCCAAACTTGGTCATTGACGGAATCTGAAAAGTCCAAACTCAAGGTTTGCCAAAGAGCCATGGAACGCATCGTGTTAGGGGTAAAGAGAATCGACAGGATCCGCAATACCACACTGCGAGCGAAGACCGGCACCGATGTTGGCGACAAGACTGCCAGGCTGAAGTGGGACTGGGCGGGTCACGTCAGTCGTATGGTCACAGACAAATGAGCAACAGTCGTCACACAATGGGTGCCTGCAGATGGGCGTCGTAGCCGGGGCAGGCCGAGGAAGCGTTGGCGTGACGACCTCGATGCATTCCAAGATGGCTGGTGGGACGTGGCGAGTGATCGTGAGATGTGGAGGAACATGGGGAAGACCTTTGCCCAGTAGTGGAAAGTATAGGTAAAAAAAATAAATAATAATAAGTACTTATTAATCAGTGTTTAGATATCTATTATGATGCTTGTCTGTTTTTAGCACCTCCAAAATGATAGTGCAATTAGCTACTAGGTAGATAAATCTTATGTAATTATTGAAGTTTTATCGACGTAACCAAGTGTTCTATTATGTTCCTACAGTATAAATAAATGAGTATGAGTTTATTTATTTTATATAGATATAGGTGCAATACTCGTGTAATTTTTGTCAGCAATACTTTTATTCCGTGACTGTACTTATACACTACATTTCTATCTATAGATCTTTAGGGTTCCACAGCACATGTATTTGACAATTATTAATAATTACTACGAGTACTAGCTTCCGCCCAATTGTAATAATACCGTCATTCTTTCTAGCTCTTGCAAATCCACAAATTAGCGATGACGCTAGTCGATAAATCCGAAAAAGTATGGGAGTTGACACATGCTATGGAAATATCACGTGATATATCGACAACAAAACTATATAGAAATAGAATCGATTCGAAACGAATGTAACTTGGCTACGGCCCTGATGGTAAGCGATGATGTGCATCGCTACTATTCATTTTTACCATAAAAAGGCCCGGATTGCATTCTTTAGGAAAAACAGACGACGGGAAAGTGTACCATACCTTAGCTGTACGCATTAAGAACGTAGAACCAAAACGATGTAGGTATGCGAATGGGTCGTAACTAGGGAACATTTCACAAGTTGCATGGGAAAAATCGCATGTAATTATTAATCGTACGTCACACCTGCTACGGTCGGTCTCATAACCTGCTGAAAATAATTCGTAAGTTATCTGTCGTATTCTGATCTACTAAAAATCTCAGGTCATTCGGGATGGGCGGTTTCATTCAGTCTACTAATAGTAGATTGTACAAACCCAGCAGAGTAAAAGTTTAAAGAAAAATATTTCATTGTACGGAACTCAACAGCTGTGGGTAAGACTCGGCCTGCCAGTTTATGAAAATGCCATGTAAGAGTTGATCATATTGTTAGTAGGTAGTTACCATCAAACGTGAAGTAAATGTTTTACGAGTGAGTGAAATTTTGGTAAGTTTTTATTATTATAAAAATGGCGAGTTTCGACCCAACTTGACAATGAGCAATATTAAAAACCGATAAGCGATTGCATTGTAAAGTCAGTAAACAAAATATCGTTTTTATAAAAAATACATACTACTCTTCTAATATACAAAAATCTTGTGTCACGGTGTTTTTGGTGGCACTCCTCCGAAACGCGTAGACCGATTGGAATGATTTTTTTTGTATATTTGATAGGTATATTTAGGTATATAGGTCGTATTTTTCCCCCTATACTCCCACCCTCCGATTTTTTAATCGTGATTTTAGTATTTTTGTATGAACACTATCCATTAAAAAACCATCGTTCATTGACGTGAAGTCATTTACATGAAATGTCGCGTCACTTGGACAACAGTGTTTTATATAGTTTTTATCCCGAAGTGTCCCGAACGGGAAATTTCAAGCATGCGAGGCCGGGGGCGGATCAGCTATATAGTTATTTATAGAAAAACCACTCACATCTGAAAAAAATATGTGCAGATCGTAAAAACATTGCCTGTCATTGGCCGCCGTCTCTCCTTCCTCCCTTTTATTTATTGTTTCCTGTACCTATGTGTTTGTTTTTGAAGTGAAAACTTCTTTAGGCGCGTTGGGCATTTTTTGAGATGGGGAAAAACCCATTGAACTCGCGACACTGTTACCGTTACCCTTACCGACACATCTATATATATGTATCTGTAGTGTAGACTGCTTTTAAATTTTGAATACCTAAACATTGAGCGCTAAATTTAAAACGTAAAAAAATTAAAAAACTTCACGTAATTGTTCAAGTTTTTACTTCTGTCGGCACTCCCGGAGTGCTACCTTTATTTTTCGAAACTACCTACTCTAATGTACAATCAATTTTTGACAGTAACCATGGACCAAGCAGTGGCCTTAGAAAAGGCTGCCATGGCCCACCTGGAGGGCATTGAACAGGCCACGGCACCAGGGGACTCTGATATACAGAAGTTCTACTGTGATTCCACTGTCTTCATCACTGGGGGGTCAGGGTTTCTCGGGAAGCAGCTCGTGGAAAAACTCTTCAGGTAAGTGGTAGAAATATAATAATAATCAAACTAATATTATAAATGCGAAAGTTTGGATGTTTGTTTGTTACTCAATCACGTCGTTACGAACCGATTTCGGTCAAATTTTGTAGGTACGTAGATTATAACCTGAATTAACTACCTGATTTGATTGATTTATAGATAATAAGAAGAGAAGAGATAGATAAAATAGATATATATACGAGTAAAAAGATTATAGATACAAAGGCCCCATAAATCAGGTCCCATGGGATAAAAATGGGGTGTCAATTCAAGTTGCAACAGCGAGTTTAGCTTTATTTCTAGGTTACCTACACATTTAGTAGGATTACGCGTAGGATTAGCGATATTCGCGAGATCATTCAGTTTTTAGATGGTTTTATTGTCACGTAAGGGTCGACATTAGCGAAATGATTCAGTTTACAACTCAAAGCGCCGCTCCTAGGAAAGATCGAAAGTTTTGAGATGGTTTTAAAAATCTTAGGATTTCCCGAAGTGTCGGATAAAACTATGTTAATGATGTTGGTATGTAACTGATTTCGTGTCGCAAATAAAGAAATATGAATCCATATTTCCGATAGTGGGTTCGATTCCCGCTGCGGAACAAATGTTTGCATGATCTACAGATGTTTGTTCCGTGTCTGGGTGTTTTTCTATATATTATAAGTATGTATTTACAAAAAAAAAAGTATATATATGTATTCTATCAGTTATCTGGTTCCCATAGTACAAGCTCTGCTTAGTTTGGGGCTAGATAGCAGTGTGTGAAATGTCCAGCGATATTTATTATTATTATTATTATATAAATATTATAAATGCGAAAGTAACTCTGTTTGTTTGATACATTTTTACGACTGAACGGATCGTAATGAAATTTGGCAAGGAGATGGCTACTTTTTATCCGACTGCGCAAAAAGAGGGTAATGTTTTTATTGATAAAACACGCGTGCGAAGCCGTGGGCAGGTCAGCTAGTATGAAAATAAAAATACTATGAGCCTTCTTTTGTGCCATGCAATTCTTGGGCAGATCACATCTAGGTCTTATCAGCGATCCTTTTGATGTCATCGGCCCATCTAGCAGGTGGTCTGCCAGCATTGCGCCTGTACTCCCAAGCAACCATTCAAAGCCCTACTCCACAATCTCACAATCAGTATCTATTACGAGTAATGTGATTAAACCTGAAGTTTAATTTACAAGAGTCGGGGTACAGGTCACTGGAGCTACTGAGAAAGAACAAGTGGGATACCGCATAGCTCTAAGAACGGCAGAAAGGTTCTCAAGTAGAGAGCACGCACTGGAAACAGCGCCGGCTCTCACTAGATGAAAAGGCGACCTGATAAAGGTTGCTGAGAGGTGATGCACCCAACACCTCTCAGCAACCTTCAATCGCTCGCTCTGGAAATCTATGGGGAGGTATTATGTTCAGCAGTGGACGTCCTTCGGCTGATATGATGATGAACCAGTGAAATACAAAATAATAATCTTTTTTTTTCAAGATCATGCAACATAAAGAAGATCTTCGTTCTACTGCGAGCTAAGAAAGAGATATCTATTGAAGAGAGGCTGGTGGAAATTCTAAAGGACCCGGTTTGTAACAACATTACTTACAGTTTACCAAGTACGATGTCCCGCTTAGGGGTGTATTGTGCATTATCCTACTATTAACCTTTTATCCACTCCCAATGTACCAACCATCCCCATTCCTTGAAGTGGAGAAGGAAGGTTGCTGAAGTTTTCCAATGTCCTCGAGAATATAGACGTTGAAGATTTTTTCAGATAGGTATAGGCTCACGATTGACTACGATCTCGCCTGATGGTAAGCGATGATGCAGTTTACGATGGAACACGCTTGCTTACTAGCTTTTTACTTGCGACTTGAAGACCCCAAGTTGCAGTTATCAGGACTCAGGCAAGGCGTTCTTCTTTAGCAGTGCGCATAATAAGGGTGGGAGAGAACCACCATGTTCTGAGAGATATATCTACCATGATGATGAAGATGACTCAATGAGTTAAAACGATTCCGCCTTTGATCTGGCTTCACTAGAGTATGTGTTCCACTGTCTCTTCATCCTGTAGGCATCCCTGACATAGCTTTTGATCCGTAGCCCTAACAGCTAGGTACCTGAAACTCATTGCAGGGAGGCTGGACTTTGGCTGTCACTTCATGGAACACTGGACGAGAGCCCACACTGTGCACTTTGTGTCTGCATAGTCACCATAGTGCATAGTGTCCTATGTCACCCTGGCTGTTTTTATTTTTACGTTTAGATATAACATAGAATAAACACATTTTTATGTTTATTCTACGTTATTTTGTGTATATTTACTTATATTATTGTATATTGTTATAATATGGTATTTTACTGAATATGGGGCTATGTACCTACCTGCCTTATATTTAATTTTGTGTTAGTGCTAGTCCAACTAAAATATATAGCTGAATGAGGGTTTTTCCAGGCCATGTTTTTATAACTGCTAACAGATGACGTTGCTCTGTCATGCTCTGGGAGCCAACCTCAATCTCTTATAGCAATATTAAAATAATACTACATTGACGTTTCGTACCATGGCCCTCAATTAGTAAGCTTACATTATTATTGTAAAGGCGAAGCAGATTTAGTGACGTCACCACAAATCGTACACTCAAAACGTTTCACATTAGAGCTCAAATAAAGCGTAAAATTATCCTAAAAAGTAAGTAAATCGTGTTTATTTTCGCAATGTTGTATACTAAACGTGGTGTAATCACTAGAAATCACTAAATATACAACATTATTAGGATTACAACAGTAATGTTTAAAAGTGTTGTGGTTCAAATCGAAGTAATGTTGCTACAAGCTTAAAACAAAACGCTCCTGAAACATGATGCTTTTATAAAAGATTATGGTCGGCACCCAGATAACAAAGAAAAGTGAATTGTCAATGTCAATTGCCGTATCAACATTATTTTCGAGGAACTTAAAATAAAAAAAACAAACATTTGTGTTTGTATATCCAGCGAAGTAGTTTTTGACATTTTGGCATATAAACCATATAATTTGGGGGCGCATCTCCAGACAGCGCCATCTAAAGGGTGTTTTTTTAGAGGTATAGAACTTTAAGTTGGCAACACTGTTTTAACTGGCGGCCATTTTGTCAGCTGTCAAGTGATTTGAGTTTAGTTTGGTTTGGCATTTCAAAATGAATAGACTGACGCCTGAACAACGCTTCCAAATTGTGCAAATTTATTTTGAAAATAATGGTTCTGTTCGAAATACGTATCGCGCACTACGTCCATTTTACGGTCAACATAATCGTCCATCAGAGCAATTAATTCGACTAACTATGGACCACGTTTACTTTAAATATAATACGCATCCACAGAGACGTCGTACAGTGCGTACAGAAGAAGCCATTGCTGCTGTAGACCGTAGCGTAGAGGAAGACCTAAATCAGTCTATCCGCCATCGTGCACAGGAATTGGATATGTGTCCATCCACTTTATGGAAGATTTTACGGAAAGATCTTGGTTTGCGTGCTTACAAAATCCAACTCGTGCAAGAATTGAAGCCAAACCATCACCTTACAAGGCGTAGATTCGGTGAATGGGCCCAAAACAAGATTGCCGTTGATCCCGATTTTCATAAGAGAATTTTGTTTAGCGATGAAGCTCACTTTTGGTTAAATGGCTACGTCAATAAACAAAACTGCCGTATTTGGAGTCAAGATAATCCTCAAGTGTATGTTGAGATACCGTTACATCCAGAAAAAAAAAAGAGTGTGTGTACTTATGTACACGCGTTAAAGTTACACTTCTGTGGCGTATGGAAAAAAAATAACTAAAATGCAGTAGTGATTAACGATAAATATTAAAATTAATCAAAAAGATTTTATTTAAATAAATAATAAATTATTAGTATCACCGTCGTATATGAAATTGATTTAATAAAAACACCATAATAATATTTATTTATTCACACTGTTTAATTGTACCCTTACGAAACACGTGTTCTACATATAAAAATACTAGAATATACAACTTGAACATAGTTATCAATTTTCATACCACCTAGAACTAACTTCATGCTGTTAAATTTAGGTATCGGTGTGCACGCGCATCGTAAAAATTCACTCTCATCATTTTTCTCCATCGCGCCAAAAGAAGTATAACTTCAAAAACTGACTGTTTGGTGTGCTTTATGGGGTGGTGGAATCATTGGTCCGTACCTACTTCTTTAAAAACGATGCTG
The DNA here is from genome assembly GCA_963924445.1 of Philereme transversata. Lineage (NCBI taxonomy): Eukaryota > Metazoa > Arthropoda > Insecta > Lepidoptera > Geometridae > Philereme > Philereme transversata. The sequence goes on along the minus strand of OZ004345.1, from coordinate 7,441,346 downwards.
GTCAGAACGTTACAGTCAATGGTGACCGCTATAGAGCCATGATTACTGACTTTTTTGTTCCTCAATTGAATAACTATGATGGCAGGAGCTGTGGTTTTAACAAGATGACGCAACATGTCACACAGCTCGTGCCACAATTGATTTACTGAAGGAAACGTTTGATAACCGCCTACTTTCACGTTTTGGACCCGTGAATTGGCCTCCAAGATCGTGCGATTTAACGCCGTTAGACTATTTTTGTGGGGATATGTAAAGTCGCTAGTCTACGCCGATAAACCTGCTACGATCGACCACTTGGAGGACAACATTCGTCACGTTATTACCGATATACGGCCACAAATGTTGGAAAATGTGATTGAAAATTGGACCTCCAGATTAGAGTACGTCCGAGCCAGCCGTGGCGGTCATATGCCAGAAATCATATTTAAATTATAATGCCAAAAGATAATCTTTTGAATAAAGTCAATTTCATGTCAATTTATACATATATTCATCCTTGTTTTATTCCATTCCAAAGCTCTATGCCTCTAAAAAAAACACCCTTTATTACGCTAGTTAGAACTACATTTCTGCGTCCTAGATAACGTATTTGATATTTTCAGGTATTTGACTCAGTCAAGAAGAAAAAGCCTGAATTCGCAGACAAGATTGTGATAGTGGAAGGAGATATCTCTGAGCTGAGACTTGGAATCGCAGACAAGGACTGGGAGATGATTGCTGAAGAGGTAAATGAGTTATGCGAGTTTGGTTGGATGAATTGGGTCTGTGGTTGATTATTTTATCTAGTAAGATAAAATTTTATAATTTTTATATCTCTTTTATATATATTTATTTAGAGAAACCAACGCCGATACAATTTGTGTGAACTGCAGTTTGTTTTTTGCACTTTATGCGTTTTTTAGGAGTGATTGACAATTGTATGTCACAAAAGGTTTTTTATACGTTTTATTTAACGGTTTTATAGTCGAAGATAAATTATGTATATACTTTCGTACCAAACTTATTGCTATTAAAAAAAGTACATAGACGTAAAATAACGTAAGATACTCTACTTAGAAAACTTTCGTGATTTATTGAAATCATTATTGTAATTCACTTCAATTATAATACGGGATTTATCACGTACCGCTTTATCGGTGTTACGACCGACAATGTTGTAGTTCAATTCGTGAACCTTCATCAGGGTGCCGCCCAGAAAATTCCGCTCAGAACTACATATTACGTCTCGCCTCGCACCGGCCGGCCGGCGAGATGCGCGAGGCGAAACGTAGTTCGGAGCGGAACACCGATAAAACGGTACGTGATAAATCCCGTATTTATAATAATGTAAAATACTCTATTTTAAAGTACGGTTGGCAATACCCATGGATTACAAATTGTGTATGTGTGACTGGTAGTCATGATTCCAGGTAAATGTGATCTTCCACGTGGCTGCCACGACCAAGTTCGATGAGAACATCCGGGATGCTACCTTCATCAACGTAAGAGGGACCAGAGAGGCTCTACTCCTGGGCGTTGCTTGTAAGAAACTAAGGTAAATACGGTCCTCCACTGATTGCCTCTTTATTTTCTAGGGTTCATACCTCAAAAGGAAAAAAGGATAACTTCGTAGTCAGTCTGTCTGTCTGTCAAGACCCTTTTTCTCAGGAACGCGTAGAGGGTATCAAGTTGAAATTACCTTGGTGTTGGTCATTTTGTGTGTACCAATAAATGATTATTCTATTATTCTATTCTATTCTATTCCTTGGTGCAGTAAAAGAATCAAGCTTCCAAGTCGAAGCAATCAAAAAATAGACCCATTCACGCGTACACATCCACATTCATGGCACAGTACCAGTTTACTCCTGACTACAAAGGCGTATGGACGTGTGCTGTGCAGTCCTTGCGCGCACGCTAAAATGGAGTCGCTCGTGAACGTTTGGAATAACGAAACTGAAATGCTCTTTTTAGAGCATTACCTACCATTTATTTATTTAGGCAAGGCCAACAGCACACATAGTAAAGTATAATTATTGAGTATATTGGGAAAAACTCTAGAACGGCTCTTACGGCAGACTATGATTCTACTGAAAATTTATTACATATTATTAAATAACTTCCAACAGTACTGTTAGTCTTAACTTATCTTTTATTTGTTGTTTCTATAAATTTGCCTATAAACTGTTGTTTAGTCGTAAATTATATTTATTTATAAATATATATATGTTTTGCATGTTAGTTTAAATTAGATAAACTTTTAGTTAATGGTAACCTAGTTTTTCATAGATATTTATAGTTTATTGTTTCATGTTTGTTTTGCAATACCTTAAAATCTGGATACTCTACAAGCCATTTACTTTATGTTCTTATGTTTAAGATACAAAGCTAAAATAAGAGTTTGCCCTTCATGGGGAGTGAAGAGCTACCTCGCCGTAACACAGTTTTAACTAGCACGGGAGGTATGTTCCAAAACCTTACTGCTTATATTATTTATACTGTTTCTTACATTAATTAGCCATTGTTCGTTTAAACACAATGCAATGCACTTTGTATTCCTAAGTTGTGAAATAAACTTATTCTCATTCTTCTTATTCTAGGATTATTAAAATAATTCTATAAAATGTGTGCCAATATCAGGCATGCACAGAATTTAGAATAAAATATTGAACAGACAAAACTTAGTTAGATAAGTATTGTCCTTATGATGCAAAACCCGCATCATAAGGACAAAAACAAGGATGATGCCTGAACGCGGATTTGTACTCGAATGGATATTGAAACCAAAGAATTAAATAAAATAAATAAATAAATATTGCTGGACATTTCACACAGCGCTATCTAGCCCAAATTAAGCAGAGCTTGTAGGTACTATGGGAACCAGATAACTGATAGAATACTTATATATATATTTTTTAAATACATACTTACCTATAATATATAGAGAAACAACCAGACCCGGAACAAATATCTGTAGATCATGCAAACATTTGTTCCGCAGCGGGGATCGAACCCGCTACCTCCTGCGTCTCAGCCGGCTATTTGCCCGCTGCACCACGGAGGTTGTTAAAAAAGAAAAAAGACTCATTGCTGTCCAGTCATCGTTTATATCAAAAAAAGGTTTGTTATTTTGTACGTAAGATTATAGTTGCAAAATATATCCCTTTTTACGACTGCCCAAAAAAAGGAGTGTAATGTGTTTAGAATTCATCTATGTAATATACATATGCAAGTATGTATATTATGTAAGTATGTATGTGAGTTTCTATAACCTACCATAACTTATAAATGGCTGAACAGATTTGGATAAATGGGGTATCGTTAGAATCCTTACATCCCCCCGAGTGACATAGGCTGTATATATATATATATTTTTAATAGCAGTCTTTCTTGTTTTGGACGTCTAAATAGTGGTATGTTGCAGCAAACAAAGTTATTGCAGCAGCAGCTTCTACGTCCGTTTCGCGGCAGGTTTCACGAACGACTGTGAGCATCCCGTGACTGTGGAGGGCACGACTTGTGGCGTGAATTCGCGCGTGAATTCGCGCCACTAATGTGGAACCGCCATTATCTGTTTCAGCTCGTTCGTCTACATATCGACTGCTTACTCTCACGCCACCTGGATGACTAAAGGAAGGGAGGTTTTAGAGCAGTTCCATGACAGTCCGCTCCCCCCAGCGACTTTGATACATATGGCTGAATGCGTCCCTAGAGGAAGACTTGATGATATCACACCAAAGTAAGATTTCAAACATCATTATGATAAATAGGTACTGGATATATCACGTACCGTTTTATAGGTGTTACGATCGACAATAAATTTATGACGCTGGACATTTCACATAGCGCTATCTAGCCTCAAACTAAGTCAAGCTTGTATTATATACATAGGTATATGCTTTTTTATAAATATTAAAAGTTATGTGTTAAATGTGGTAGCGGGCTAGATTCTCGCCGCGGAACAAAATGTTTGCATGATCTACACATATTTGTTTCGGGCCTGGATTTACAAAAAAGTATATTATATAAGTATTCTATCAGTTAACTGGTTTACATAGTATGTACAAGCTCTGCTTAGTTTGGGGCTAGATAGCGCTGTATGAAATGTATTTATTTATATTCGGGTGTAAGCGATCAATAACACCCTCGATTAAAACATATCGGGTGTACAATAGATTGCTTACAGCCCTTGTATAACAATGCACTATTTCGTTTTTTCCAATAATATGGCACAGGACGAGAAGTGAGTCCGTGGAGAAATTGGCACCTATCGCGTCTCCATAGTAGGGGGAAGGTTCAAATCCCGTACATTTTTTTTTATTGGTGATAGTCAAGCAATTTACCACTACCTCACCTGATGGTGTGATCGAAGATGGAGCACGCTTGCCTAGAAAGAAACTATTCACTCTGGACTTGAAGACTCCGAGATTATACTGGTCCGGAAAAACATACGCCCGAAGTGAGTTCCACTCCTTACTTGTGCTAACAAGAATATTTGAAGCAAATCGTTTGGTACGGCAAGGTGGTATGCCGACCAGGTATGGGTGGTACTTCTTGGTACGTCTACTTGTCCCGTAGTGGAAGGGGGAAGGAGGGATAAGGTCATGAAGATCTTGCGCACATTCACCAAAATGAATCTTGTAAAAAACTGAAAGGATGGCTAAATTATTTTAAAAATCTGATTTGAATTTCAGATTCATAAAGGGATGGCCTAATACATATACCTTCACAAAAGCAGTTGCTGAGGAGCAAGTTCGGCTGATGGCATCAGAGCTACCTGTCTGCATCGTCAGACCTTCGATTGGTAAGTTTATTTTTAATCTTGACGCAAAAATAAGGGTGTTATAAGTAGGACGCTTATTGACTGTCTTTCTGTGTGTCTGTCTGTTGTAGTATCATAGTTCTCAAACGAATGGACCGATTCAGAGGTGGTTTTCTTTAATAAGAATGTTGACATGCATATGACGCGGGCTGCCAATGTACGTCGCCCCGGTAGAATTGTCAATCGGCCATCATTAGCTGCATCTATGTATGGGAAAATTAATTTTCTTCATAATTTCGTTTTGCGTAAATTTTTCCGATATATTAATAGTTATTCTGCTATTCGGGGCGGAGACAAATCCAACAAATTAAAGATCATCAAAATCGGTCCAGCCGTTTTTGATTTATAAATGGTGTAACTAACCCGACTTTGTTTTATATAATATATACAGTGTGTCCCTGGATAAAGTGCAACCCCGAAAGGGGGTGAAACTAGATCAAAAATTATCGACAAAAAAATAGAAAAAAAAATTTAAAAAAAAATCGTATATACTTTATTGATGTATTAAAATTTTTATTACTCACTAATTACTCTATTTAATAAAAAAATTATTTCTTCCAAAGTAGTAGGTCTATTTTGTTAAAATAAAAACCATAATCATGTCAGATATGTGACGATGACGATAAAATAACAAATAACTCACAAACAAGTGGCTATCGTGACTTAAAGTTTAATTTTTGTATTAAAATTACATTTTTTAGGCTGTTTTTTTCCAATAAACTCCAAAAATCTTAAAATTAAGCCTATAATACTAGAAATTTTTATGACTTTTTATTATTGTCTATCATAATAGCTTTTAAATAAAATAAAAACCTACGTTCTAACATAAAAAATGTGCTGGCTAGGAGCATTTAAAGTTGGTTAGGTTATTTACTTAGGATGGAGGTGACGTAATCAGTGGTCAACTTTAAATGCTCCTAGCCAGCACATTTTTTATGTTAGAACGTAGGTTTTTATTTTATTTAAAAGCTATTATGATAGACAATAATAAAAAGTCATAAAAATTTCTAGTATTATAGGCTTAATTTTAAGATTTTTGGAGTTTATTGGAAAAAAACAGCCTAAAAAATGTGATTTTAATACAAAAATTAAACTTTAAGTCACGATAGCCACTTGTTTGTGAGTTATTTGTTATTTTATCGTCATCGTCACATATCTGACATGATTATGGTTTTTATTTTAACAAAATAGACCTACTACTTTGGAAGAAATCATTTTTTTATTAAATAGAGTCATTAGTGAGCAATAAAAATTTTAATTCATCAATAAAGTATATACTAAATTTTTTTAATTTTTTTTTTCTATTTTTTTGTCGATAATTTTTGATCTAGTTTCACCCCCTTTCGGGGTTGCACTTTATCCAGGGACACACTGTATATATATAGATAATAAATAATTTAATTCAGGCAACAATAAAATAGAATAGAATAGAATAATCCTTTATTGTACACCAGGAATACTTAAAAAAACTAATTTTAGCTAAGTAAAGTACAATGGGCGGCCTTATCGCTGAAAGCGATTTCTTCCAGGCAACCTTTGGATGGAAAGTAAATAACGGAGCAGTAATGGGCAGCGGTGCACAGAGTATATTTACAAACGAATGAAATAATCTATACAAAAATTATATCAAATAAAAACTGTAGGTACCTACTTATAATCCTAATACATAAATAAATACCTAAAGATAGACTAATATATACCCAAATAACAACCCAAATCTTACAGATATTCTAAAATGAGGACGATAAAATAAAATAATAAATAAATAGGTAACTCAAATGACAAGAAAGCTAGGCATTAAGGTAATGCTGCTTTAATCTCAGCTTAAAAGAGTGCTGTGAAGGAGCCCGTCTAATTTCCACAGGCAAAGCATTCCACAAGCGCACTGCTTCGACAGTGAATGATTTGCCGTAGAAGGAACTAGAGTGTACGGGTGTTTTGAGGGATAAGTTTTCCGATGACCTGAGAGTAAAAGTATTGGAAGAATGGAGATAAGCAAACCTCTCTTTAAGATAGCAAGGGGAGAAGGGATTGAATAGAATAGAATAGAGAAGAGACAGAATATGAGAATCACGGCGAAGGCGAATAGGGAGCCGCTTGAGAATGATGCGATAAGGGGAAACATGGTCATATTTGCGCAACCCAAATATAAACCTGATGCAGAAGTTCTGGAGACGCTCAAGCTTATCTAGCTGCTCTTCTGTCAGATCTAGGTAGCAAGCATCCGCGTAGTCCAACACAGGTAGAAGAAGGGATTGTGCAAGTGCAATTTTGGTTACAAAATGTTAATGTTTTGGTTAAAATAGTTACAGGATAGTTAATAACTTATTCTACGGCTCATAATGATATACCTTAGCCTAATTATTATTATCTGCCATACGTATCCCACTGCTGGGCAAAGGCCTCCTCCCATTCCTTTGAGACTTCACGGTCCTGAGTTGTTTGTGACCGATCCGTTAGGAATTTATCCAGCTCATCCTGCCATCTACATTTCGATCTGCCGCGTCGCCTTCTCGCTGGCTATCCTTGCCCACAGCTCACTTGGCATGCGACAGACATGCCCAGCCCAGTTCCACTTCAGCTGAGCTGCTTTGGTGGCTACGTCAACAAACTTTGAGCGTAGTCCGTTCGCTTGACACCCAAGATGCTTAGAACGTATGATTAAAAATAAAGAAATACTTATTTAATGTAAATATTATTACATGTTGCGTTGCAAATAATCTGGGCCCAGGTGGCCAAGTGGCAACAGCGAGTTTATCTTTATTTCTAGTATTAAAATTATGATTATCGCTATTTTTCTTAAACAAATTAATATTTTTGTGAGCATAAATCAGATTTCCATAGATGCCAAGGGAATGTCAAAATATGTATTTCTTTAAACTTATGGCATCATGATTCTCTGGGGCCCATATTATAAATTGCACGAACAGTCCTCTTCTGCAGCACAAAAACGGTGTTTTAACTGCAGCACTCCCCCACAGCAGTATACCGTGTGACATAATGCTGTGGAAGGAGCTGAAGTAAACTAGTCTAGCTGTGTCTACGTCTGTAAAAAGACGGATCTTTTTGACTGCGTATGCCGCAGAACTAAGTCTCTTCGACAACTTATCAATGTGAGGGCCCCATTGAAGCTTATTATCTAGGGTTATACCTAAGAATGGTGGTACCTACGGTGGTGTCCATAATTGATTCGCAATTTGGCTGTTAATATTAATGATAATTACTGATTTAAACGGGTATTTATCACGTACAGCTGTTGCAACACATTTGAAACGTCGGGATAATAAATAAAAAAGGTACATACGCGATAAATACCCATTTAAATCCGTAATTATATACAGTGATCGTGAAAGTTGGGAAAATACAATAATAATGATGGAAAGATCGTCTGTTTCAGTTATATCCTCATACCGTGAACCAAGACCTGGCTGGCTTGATCTAAGCTGCTCCTTTTCTGCCAGTGGGGTGAGTAGACTAAGTAGGTAGTCTTAATCCCCACTCGTACTTCCCACTAATATTATAAACGCGAATGTTTGTTTGTACGTTTTTACTCTTTCACGTAACCTGGATTAACACATACTCGTAGGCTACTTTTTATTGGCAAACCACGGGTGCGAATCCGCGTGCATAAGCTTGTATATTTTTTGTATATTCACGCCAAAACTACTAAACCAATTTGGCTGAAATTTGGAACATAGGTTGACGATGACCAGGGCCCGTAGCCAAATTACATTCGCTACGAATCTATTCGATTTCTACATACATTTGTTGTCGCTGTATCACGTGGTATTTCTATAGCATGTGTCAAATCCCATACATTTTCGGACTTATCGACTAGCGTCATCGCTAATCGACTAATCGAACTTGGCTAAGCCCTCTGGCCAATTCTACTAATCCAATCGCTTCACTATGACAATGGTATCGTCGTAAAATTACCACAACAGATACCTTTTGGTATTCTACTAACACAATCTTTTGTCAATGACCAACATTAAAATTGCTATGACAACACCATTAAAAATTTGACAGCTAGGAACAACAATCTTAATCGTTAAATAATGGTATGGCTTCTTAATCGTTTTTCTTATAAATCAGCAGAATTGGGCCCCTGGAATATGAAATAGGCTACTTTTATACCATAAATCAGTTCCCGTGGGATAGATATGCCTGCGAAGCCGTGGGCGGCAGTTATCTATAATAATTATTAATATAGCGCGCGCTATCCTCAAAGTAATGTTCAATAAGCACTTCAGGTTCCCTACGTCATTGCTGTACAGAGAGATTGCCGTGCTTAGTGTTTGACGATTGTTTATACTTCGTGGCACCATGTCGGTGCACAGACCCTTTATTAATAGAGCTGATTATGACCTTTTCCTCAGCCGTCGAGTGTACAGATTCCCACTAGCTCCTCATAATACCTACTTCGCTACCCGCTTTGCCCAGTATTTGCTTCCTCGTATCTAAAATGAGGTCTGCAGAAAATAGAATATTAAAAACGTTTCCTGTGGGGTTGCTAAAAGAACTGTGAGAAAATGGTTACTGGGGATGTCTTATGATCAGACTGAGAGTCTTCTGTGTTAGTATATAGTTCCTACTCTCCTTCTATGCCTTTTGCGCAAATCACAGATCAAATCACACACAATGTTCTGCCCCCCCCCCACTAACTCACCCCTCAATTGATCCCCCTACCTACCCCCGCCCTCTACCACACTCCATGCACAGTTTTATCATGTATTATTTTGTCTAGTAAGTAAATTATGTATGTATAGGTACACCTCCAGCGCTGTTTATTTAACGCCCGGTCTTTAAAACCTTGAGTATGTTTATATTCGTAAACGGTTCCCACTATACAGGCCCCGAGCCTTGTGTGGGGCCATTGCCTATTGACCACTATTGTGAAAAACTATTATTATTGTACTTTATCTGTGTTGGTTTTAAATTGTATTTGTGTTTTGTTCAAATAAAATAAATAAATTAAATATTACTAATCTATACTGATAACATTATAAAAAGGTAATGTTTGTAATTTGTATGTTTGTTTTTAGAGGTAATCTCAGAAATTAGTGAACCGATTTTGAAAATTATTTATGTGCAGTTCATACTCGCCTTCATGAAGGTTCACAAATTGAACCGAAATATTGTCGGTCGTAACATCGATAAAACGGGTCATGCTAAATCCCTTATTTATAATAATGATAATATTATAAATAATTATCACATGCCTGGTATTTATTTAAGAGATCCAATCAGAAATGAGGAGATTACTAGACAAAAAAGATCGGAACATAGCTCTAAAGATCAGCAAGCTGAAGTGTCAGTGGGCGGCGCACATAGCTCGAAGAACAGACAACTGGGCACTGTCTGGGCAGAAAGTTTCTCGAGAGGAAACACTGGAAAGCGCAGCGTAGGATGGCCCCCACTAGATAGAAAGCTCACCTGATAAAGGTTGCTATGAGCCGTTAGATGTAGGTCGCGCAAGATCGGTCGTTCTCGAAATTTATGGGGAATCTATGTTGAGCAGTGTACGTTCTATGGCTGATAATAATAATTTTGATAAATTCTTTTTCTACAAATAAGTACAGTAGAGTCTCACTAATCCGGCACTATTAAAAACTAGGGTGTGCCGGATCATTGGAATGTTCGGATTATTGGATTGTATAGAAAAGTTCATATTAATGTAAATAAACGAGTGAACTGAGTCTCCGATTAAAACAAAAAACTATTATTTGTAATCTTTGACTATCAAACTAGTGCCACGAAATACATTCTCAAATAACTTGGCCTACAGTTTCATTCAAATTACAGGTAACGGCAGTTCATGTTTTGGTTACTCATTTTTAGGGTACAAATGGCAGTTATTCTGGATTTCTGACTTTTGCCTATACTTGTGTCACTTATGCTACACGCCTACTAAATTACAGCACTGTGGGGTCACTGGTGTACCCTGTGAATTTTGTCAAAGTTCAGTTGGCTAATAACTCAAAAACTATAAGGACTTTTCTAAAAATAAAAACGGATTCTAAATGAACTAATGAAGACCTTTCATTTGACCTTACATCTGGTAATTTCATTTTCATTTTTTTTATCCTTTTTGAACCCCAATATCTCAACAACCCCCCAACATTTTTAGCTCATTTAGTAACACCAAAATTGTGCCATCACTACCTACCTATGTATCAAATTTCACGATGATCAGATCAACGCTTCGAAAGTTATCCTCGGACAAACAAACATACATACATATATGTATACATACAACGCCGATTTGCCCAAGTGGAATTAGAGATCTCGCTTCGCTCGATCAAATATGTGCGCAAGCGCGAAACGTGAGTAGAGAGGGGTGAGGGAGGCGTGAGCGGAGGGTGCCGCATTATTGGACGTACCGGACTACTGAAGTGCCGGATTACTGAGATTCTACTATAGTTTTTATTTCAGTTTATCGTCGGGTCAGGACTTGGATTGAATCACGTGCTGCAAACTGTAAAAACTACTGACTTGAGTTTAGTTCCCGTGGATTTCGTTACCAATGCCGCTATATCTGCTGGCTGGGACGTAGGAACAAGACAACACGAAAGAGTGAGGGAGACAGTGATATACAACATGGTTCGGAGTAGAGAGAACGTTATTTTCTTTGGTAAGTACCTTTAAATAGATTAGATTAGATAATTTTTTATTGTACACGACGAGACAAATATAAATAAAAAATAACAAATCTAAATCTATGTATTCAATTTGCAGTCTTATCGCTAAATAGTCAGACAACCTTTGGATGGAATGGACTGTGTGGACATTACCTTGGGTGTAATGGTATACGCAACGTAGGGGAGAGGTGGTATACTTGATCCCTGTTTTGGTTTTCTTTTAGTAATTTGAACCATTTTCATAAATCTGACTTTCTTTTAAATCACACATGTATTTCCGTTCAATACTATTGATTTAGCACCAATACAGACCTTCTTATTTATTAAAAAAAACGACAAAAAGGGTTTTTTTAAAGTCCGACACAAGGATCAAGTAACCCTCCCTATGGGGATACTTGATCCCGGTGAGTGGGTTGTAAAATCCCGGAGGATCAATCATCCCACCCGTCAAAGTTTCAGCCATAGGCCTACCTAAATATGGAAATTAAATAAACTTAGGCCTACTATTACTAAGTTGTAATTAACGATTCGAAAGATGAGTAGGTACAAAATGAAAACAACATAAAAAAATTTAAAATACAGACAAAAAATAAATGGGAAAATTATTCGAGAAGTGGCACGGAATAAATGTCACGTGTTTTTGAAAATTTCGTCGGCTTCAGCAAGTGTCCCAAAATGTCACCCCACACATAAAATATTTCGTCTTCCCTTGCTGGGCACTTCCAAAGCCTTCCACTTTTTTCCATTGCTTTTATTGTAGCCCCGTTTTCATATATTTTTGTAATTTTTCCTGGGTATGACAAACCATTGTAAATTGCAACTACAAATTCCCCTACTTCAATTTTCCAAGTCCATAATACATTTTAGACATATGAACAAGATACGCTCCTAGCTCATCCTCGTGACCTTTGGACAAAATTTGTCTATTGGTAAAACCAGGTTGAACATAAGAGTCTCGACGGCATAGCCTTTTAAGTGTCATGACATTAATTTTAAATTCTCTTGCGATGGTTTTGTAAGCAGCTCCATTTTTAACTGCTTGGACCGCATTTTTCAAGGCCTCCGGGTCGTAAGGTACCCTCTTCATGGCTCCTTGCTTCGATACGTACTTCCGCGGCATCTAAAAGAATGGAAGTTATGAGATTTACTTCTTGACCCAAACAAAAGAATTATAGGTGGGATACTTGATTCCGGGATCAAGCATCCCCCTAGCAAAAGGGATCAACTATCCCGAAGCAGTAACTTTATTTAAATGAAAAAAAAACAGCAACAAGATGAAAACATTTGACTCGGAAATAATTGATTTTACACAGCTAAATACACACAATATTTTATAAATGCAAACAAAAAATTGTAAAGTACACGTACCTGAAGTTTTTCGAATTGTCGTACACTAAACAAAACAAGTAAGGTCCGGTAAAAACATAAATTTCCAATTATTTTGGCAACGAGCTGTTGTTTCTGTTTAATGTTTACTATTTGTACTAGCCATCATGGCGGCGTCCCAATGCAGCCAACAGAACACCTTTAAACACTTTTTGGCGCTAGTTTTAAATGGGGGATCATGTATCCTCGGGGATCAAGTATACCACCTCTCCCCTACTACATGTCCATATTGTTTAAATATTCGGGTTAGGGTTTCGTTCCCGGGTCCCGGGAATCGGGAAATCCCGGGAAAAAAGTAATTCCCGGAACCGGGAAAAAATTCTGATTTCCCGGGAATTCTCGGGAATTTCCAAAAGTATATGATAGATCTAAAACTTTTTTCTCAAGTATTACTTTATGAAATAATTTAAGACTTAAACTGAAATAGTGTTTAAGCTTACGTGACTGTTACATAATAAGGGCATAAGTAAAATTTTGCGCACGATGTGTGGCCGCTGCAAGAGAGTAAATAAAATATTATACGAACTGCTGCACAGAGTTAGGGTATTTAAACACTCGAATCATTTTATGGTCAAATTAAACTCGGATTCGCAGCGTTTGATATAAACTAGTCTCGTGTTTACATACTTTAATGATGTGCAGTTACGTATAATACTTTGTCTACTCTTGTACCTCCGCCACACATTGATGGCAAAGTTTGTTTCTTATCATAAGAGCAATACTTAATTACTCCGTTTATATTATGTTTATACTATTGTGTGTGTTCAGAAGTTTTAAATTATAAGTGTAATTTTGCATGCCTGAAACCAATCATTAAATTTCCTTTCATTAAATATACTGCTGTGGAGGAGTGCTGCAGATATAAAAACTGTTTTTGTGCTGCAGAAGAGGGCTGTTCGTTCAATTTATAATATGGACCCCAGAGAATCATTAAGCAATAAGTTTAAAAAATAAATATTATGACATTCCCTTGTCAATACATCTATGAAAATCTAATGTTTGTTCACAAAAATATTAATTTGTTTTAGAAAAATAGCAATAATCATAATTTTAATACTACTAAAATAAAGATAAACTAGCTGTTGCCACTTGTAGACTCCATAAAGTTAGTAAATCGTTTAAAGGGCAAGGTGTACGCTTTTATATCAAACTCCCAAGGGATGTACAAAAACTGACAATCCACAAATTTAAAAACGTAATTAAACGAAATCTTTATAAAAGAGCCTGCTATAAAATATCGTATTATTTAGATGATAGAGAAGCTTGGGATTGAAATTGCTCCAACTCGTTCAAAATGTTACAATTTAGACGTAATTTATTTTCTGTATTATGTATTGTAAAAGGATCATAAAAAAAAACAACCAGCCTTGTTTCTTACCTTTTTTCCTGGCGTGGTCGCGAAGGAATAGGTAGTAAAATTGACGTTTCAAAGTGATCCTTGAGATTTTAATGAATAAAAAGATTTGACTTTGACTTTCTATTATACTACCTCTGTTTATGATCGATCGAGAATGTTTAATTATTTCTGAGTCAAATAAATAGCTTATCTAATCTATTATGTGTTTTCTTGACTTTTTGTAGTTAAAAAAATTAAATTAAGAACTATAAAAAAATTCCCGGTTTCCCGGGAATTCCTGGAAATTGAAAATATTATTTCCGGTTCCCGGGAACGCAAAAAACCCGGGAAATCCGAAACCCTAATTGGGGTTCAAGAGGGGTAAAAAAATGGGACTATCCGGTCAAGAAGCACGTCTAATGAAAGGTCTAATGATTTCCGACTGTTGCCTATATTTGTGTCACTAAAGCTACACGCATACCAAATTATAGCACTGTGGGGGTCACTGGTGTACCCTGTGAATTTCGTCAAAGTCAGTCTTTATTAATCTCTAAATAATCTCATTTTCTGTTATTCCCCCCAGCCTAGAATTAGAATTAGAATCTCATTTTCTCAAATAATAATCTATTTTTCATTTTTTTTGTCCCTCTTGAATCTCAATATCTCGACAACCCTCCAACATTTTTAGCTCATTTAGTCACACCAAAATTATGCCATCACTACCTTACCATGTATCAAATTTCACGATGATCGGATCAACGCTTCGAAAGTTATCCTCGGACAAACAAACTACCTAACACACATACAACGTCGATTTGCGCAAGTTGATTTGGAGATCTCGCTTCGCTCGATCAATTAAACAAGATATCTTGTTTTGACAATTCTATGCTTTTTATTGTGTATGTTCGAAAAGTAGTACATTATTATTCATCAAGTAGTTATTTTAAATTAGTAATGATTTTAAATTGTTTAGGTAAACTTGAAGAATACCTCTGGGTAGCTGGTGACAGGTATCCTACCCCTCTAGCTGTCTGGAAGAGCTTCGTTATCTCAACCCCGAGTTACTTTATCTATTTACTACTGATATCACTTCTGCATTTCATACCAGCATTGATCCTCGATGGAATGCTGATTGTAACTGGAAAGCCGCCGAGGTAATTCATATCTTAATTTTTATACCTGTGGCATATATATAACACTGCGCTCTAAGAGCACTTCTACACGAGCAGCCTGTGGGTTAATTATACGCAAAAACAGTACAGCGCCCTACGCGTACAATACAACAACGCGTTCAGGGTGGTGGTTGGGCTGCCCCGGTTCAGCAGCGCGTCGGGGATGTTCGCCGAGGCGCGAGTGGACTGTTTCTACAGCACCATGCGCAAGCGGTGCACATCCCTGGGGCGCAGAATTCGGGCCAGCTCCAACGGTATACTGAATACGTTCGCAAACAGGTTCGACTGTGAGCATCTAAACCATTGTTGTATGGTACATGCGCAGTACCTACACTAGATGCTCACATACCACATATTTTTCTGACATATATTGTTATTTAATTGTTGTTATGTCACACTTGTACTAACCATTTGACATGTTTAATTAAGTTTTTTTTTACTAATAAATATGGATTTTTGACATCTGAAAATAAATAGAAATAGAAAAATATTTGATATATAATATAATAAATGAATTGAATAAGACAAAAATCGCCGATGTCATGCAAAACACAGATAAATTGAAGTGGGGCTGGGCGTATGGTTATCACTTGGAATCTTTTTTTTATGTAGGTATGTCCCGATCACTCGAAGACGCCTGGACCGATTCGAGAAATTATTTGTATGTTTAAAAGAGTATACTTTTCAGGTGTTCTCATTGTCACCAAGTCAGGATCTGATAGATAGATAGATATAGACATTTATTTCGACACAAGTAACAAACACACAGAAACTACATACAGTGGATAAGTGAAGACAGACAATTAAATAAACACAACAAAATACAGACACTTAAAAAAACTTTACTTAAGCAAAAAATAATAAATAGTACTAAAAATACGTACCCAGTCACTATGAGCCCTGTGCCGAAAAAGGGGAATGGCTCAGCATTATGCTGAACAATAAACCTATTGCTCAGCGCTGGTTTACAGCCATTAAACCTGCATTGGCGCCACGGACGTCACTCAAAAGTTAAAACTTAGCAGTGCCCTATTTGAAAAAGATAAGAAAATAAAAAAATAAAAGAATATTAGTAAAAGAATAATTACAACGTGCCTGCCCAACCAATTGTACCTACCTACCTAAGATGTCGAGTAAAACACAGCTAATAATAAAGTTAATCATAAAAATAATACAAAAATAAAAAACAAGTAACAAGTAGGTACTCATAGGGTACCCTCAGGCTGCCTGTCCATTGACGCGGAGAGAGGCAGCGGAGCGGAGAAACGGAGAAATATTAACCAATAGGATTGCATGAAATTCTATTCATGCAATCCTATTGGTTAATATTTCCTCGTTTCTCCGCTCCGCTGCCTCTCTCCGCGTCAATGGACAGGCAGCCACATACTCCTCTGATGATGGGACCCAAAAAAATCGAGGGCAACCCTCAAATTTTATAGGGACGCAATTCGTTTTTATGTTCGTTATTACCTCAGAACTCCGTCATTTATCAACCGATTAGAAAAATTCTTTTTTTATTTGAAAGTATTTACTTTCGTATTGGTCTCATAGAAATTTCATCAAAATCTGTCCAGCAGTTTGCTTAAGTCGGTTATATTTTGATTAAAAAGTTACTTGTTTATCATTAAAACATTTAATAATTCCTTAAATTTTATTTTCAGATTCATACAACTATTCAAGAAGATTCACAAACTCTCCGTTTCACTATCTTATTTCATGAACACGTTACACAAGATGGACGATAGGAATCTAGTGAGACTAAAAGAAAAACTGTCAAAAACTGACAGAGACATTTTTAACTTTGACATGTCAAGGCTTGACTGGCCAGAGATGATCAAACTTTGGTGCATTGGAGTCAGAAAATACATTATAAAAGACGGGCTTACAGATACAGACAAGGCTGTTAGAAAACAGTATTGGTTTGGTATTTTAAATTATGTAGTTTTAGCTGTGTATGTTTACGTGTTTTGGATAATGTTTTCTGGGTTTTTTGGTCTTGTTTTTAAATATTTATAATCCAATCCCCGACGTAGGGAAAAGGCCGCCAGGCTGAAGTGGGACTGAGCCGGTCACGTGCTCGTATGTCGCATGCCTGACGAGCTGTGGGCCAAAATTACCACGAAGAGGAGCCCTGAGACAGGGCGGCGGTGCCACGGCAGACCACGCCGGAGGTGGCGGGACGAGCTGGACGCCGCTGAGAGGGACTGGCATACGGTGGCACTGGACCGGTGTGAGTGGCGGAAATACGGGGAGGCCTTTGCCCAGCAATGGGACAATATGGGCTAACAGAAATAGTAATCCAAATTATGTCTTAATAAGTATAATACAAAAATAGAAATATACAGTCTGTCACCGCATTCACGACATTAATTTAAAACACATATACAGAATCGTATTAACAGGTTTTAGAGATTGGTTTAATATCGGTAGCTTGAATATTTATCCAGTAATCGATACATTTTAATAAACAATGTTTAAGGTAAATCGGCGGCGACTTTGCGCCGATGCCGGTTAGTCAGTTTAACAGGTACCTACTTACATGACGAATGAATGTTTATGTGTTTTATATCTTTCAACAAAACTAGCCATCATCCCAATCCGTGATTTAAATTAATGTCGTAAATGCGGTGACACGCATTATAATACGCGTATTAATATTACTTAGGTACTGAATTTATACCTTTTTTTACAATTAAGTAGGTAGGTACATTATTAAAAATTGTAGCTTAGGGGCCGTCCATTAATTACGTGAGGTGTTCAGGGGGGGTAGCCGAATCTCGCCCAATCTCACGTGGGGGAAAGTCTCGGCTAAAATCACGTAATTTTTTGTTTTAATTTTATCACTGTAAATCTAGATATCAAGAAGAGAAGCAATCTTGAAATAATGAAGCCAATTGTGTTTTTTTTAAATAAGTCTAACGCATGAAATCGTCAAAAATGCCTCACATAATTAATAGACGCCCCCTTGTAGTATACAAAAGTGATATTTATTCAAATCAACCCAATCACGAGCTTAAAACACATTGACAAAACACTTAAATAAAAAAACAAAATGCCTAAATTAAACAACTTGAAAATAATTTGTTTATTCCTCCCATAGTCAGTTCCTTTGAGTTCATCCTTGATCACAAACTTTCTTATGCCCAGCGCCCATAAAGTCATCATTTTCGGTACATCCAAATTGGTTCTGTCAAAGTTGTAGATAAACTTGTCATGCTGTGAGAGGCTGTGGTACAACTCCTGCGTGTTTTTGTCCTCAAACAGCCAATTGTTTAAAGTAAAGTATTTGGTTACTTGAGACAAGTTGTGAATTCTGTTGTAGATTTTTGTTAGCCTGAAATTATTAGATTTTTAGTCAATATTATGCTGAGTGAATTGGTGAGGGTTCATTTACATTGCCGCGGAATGGAAAGGAAGCGAATTTTGTAATGAAATTGTACATTACCTAATGAACATTATGTACAATTTTGTAACGTACAAACTAGATTAGATTAGAAAGTTTTTTATTGCTCTAATTAAAATTTTCTTCCAGCTAATCTTTGTGTAGTGTAGATTAAATTGTGGTGCCAGAAAATATATAAAAAAAGATACAAACTATATACCTACGAGCCGAAAAACAAACAAGCCAAAAATAATCCTAACTCCATTGTTACTTTTACTGTTTGTTACCTATTTTTTTATTGTCCGTTCTGTGTTTCTTTGTGTGTCAAATATATTTTTTTTTTCTTAACCTATACTTTCCCATTGCTGCGCAAAGGTCTCCCCCATGTTCCTCCATATCTCACGATAACTCGTCACGTCCAACCAGCCATCGAATGCATCGAGGTCGTAACGATAACGCTTCCTCAGCCTGTCCCGGCTTCGACGCCAATCTGCAGGCACCCATTGCGTAATGACTGTTGCCCATTTATATGTAACCGTACGACTGACGCTCTACTTCAGCCTGGCAGTCTTGTTACCAACATCTGCGATGCCGGTCTTCGCACGCAGTGTGGTATTGCGGATCCTGTTGATTCTCTATACCTCTAATACGCTGCGATCCATGGCTCTTTGGCAAACCTTGAGTTTTGACTTTTGATATATATATATTCTACTAGCTGACCCCGCAAACGTTGTTCTGCCATATAAATTATCAAAAAAATCAAAAGAAGAATGAAATGTCAAAGTGACGCGACACTTCATGACTTCACGTCAATGAACGACGGTTAAATTAAATGGATATTGTTCATACAAAATAACTAAAAATGTGATTAAAAAATGGAGGGTGGGGGTAGGAGGGTGAAAAATACTTTACGACCTATTATCATACCTACCGAATATACACAAAAGATTTCATAAGAATCACTCAAGCAGTTTCGGATGAGTTTTGTTACAAACACTATGACATATTAGATTTAATTCTCCGGATGCCACACGACATATTTTAGCTCGTATCTAGTTCGTACGTTACACAATTGACATAATGATCAATAAGCTATGTACAATATACTTGAGTCATTTTGTTTGTATCACATAATTTGTTGTAAGTCGTCACACTAAAAAAACACCTTTTAGTATCTTCTACTATACGTTACTAAAACTTCAGCTTTTAAAGCACTAACAGTCTACTAATAATACAAATAATTACAGACAGGCATACAGCAGAACTATAAGGATTCATAGTTCGACTAAAACCTAGAAAAAAATAAAAAACTTAAGATGACTTACCAAGGTTTTTTTCCCGCCAAAACGCTTAAACAATCAATCAAATATGCAGGTAAATAATGTAATAATATTATAAGAATATAATATACAATATTACTCTTCACTTTTACTGCGAAGCAATCTCCAACTATTTTAGGTGAAGGTATTTTACTCAAAATTCTGTTGAAGTTGTTCACGCAATGCGCTGAAAAAATATATAGGTATATATTATAAGCTTTGATAAAATATTCAATCATACATCTTGGCGAAATTATTTATACTTTCTATCAAACATTATTTTTTTTGTATTGTATTCTATGACAACATTATTTCTGCTAACAAACTTATCATTCTGTATTGACTCTTATACACAATGAAGTTAGCTGCGTGTCGCACTGCTGTGCCACAATCTGGAAAGCCACCTGACTCACACGCATGAAGGTCGCGCTGTTGCGCATCCCGCTCGCGCTAAGCACTCGAACGCTTGCGTGACTGGGATGGTCGACGGATGATGAGCCGCTGTCAATTCTTATAACTTTTTATTATAATTAGTGATGATGATGATATCCTTGCCGATTTCGGCCATGGCGACTGCATTCATCCTGGACAGGCATATTTAACTCTGTTATAGGGGACGACAATACAATTTTCAATGAGGACCTCGCTGGTCCGCCCTTTGATGCGCCCTATCGTGGCTTACATAACCGATTTTGTTTGTAAAGGCCCGACCGCATTTTCGGCAAGTCAAAACCCCGCCGACGTAATTATACGAGATGGCCGCTGGTGGTCGGGCCATAAGATCGTCCCGCTTTTTATCGAGATCGAGACGACGCTCTTCTTCTTCATAATTAGTACCAACTTATAGTAGAATGCGCATAGAAGGTGTCACGAGCGGATTGAGTACTATGTCTTCCATAAGTTGGAGTGGTACTGTCTTCTGTGATGCTAATGTGAGTACCCAGACAAAACTTGCACGGTTTTAGGGTATATTAATGTTATAATGTACTTACTTGTAATAAATAAATTAAAAAAAAATATATAAATATAAGGTACCTAGTAAGATACTGAATGGAACACAGCAGAGCCCTCAGCCGCTCTGTGGCCTGGCACAAAGAACCCTTATGAACCTCTGCTTCGAAGAATCTTCCAAACTTTGGACCAATTCTACAAGCATGAACCTTTCCAAATCACTGATAAAGCTTTTGATAAACGGTATACAAAACGAATCTTAGCGCTAAACAGAAACAATCTCCACATTATAGTCAGAGCCTTAGCAGCACTTGTTCCAACTAGGGTTATGCGATACACAAACCTGCAGATTCTGTAATGACGCGGCAGAATCGCCCCTACATCTGTTATGAGTGTGCTCCACTAAAGCGCAAACGTAGCATTCATCAACAAACACTTTCTTAGCCCGGAGGAGCTAACAGCTATCACCCCTAAGCATATTCTACAGTTTTTAGCAGCTGGATGGATTAGTGGTGAACTTTAAACGCCCCCATAACCTAGGGGCGACATAAAAACAAGTGTTGATCACAATTAGGCCTCGTGGCAGCAGTGAAACTGAAGCCGAAAAACAGAAATAACATACAATTATTAACATGACTACAATAGTTGAATCATCTAAAGACCGTTGCAAACGATCTATAGATAGCTCAACTTCTCCAGATCAAGGTAAGATAAATATTTAAGTTAACGTCATAGCAATAACAAATCAAAAAAAAACCAAATAAAAAAAATAGAATTGCATAAATGCGGTCTTATCACTTAAAACGATTTCATTCAGTCAGTTAGTGTGTTTTATTTATGACTAATATTATAAATTCGAAAGTAACTGTCCCTCTGTCTTACTGTCTGTCTGTTACGTTTTCGATGAAATTTGGTAAGTACATTATATAGATTCGATATGACCGGGAGTGGGACACAGGCTACTTTTTACCCAACTGCGCAGGAGTTTCTAGCAGTGGGCAGCAGCTAGTTTATTAATTAACCGACTTCAAAAAAGGGAGGAGGTTTATATGTTTCCCCGATTACTCGAAGACGCCTGGACCGATTCGAGAAATTCTTTTTTTTCTATTTAAATGGGTATACTTCCCAAGTGGTCCCATTGGCACCAAGTCAGGATCTGATGATGATCCTAAAAAAATCGGGGGCAACTCTCAAATTTTATAGGGACGCAATTCGGTTTTATGTGTTACCTCCGAACTCCGTCCTTTATCAACCGATTTGGAAAATTCTTTTTTTATTTAAAACGGTATACTTTCGTATTGATATCATAGAAATTTCATCAAAATCTGTTCAGTAGTTCGTCAACTTGTTTTTAATTTGGTCTCTCTTTGGTCTTTTCTTAATCGTTCCTTCCATAATCCCGTCCTGTACTTATTTATTTTATTCCAATTTTATGTTTTTTTCTAAACCTCTTTTTTCATCTTTCTTCGGTCTCTCTCTGATCGTGAGGTCACGGTAACAGGCTCAGTCTGAAAACCAGCGTTGCTCTGCGCTTAGCGCTAAGCGTGGACCAACACAAAGCTGAGACTGATCCGTTTTGAGACACCACACAGCACAGAACCTTTTAGCACCCACGTACTTAAGTAGCTCTTGTGCGGTACTGCCTATTATGATCGTTCCTAATCAGTGGTTTTTATATCTGTCCTTCTGTGTTTTTCCATAAAACTACCATTTTCATAATCTGTGTTGTTTTTAATATCTTTTTTCAATGTTTGTTTTATTTTATTACCTTCTGTTTTGCCGGTGCTGATTCCTGTCCTAAATAAATGTCTTTTATTCAAATTCAATAGTTTATTTGCTAGAATCGATTTAAGAAAAGGTCTTAAATCTATATATGTACCTACAGGTACCACTTTCATAATCTGTGTTGTTTTTAATGTATTTTTTCAATGTTTGTTTTATTTTATTACCTTCTGTTTAGTCTGTGGTCTACTGTTGTCCTAAATAAATGTATTTTACTATAGTTACTTTACTTTACTGACTAGTTTGGTTAAGTCGACTATATTTTTGTTAAAATGTTAGGTACTTGTAAATATCACTGTTTCTCTTACCCCAAAGAAAACTTCTGTCGCAAGTAACATAGTATATCACTATCTCTTTCTTTCCATCGCTCCATCTATTTTCAGTAGCCTTTGCCGCGACTATTATTGTATTATTGACGTAATCAACTGGGATCAAATTAACAGTGACGTCATCATTGCAAATTATGACGTGGAGAACACCCATCATACAGCCAAGACCAATCTATAAGAAAAAAACCGTATGAATAAATAAATAATGCGGGGCATTTCACACAGCGCTATCTAGCATGATAGAATACTATTTTTAAAACTTTCGCGATCAATGTACATAATTATTGATTAAAACGGGTATTTATCGCGTGAATGAAGACATTTCTAATTCTAAAGACCAAGTGAGGGTAGTTGCTGCAGCTGCCATCACTTCTCGACGGTAGCTCCAAGTACTCTAGGCAACCCGTGACCACGCCTGTTGCAACACAGCCGAAACGTCGGGATAACAAATAAAAAAGGTACATACACGATAAATACATTCCCGTTTTAATCAATAATTATGATAGAATACTTATATACTTCACATTTCAAACCAAATCGTTAAAAATAGCGTATCATGTCAATTTCTCGAATTAACAGAGCTCAGCAGGTGTTTATAATTACTAAAAATCTAGAAAATACTAACGCCACTGGTCCCGTACATGCAACGTCGGTCTATCCATCCAGGTAAGGGCTCTTGATAAGCACCAATCACTGCAAATAAGAAAAAATAAAAAACTTGAGAGGTGTCAAGGGACACCCGGATGGAACGAAGTTTCTTTCATAATTCCCTCCGTTAATAAAAAATATTATTTATTATTTACAAAAAACCTGTATACACTCAACAAAAATAATCGTCGCGACACCACACTGTTCAATGCGAAATAGAAATGAAAATATCTGGCTTGCTTTCTATAAGAGAGAGAGAGACAGACAGAGAAACATGCGACGCCGAAATATCTGGCTTGCTTTCTATAAGAGAGAGAGAGAGAGAGACAGACAGAGAAACATGCGACGCCGCACAGCTTACAATAGCTTACTATAGCAAAAAGTGTCGTGACAACTTTTCGTAAGAATTTTTTCCGTCTAGCCCCCTTTCACAACGCGCGATAAGGAACTTCGTTCCAATATCAAATTCACACTAGCTATTAGTAATCCTAGCAAATTTTCTTAACTATTTATACTGATTTAATTCAATCATAACGAGTAGTTCGGTCCGAACTGAGATCTCGCGAGTCTCCCATAAAATAAAAAATAAATTTAAATAATCTTTGACTATTACAACGAAATACACGACCAAGTAACTTGACCTACAGTTTCATTCAAATGACAAGTACCTAACAAGTATTTATAGTAGTGACCGACCGAAAGTTCGGTTTCGGTTTCGGTTTGGCCAAGAAATCTAGTTACGGCCTTAGTTTCGGTTTCGGCCAAAAAATGGCCGAAACTTTCGGCCGCGCCGAAACTTGAATTCTTTCGTGAATAATTGTGCGTCGTTCGGCGAATGTCACGGCTAACTCGTGCTCGCCCACCGCGCCGCCGGCTCAGGTCGTCGCCGTCCATTGTCAATCGCATGGAGTCGAGGTTGTGTTTTGCACAAAAATGATTTTAGATAAGTATTTCTTATGTTGTTACTTGTACTTCTGTTATTAATTATTATTTATTTTATTTCAGTGGCAATTATTAGGTATTAAACTTCATTCTGTTGAGTTTTTATTTTATACGCAAATAAATCTGAGAAAAATTCACTAGATTTCAGTATACAACAAAAATTTTAAATATGTTTAAGTAAGTTTCGGTTTCGGTTTCGGCCAAAATTGAGAGCAAGGCCGAAGGTTCGGTACCGGTTTCAGTTTCGGCTGAAACACCTGTTTTGATCGGACACTAATTTTTAGCTCATTTAAGTCACACCAAGATTGTACGAGTATCATCATTACCTACCTTATACCAAATTTCACGATAATGGGATTGACTCATCGAATGTTATCCTCGGACAAACAAACATACGTACATACAACGCCGATTCGTCCACATTGATTTGGTAAAATACGAGATTTATCACGTACCGTTTTATCGGTGTTTCGACCGACAATGTTTCGGTTCAATTCGTGAACCTTCATCAGAACTCGGTCACTGTGAGGCGAGACGCCGTGACAAAATAATCCTGAATTGATTTGTACTAAAAGGTTAGATGGTGGTCTTCTTACCAATAGCAGGCCTCACTATACACGTTGGCAGATCGGCTCCAACAATACGTACCATCTCTTCCGCGACAGCCTTCGTAAACGAATACGTGTTGGGCCAGCCATCTATTATTCTGAAAAAAGAGTCACATAAAAGAAAAAAAGGAATGAAACATAAATAATAGTAGATTATTAAACGAGGGGATAAAGCAGTGTCTTGCGTCACGGGCGTTATATTGAATCCCGAACTTAATGAAGGATTCTAGAGTTAACTCATGACCGGAGCGAGGGAGTTAATAGAATCCTGAGTACAGGGGTATAAGCACGCCCAAGACTTAGGTAGGAGGATAATACTCTACTTTTCACACTTTTTGCGGGACAAATTTTGTCTTCGTAACAGCGTTTCATAAGATTATGTCTTATTAATAGAATATACTGTAAAACTGAATATGAACGTAGGAACTGATGAAAAAAGAGTGCACGCGGCGGAAATGCGAATGTTGAGATGGATGTGTGGGGTAACGAGAATGGATTAGATAAGGAATACGTATATTAGAGGAACTTTGAAAGTAGCGCCAGTGATATAAAAGTTGAGTAAGAGACTAGCGTGGTATGGATCTGTCATGCGGAGGGACGAAAATCATGTGGCTAAAAGAATGTTAAATATGAGCGTGGATGGATATAGAGGTAGAGGAAGGCCGAAGAAGAGATGGGTGAATTGTGTGAAGAAAGAGTATATTAGAGAAAGTTTGAAAGCAGCGCCAGTGATTGAAAAGTTGAGTAAGAGACTAGCGTGGTATGGACATGTCATGCGGAGGGAAGAAAATGATGACTAAAAGAGTGTTAAATGTAAGTGTGGATGGATATAGAAGTAGAGGAAGGCCGAAGAAGAGATGGGTGGACTGCGTGAAGAATAATACGGGTAGGAAAGAACTGACAACGGAGATGACGGCTGATAGAGAAATATGGAAGAGAAATACATGTTGTGAGGACCCCACGTAATGTGGGAAAATAGCAGGAAGAAGAAGAATATACTGAAAGTACATTTATTTTTATTTTTTGTGTAGAAACCGTCGCTTCATTATAAATAGTTTAAATTCCAAGACCATACATACTTTGTAGTGATTTCCTCAAGTCTTGCATCAGTGAAGGATTCCACCATATGGACCAGCACATCAGGGGATACCGGTGCTGGGTAGAACTGTTCATCAACAGGGGCACCTTTTCTACTTCGTGTCGCGTTTGAATATGCCGTAGAAACGTATACTAAAGACCTGCAAACATAAAGAGTTGAATAGTCAATATTCATTTATTCATTAGAATCACAAGGATCACTTTGAAACGTCAATTTTACAGCCTGTTTTTCTGTGATCAAGCCAGGAAAGAATCAGGCAAGAAACAAGGCTGGTCATTCTTTTTAATGATCCTTTTTACAATATATTATTAGGAATATTTAAAAAATAAAAGTAAGTACTTAATGTTACGTAATTTAACAAATGTAACTTCATAAAACGGAACTCTAAAATGAAAAGGGTTTGAATAAACTTCTACTTCATTTATAAAGAAGCTTTGACACACGCGTCACACTGGAGTCCAAGAAACATTTTTTCATCAAAAATAATCAAATCATTTTGTGCTTTCAAAAATAACAAATAAAAATATAAATAAAATAAAAAAATGTGGCCGTCACGGGCCGCCCGGGAGATGTGAAACATCTAAATTAATGGTTATTGAAATAATGTTCAAATAAGAAATTCTTTATCCGTTTTATTTTTGGATCCACCGGCCCAACGGCCCAACTACATAGGTTTTAAGCGCAGCCACTCGCAGCGCGTTTTTTTATTAACACATCAAAAAAACCTTAACGATTTATCATTGTTTCTTTTTTTTTTTTTTAAAGAAAGTGGCACTCCGGGAGTGCCGACAGAAGTGAAAACTTGAATAAAAGCAGACTATACTACAGATACTTATATACAGAGGTGTCGGTAACGGTAACAGTGTCGCTAGGTCAATGGTTTTATCGCATCTCAAAAAATGCCCAACGCGCCTAAAGAAATTTCCACTTCAAAAAGTGGCGCTCCGAGAGTGCCGACAGAAGTGCAAACTTGAACAGACTACACTACAGATACTTATATACAGAGGTGTCGGTAACGGTAACAGAGTCGCAAAATCAATTTTTTTATGTTTTATTGAGGTTAGCTAAGCGCTTGACCACTACCTCACCTGGTGGTAAGTGATGGTGTGATCGGATATGGAGCACGCTTGCCTAGAAAGAACCTATTCACTCTGGACTTAAAGACTCCGAGATTATACTGGTTCGGAAAAACATGCGCCGGAAGTGAGTTCCACTCCTTACTTGTGCTAACAAGGAAAGTTGTAGCAAATCGTTTGGTACGTCGAGTTTGTATGCCGACCAGGTATGGGTGGTACTTCTCGGTACGTCTGCTTGTCCGGTGGTGGAAGGGGGAAGGAGAGATAAATTAGGTTAGGATCAATCGTTTTTTTCCCATCTCATAAAATGCCCAACGCACCTAAGAAGTTTTCTCTTCAAAAACTTACTTTAACTGTCTACAGTCGTGTGCCAAGCGCAGTATCTCCCTGGTTCCTCTAACGTTCGTCAGAACAGCGGGTTTGAGAGCTTCGTTAAACTTCACTGTAGCTGCCACATGGAATATCATTGTAACCTGAAAATTTACAAATATAAAACTAGTGGTTCGCCCCGAATTGAGAACTCGCGAATCTCACAAAATAAGTACCTATTATTCTTAGGACGATTTGCACAACGATGTTTAAACGTATTTAGTGGCTAAATATGATATAAGGTGTTGTCAAATCATACAAATACGTCAAATTTAAACATGTTTAGTCGCTAAATACGTTTAGTGATCTGTGTGCATGCCGGCCTTAATCGTTTACTAATAAATTAATGCCACAACATGCATAACCAATCTACTTGGCCTACAGTTTCATTCAAATTAGAAGTAACGGGGGTTCTTGTTAATTGGTTATTGTTTTTTGGGGTACAAATTGCAGTTATTCTGGAGTTCAGACTTTTGCATATATTTGTGTCACTTAAGCTACACGTATACCAAATTGCAGCACTGTGGGGTCACTGGTGTACCCTGTGAATTTTGTCAAAGTTCAGTTTTTATTATGGCTAAACTATAAGGCTATACTATAAAACTATAAGGACTTTACTAAAAATAAAAACGGAGTCTTAATATACTAATGAAGGCCTTTCATTTGACCTATTAGTCTCATTTTAATTTTTTTTTACCCCACTTGAACCCCACTATCTCAACAACCCCCAAACATTTTTAGCTCATTGAGTCACACTAAAATTGTGGCATCACTACCTACCTATATACCAAATTTCATGACGATCGGATAAACGCTTCGAAAGTTATCCTCGGGCAAACAAACATACATACATACATACAACGCCGAATTGCCCAAGTTTATTTGGAGATCTCGCTTCGCTCGATCAATGAGTTGTTATGTAGGTAGAACAATGCACATACGTATTTTATCGTAGGTTTCAATGTATTACCTGCATCATTCTCTATCCCTGTCAAAAAAATCTTTAAGATTGTAGCGAACATTACCTATTACCTAACCATTTTCATAGACAATTCCTAAACCTGGTATCTTGTAGAATTTTCATTTCTAGTGGTAAGTTATAAATTTTGATGACATTTACGAAATTACTATTGTAACTATGTAATAATATTGTTAGTATTGTAAAGTATTATATCAGAACGAACAGATTGATTTTCAGAAGATTAGCCAACTATATTGGAGAAATCCTTACGTTTTCAGTGATATCCTTCCAGTTGTCCTCAGACATGCCTAGTCTCAGCTTGCTAACGTCGCCTTCTACCGGCACCATTCGTTGCTTAAAGTCTGGTTGGTTTTGGAAAAGACTTTCGTAAGCCTGCAAAAATATGTCTGGTTCAATATCTATCAGAGTTGATAAGTACACTCTTGTTATTGTTACGCTGTTACACAATAAGAAATAGCCGAAATTTCTCGAAGGCTTTTGTCTTACCTGCTGTGTCACGGAATACGTAATACTTGGTATGGAATATACCTGCATGCTGTGTTATTGTCTGCGGTTGCGCAGGATGGGGAGTGGTCATTCTGTCGAAACACCGACCCTTTCCTGGAACGTTCGAGATCGTTCTAGTGTAGTGAATTATGCACGATATAAATAGGCCGGAGAGATGGCCGGACAGTCTGTCTGGACTTTGCTATACGTGCGAACATTCCGGTGACTTTAAAGTGGTGCAACAGTGGTGTGAATTAGTGTGTTGTGATTACGTGTGACCAAGTTCGTGTATTCATCGTTTTAGTGCTGAATAAAAGTGTTATTTTGGTTAGATCGATTCCTATTATTTTATCCCGAACCCTCAGCTCGTAACATTATTTTAAGTTTCGGTCGCATTATTACGACATAGATAGACATCGAAACTTGAACTGGATCATCATATCATATACTAGCTGACCAGCCCACGACTTCGCACAGACGGTTTGTCAATAAAAACATTACCCTCTTTCTGCGCAGTCGGGTCAAAAATAGCCTATATCTCAATTCCGGTCACACTAACGGTACATAGGGAGTGCATCTAAAGAATACCACATAACTTTCAACCCCTATTTCACCCGCTTCCAGATTATTTTTGAGACAACAATTAGATTATTATGCCCTTCTCGAGGATATAATCTATCTCCTTGCCAAATTTCATTACGATCCGTTCAGCCGTTTAGTCGTGAAAAGGTAACAAACTAACAAACTAACAAACAAACAGCGAACTTTCGCATTTATAATATTAGTATGGATAGACATAGACAATCATTTATTCACTACATTAGCACACAATATTATTGAAGTTATACTTCTTTTGGCGCGATGGAGAAAAATGATGAGAGTGAATTTTTACGATGCGCGCGCACACCGACACCTAAATTTAACAGCATGAAGTTAGTTCTAGGTGGTATGAAAATTGATAACTATGTTCAAGTTGTATATTCTAGTATTTTTATATGTAGAACACGTGTTTCGTAAGGGTACAATTAAACAGTGTGAATAAATAAATATTATTTTGGTGTTTTTATTAAATCAATTTCATATACGACGGTGATACTAATAATTTATTATTTATTAGTATATCTATATATATATATATATTGAATATTAGTGATAAAACTGATTTGAATAAACTGTTTTGAGTGCATTTATAGATTTGAGGTTAATTGTCGGTATGTATAATTTATTTACATCGTTAATTAAAAATTATTACATTATTTCCATACGCCAAAGAAGTATAACTTCTAACGCGTGTACATAAGTACACACACTCTTTTTATTATACAATATAGTTACATTTTAAGAAAGAAAACAATGAAACCCATAAGTCGTCCACTGCGGAACATAGGCCTTCCCACAAATTTTCAAAACGACCGATCTTCATCTGACGGAACCCAACAACCTTAATCTGGTCGTCTTTCATCTAATACGAGGACATCCTACGCTGTGCTTTCCAGTGCGCTCCTTTCAAGAATCTTTCTGCCACAACGGTCGGCTTCGAGTTATCTGTTTTCCTTCAGAGAAGAGCCATTAGAATCATCGGCAATCCCAAACTCGCCAGCAGGCTGAAACCAACGCCATGACATCGGATCGCTCAGTGTATTTTACCACCTGTATAATGGGAAATGTTCTGAGGAGCTATTCGATCTCATCACGTCGTCTAAATTTCACCGCACTTCTCGACAACGGAATCAAGCTCATCCACATATCGTCGACAATTGGGTATCGCGCACCACACGCTTCACGCGATCTTTTCTACCCCATACTTCCAAGATGTAGAATGAGCTACCATCTGAGGTTTTGCCGTTAGGCTACGACATGGTACGTTTCAAGAGAAACGTAAAGAGGTTTCCACAGGATAGGGAACCCATTAGGGTTTCGTTCCCGGGTCCCGGGAATCGGGAAATCCCGGGAAAAAAGTAATTCCCGGAACCGGGAAAAAATTCTGATTTCTCGGGAATTCTCGGGAATTTTCAAAAGTATGTGATAGATCTAAAACTTTTTTCTCAAGCATTACTTTATGAAATAATTTAAGACTTAAACTGAAATAGTGGCTTACGTGACTGTTACATAATAAGGGCATAAGTAAAATTTTGCCAACGATGTGTGGCCGCTGCAAGAGAGTAAATAAAATATTATACGAACTGGTGCATAGAGTTAAGGTATTTAAACACTCGAATCATTTTATGGTCAAATTAAACTCGGATTCGCTGCGTTTGATAAACTACTCTCGTGTTTACACACTTTGATGATGTGCAGTTACGTATAATACTTTATCTACTCTTGTACCTCCGCCACACATCGATGGCAAAGTTTGTTTGTTATCATAAGAGCAATACTTAATTACTCCGTTTATATTATGTTTATACCATTGTGTGTGTTCAGAAGTTTTATATTATAAGTGTGATTTTGCATGCCTGAAACCAATCATTAAGTTTCCTTTCATTAAGTATACTGCTGTGGGGGAGTGCTGCAGATATAAACACTGTTTTTGTGCTGCAGAAGAGGGCTGTCCGTGCAATTTATAATATGGGCCCCAGAGAATCATTACGCAATAAGTTTTAAAAAATAAATATTATGACATTCCCTTGTCAATACATCTATGAAAATCTAATGTATGTTCACAAAAACATTAATTTGTTTAAGAAAAATAGCGATAATCATAATTTTAATACTAGAAGTTAAGATAAACTCGCTGTTGCCACTTGTAGACTCCATAAAGTTGGTAAATCGTTTAAAGGGCAAGGTGTATGCTTTTATAACAAACTCCCAAGGGATGTACAAAAATATACAATTAACAAATTTAAAAACGTAATTAAACAAAATCTTTATAAAAGAGCCTACTATAAAATATCCGATTATTTAGATGATAGAGAAGCTTGGGATTGAAATTGTTCCAACTCGTTCAAAATGTTACAATTTAGACGTAATTTATTTTCTGTATTATGTATTGTAAAAGGATCATTAAAAAAAACAACCAGCCTTGTTTCTTGCCTTTCTTTCCTGGCTTGGTCGCTAAGGAACAAGCAGTAAAATTGACGTTTCAAAGTGATCATTGTGATTTTCATGAATAAAAATATTTGACTTTGACGTTCTGTTATACTACCTCTGTTTATGATCGATCGATCATGTTTAATTATTTCTGAGTCAAATAAATAGCTTATCTAATCCATTATGTGTTTTCTTGACTTTTTGTAGTTAAAAAAAACTAAATTAAGGACTAAAAAAATCCCGGTTTCCCGGGATTCCCGGGAAATTGAAAATATTATTCCCGGTTCCCGGGAACGAAAAAAACTCGGGGAAGCCGAAACCCTAGAACGCATCGACAATACCCCGGGTGTTGCCGGTGTCAATAGGCGACGGTGACTGCAGGTGGGCCATAAGCCTTTTTACCCACAAATAACATGTGCTCCGCGCACTGCCACTTCAGCTTGCTGATCCTCTTGATTAGCTTGAATTACAGTCGTATGGTCGACCTAACTCAAGGTGACCTAGATAGAATAATTCTAAATAGGTACTTACAGGATCTTTGAGTATTTCATTGAGTCTGTCCTCTATCGATTTGTCTTTCCTTGGCCGAAGTAGAAGGTATGTTTTTCTGATTTCACATGATCTGAAAATAGGGAATTCTAAGTTAAATATAGCTATTAAATTCGTAGGTATAGAAAAAGAAGCAACCCAAGCTTGTTGTAGGACCTAATAAGGGTTGCTGGCGGCTAATAAGCGTGTAAGCTATTAAGCTCTTTGCACAGGATCGGCCACTCTGAAAAGCTACGATCATGCGTGAATGACAGGACGAGGCATGTCATGCCGCATCACCGTCTAGGGATCCCTTTATAATGAAGGTGGGGGGTTTTTTTTCAGATGGACTATTCTCGCTGTTGGCCTCTGAGGCCGTTGCAGCCTAACCGAACTTTTGGCGAGTGCAGAGGGTGTTCGGCCCTGTAAGTTTTTTGATGAGGCAACTAGAGCAAGGGCACCACTTAGGTACGAACCTCGGCTTGGACCGTTGCCAAGATGGGGATAGGAGAGAAACGGCCAGGTACATGTTTGTACCTCGTATAGGCGGCGACTGAAAGGACTCGTCGACCTCGCTGGCGAGGTCGGTGTATCTGTGAAGTGTTTGCTCTGTCTAATGTAGATGCCTCGTAATCTGGATCTCCGAGAACGTGTCTCGGTCGACGGAGGGATCTATAAGATAGTCCGGTATGATATTTACCAAAGGATTTGGGTGATATGAAGGTGGGATAGAATCATTCCTTGTTATTTATTAGGACCCACGACGAAACGGAGAAAATAGGGTTTAGGCTGAGAGGTTGTTGGTTTGTGTGTATGTTCCTATTTATCTCCAAAACGGTTTAACCGATTTAGATATGGTTATCTGTAAAAAGTTTGTAATTCATCGGCGATAGTTCTTAGATAGTTATTATGGTATTATCCTGACTCGCCCGAGGGCGCTGTAATAAAGATTTTTTAGTAGCGAGATCTTTGCTGTAAAATGGCGGGTTTTTAAATGAAGGGTTACTTTTACCGGATCAGCTTCTCAATGAGCTGCTTCCCCATATACCCTGACCCTCCAGTGATCAGTACCACAGCACCAGAGTAGAATCTCTGCACATCTGACTCGCTCTCTGATATAGCCTTGTTGATCGCCTGAAGGTGGGACGTCGCTTCTCGCTGGATTGCCAGCGCTTGCTCCATTTTGTACAATCTGAAATTATACAATCTGTTCAAAAAGACCCGGAATATAGTATTCGCGCGTTCACTTGATTTTACTCGTATTGTGTTCTCTTTGTGTTTGGCAATCCATGTCGAGTACCTCTAAGTGGATGGGTTGAACCAATTGTGGCGTTTGGGATACATAGATATATACCATAAGTATAAGTATATTAATCATAGTTTTAATACTAGAAATAACGATAAACTCGCTGTTGCCCCTTGTAGACTCCATAAAGTTAGTAAATCGTTTAAAGGGCAAGGTGTACGCTTTTACGAGTATAACAAACTCCCAAGTGATGTACAAAAATTGACAATTAACAAATTTAAAAACGCAACTAAACAAAATCTATATAAAAAATCTACTATAACTATCGGATTATTTAGATGATAGAGCTTGGGATTGAAATAGCTCTAACTCATTCAAAAATGTTACACGTTAGACGTAATTTATTTTCTTTATTGTTATGTATTCTAAAAGGATTATTAAAAAAACAACCAGCCTTGTTTCTTGCCTTTCTTTTCTGGCTTGGTTGCGAAGGAACAGGCATTAAAATTGTCGTTTCAAAGTGATCCTTGTGATTTTAATTAATAAAAGATTTTGATTTTGATACGCCCAGATTCGCAGATGAGGTCAACCAATAAACATGTTTGTTTCCTTTTCAATACAATTACTGTAATTAGTGTTATCGATAGGTACTCGGCGCATCACTAACGGCGCCCGGAAGGGCTGCAAGAGCGAGCGAGATAGCAATATCATCGATGCTTGTCCTACGTGCTACGACCCCGTGTGGCAGAATCTTTGGCGTTTAGTATTCTTCTTCCTTCGATATCTAATATAATACATCTAATAATAATAATGGCTGTCTAATACATGGGTTCTTGTAAAGCTTTGTGTTGCATGGATTTTCTATCAGCGTTTTTGGCAGCTGGTTAGCATGGCTTTTTAGGCGAACCAAGTATTTCTTATAGGTACTTGGTTATTTTTTGATTTACCTACTTGGAGGCGTTGTGTTCGCGAATATTCCTGAGACTTTAAACTTAGTTATTATCTTGTTTTGGAGACAAGGGACCTCAAAATAAGGTGTTTTCATAGGTTAGATAGGTTTTTTTTTTTTTTTTCCTAGCCATGTTCTCGTGCCTAGTGTCGCAATGATTATACACGGTTCCTTTTAATTCTATCTACAATTACATTACTAAATCTACGGCTTAACTAATTCCCCTAACGTAATCAGGGTCGTTTATTTCTATTTATTCTATTCTATTACAGGAGTTTAGGTTTTTATCAGTATACCTCTAGTATACTTAGCACTCGTTATTTCTATCTTATCTTTTACAAACTATTCTTACAATTCAATGGGTATAGAGTCTTATTTTATTCTTATTACTAATTAATTCTATTTATTATCTTAATTCAGATTTTTTTTTTTTATAAACATTTTTCTTAAACTATTTAGTATATGCTGATGGAATATATATCAATATATGTTCAGCATATTTTACTTAACTATTTATTTCTATTTATTACTATTTTTACTACTTCAATACAATATTTTAAAAATTTATTTCTGCTGTCAGTGTCAGACATGATTTTACTTACTGTTTTGGGCGTTATGTCACAGTTTAGCCTATTCTCAATCTCGTATCTCCGTAAACCATTGACGGGGCATTCGAAGAGAATATGTTCTACGGTCTCATTTGCGTCGGGTTCACATATGCACGATGGGTTCTCCTTACACTTGAACCTTGTCAGGTATTCTGAGAACCCACCGTGCCCTGTCATTATCTGTGTTAGTATGCCGTTTAGTTCGATTTTCCTTGTGATTTTGTACGCGTCCACTGCGTCCGGGAAGAAGATTTTGGTGGTTGAGGCCGTTTGTCCCGCCCTGTACCTCTCATTCCATTTGGCAAGCGACTCCGAGCGAATCTGTCGCTTGACAAATGAAACCGGGCAAAGGTCGTAGTCGGGCTTCTTCTTGAGCTTTAGTGCTGCGCTCTTGGCTAGTTGGTCAGCTCTCTCATTCCCCTCTAATCCGGCGTGGGCTTTGATCCAGAATAAAAACACTTTTTTATTCTGGATCTTGCAAGTTTTTAGGTTTTTCCTAGTTTCCACCGCTAAGGGATGTACGGAGCAGGGGTTTGAGATTGCTTCCAACGCCGATCTTGAGTCGCTATAGATACCAAAACTCAGTTCCGAACGTTTAAGAATCTCCCTCGTCGCTTTGCATATGGCCAGAAGTTCTGCTTGGTAAACGGTGCAGTACGGTGCCAGCTTTATCTTGAGGGATTTTGTCTCGGCGTCATCGTTCCAAAAAGACAATGCCGCTCCGACTTTTCCCTCAATTTTGCTGCCATCCGTGTATATCTTGACTGCCTGATTGTTGTTTGCGTTTACATCGTCTTGGTTTGCCAAGCTCATGAACTCCCAGCTCATATGGTCTGCAGGATGGGGGGTATTCACATACCGCACCATGTTCTCCACATCCCAGTCCTTTAACATCGGCCGCGACACCCCGCGCCTGGCCAGATACAGTGCTGCTGCTTCCTGTATGCGCAGGTCCAGCGGGAGAA
Organism: Philereme transversata; assembly: GCA_963924445.1. Classification (NCBI taxonomy): domain Eukaryota; kingdom Metazoa; phylum Arthropoda; class Insecta; order Lepidoptera; family Geometridae; genus Philereme; species Philereme transversata. The sequence continues at coordinate 7,404,714 of OZ004345.1, read as the reverse complement.
TCCCGGCCAATACCAAGGCGGAATTTAGAGATACGGTGCGGTACGCCTTGCTCAGCTTTTGAGCGAAGCCCCTTTGGACAGCATTTAATTGCCTCTGCACCCCCAACTTCTCGGTTGCTGGTGCCCATGCACTGGCCGCGTACGTAATCACAGGCTCCACCGTGGCTGTGTAGATTAGACGGATGACTTCTGGGTGCAGGCCCCAGCTGACCCTGGCGGCTCTGGAAAGCTGTTTATAGATATTTAACGCTTTCCGGCAGACGTTTATGCTATGGCTTTTAAACGTTAGTTTATCATCTATCGTGAGCCCCAGGATTTTGATTTCGGTGGACATCCCAATGTCTACCCCTCCCATGCTCAGCAGTGGTGTGTCATATTTCAGTTTCCTAGTGATCACCATAGCTTTGGTCTTGTTCGGTGCAAACTTTAACTTATTTCTAACACCCCACTGCTGAACATAGGCGAGGGCGGCATTGGCTCGTCCCTGCACTTCCAGTGCCGTGTCTCCGTCGAAAACCAGTACGACATCATCCGCAAATGCCTGACCATAATCTCTGCGTTCCTCGAGCCCCTTAAGGAGTGAGTCCAGGAGCAGGTTCCAAAGAATTGGGCCTCCTATGGACCCCTGGACACACCCTTTGTTTGTGCTTTTTATATGCTCTTCTCCCAGATACCGCAATCTTACTCTTCGATCCGTCAGGTAACTGTCTATGACCTTCCTTATGTTGATCGGACAGTCTTCTTCAGCCAGCCTAGTTCGTATGGCCGGCCACCATGCACTGTCAAATGCTCCCTCTATGTCCAACGATATAACGGTTATAAGTTTCTTCTGTTTTAATTTTTCACGTATATAGTATATCAGGTCATAGAGGGAGTCCTCTGTGCTCTTTTGTGGCATGAAACCATACTGGCGACTATTCATTTTTGGGACGAGGTGCCACTTCATCCGCCTGACTAACATCTTCTCGAACATTTTACCCAATACCGGTAACAAGCCTATCGGCCTGTATGATTTAGGGTTGGTATAATCATCCTTGCCTGGCTTTCTCAGGACCACCACTGTGGCCTCCTTCCAGCTGTACGGGAAGTGATACAGCGATAGACACTTGTTGGCCAGAGCAAGGAATAGTTCTGCGTTTTGCGCGATCGCATGACCGCAGATGTCCGACGTAAGTCCATCTGCTCCCGGCGCTTTCTTCGGGTTGAAACTTCTGGCTGCGGATCTTAGCTCTTCCATTGTAAATGGCGGGTCATGGTGTTCATCATGAACCCGCACATTTACTTGGTCTGCTACTTCTCTGGCCTGCCGATGGTCTGCGTTTTCATCGCTTTCCAGATCTTCTGGGTAAAATGTTTCTGCTAGCAGCCTTGCCGATTCCTGTGACCCCATCGCTCTTCCGTCCTTCACCAAAGGGATGTCTTCCTGTCTCCTAGATGTCCTACCAATAACTCTATAAATTCCCTCCCATATTCCTTCTTTATCCTGTCTACCGCAGAACCCCTTCCAACTTTCTATCTGTGCTTTTCTGGCCTCATTTTCATATTTTTCCTTTGCTTGCAGGTACTCATTGACGACTTTGGACCTTCGGACCGGCGCTGCGCATCGGATTCTTCTCTTCTTGGTGGCGACCTCCTTCTTTAGTCTGGCAAGCTCTTCAGTCCACCATGGCAAGGTAAGTCTATTTTTATTTTTAATTTTTGGAATGCTACTATCACATGCTTCTGTTATCGCTTTTGTATATACTTCTACTTCTTTTTCTAGTTCTGCTTTGCTTTCTAGCTTATCTACTTTTGTTTTATTTAGATTGTATTCTTCTAATAATCTGGCCAGTGTCTCGCGAAACTGGCTCCAATTCGCTTTTTTATTGTTATATTTCCGTGTTGTTCTTCTAATTATTATTCCTTTTCCTTTTTTCATTCTTAATTTAAGTATAATAGCATTATGGTCCGAACTTGTCATGCCGACTTCAACTCTCCATTCCTTCACCAAGTCGAGCACCTCCGATGTGCAGGCTGTAAGGTCAATGAAGCTGGTGAGTGTCCTATTCCCTCTTACTGTGTCGAACGTTGGGGTGTCTCCCTCATTGAGCACCTGCAAGCCCATCTCCTCCAATGCACCGGCCATTTCTTCGCCCCTACAGTCAACTTCCATGCTTCCCCACCATGTGCTCTTGGCGTTAGCGTCTCCTTCGATGATCATTTTGTCGGCCCTTACACTCTGCTCTATTTCCTTTAGCTGTTCCAGGTAGGGTTCTATTCAGGTTAGATAGGTTACGTACACTTGACGCAAATCACACTATTACACAAATTTTAGAAAATTTAATAATTTTAACTTTTAAAGTCTAGAGCACAGGCGCCGTTAGCCCGACTTTCAATTTTTTACAAGATTCATTTTTGTGAATGTGCGCAAGATCTTCATGACCTTATCCCTCTTTTCCCCTTCCACCACCGGACAAGCAGACGTACCGAGAAGTACCACCCATACCTGGTCGGCGTACCACCTTGCCGTACCAAACGATTTGCTTCAACTTTTCTTGATAGCACAAGTAAGGAGTGGAACTCACTTCCGGCGTATGTTTTTCCGAACCAGTATAATCTCGGAGTCTTGAAGTCCAGCGTGAATAGGTTCTTTCTAGGCAAGCGTGCTGCATCTTTGATCACAACTTCACTTACCATCAGGTGAGGTAGTGGTCAAGCGCATGGCTATCATCAATAAGAAAAATATTTGCATGTTTGTTTGTTACTCAATCACGCCTTAACTGCTTAACCGATTTTGTTGAAATTTGTTATAAGTATAAATAGCCGTGGATTGAAACATAGGCAACTTTTTATTGACAAACAAGGCGTACGAAGCCGCGGCCGGAAGCTAGTTTAATAATGCAATAATAATAAAATATAACGTTTATTTCACGTATCGTGCAAAATTACAAAAAATATCAATCGAAACACAAAGGGCGTCGAAACACAAAGGTTTAAGACGAAAACTTACCTTCACAAGCTGACCGAGTGACGTGGTTTTCCACGCGGTCACCCATCCAACTCTAATATAGTGGTAACGAACCACAATTTATTGAATTAAAATTTAACATCAAATTAAAAAATAATGAAATTGATGCCGTTAATATTCGAATTATTTATAAAATATAAACCGTTTGATCGAGTGGCGTATTAGGTACTAAAATATTAAAATACTTACGTAAATGAAGTACCCAATACCTACTTTAACTAAATGTCAAAGGTGAAAAAAATACCTTTAAGTTAATTAAATCAATGAATGCAACCATCTTGCATGCATTTGAAGGCGAACATAACATGAGCTTCCGTTATTCGAATTTTGTATAATTTTATAGTTCAGCTTAAATTGGTAGCTCTTTATTAGTTAAAATTTAGTAGACTTAGTTTTAAACATGGTTTAACAATGTAAATAATTAATTTTATGACGCACTTATAATATTTTAATCATCATCATTATCATATTTTGACGACCTCCGTGGCGCAGTGGGCGAATAGCCGGCTGAGACGCAGGAGGTAGCGGGTTCGATTCCCGCCGCGGAATAAATGTTTGCATGATCTACAGATATTTGTTCCAGGTCTGGATGTTTTTCTATATATTATAAGTATATATTTACAAAAAAACTGTATATTAAGTATTCTATCAGTTATCTGGTTCCCATAGTACAAGCTCTGCTTAATTTAGGGCTAGATAGCACTGTGTGAAATGTCTAGCACAATTTATTCATTTATTTATCACTAGGTCTTCCTCATAGATTTTCAGAGAGACCCATTGTGCGTCGCACGACTCCCAGCAACCTTTACATCATGTATGTCGGAGATATCATGTTGCTACAGATGTTTTTAAAAGCTGAAGTTTACGCTGTCAAAATAATCACAATGACATAGGAAGTAATTGAAATGAAAAGGGCTTATTTACTCGTATAAACCTAATTATTCATATTAATCCCACAAATACGAGTATTATAAACGCGAATCTTTCATTACGTCGTAATGGCTAAGCGGTGTGTTGATAGTTTATGACCTGGATTCAAACACACGCTACTTTTTGTCGACAAACAACGCGTACGAAGCCGCTGGTGGAAGCTAGTCTTTCATAAATTTTATACCTATAATTTATGTTTTATGATGGAATTTTTGCCTACGGTTGTTTTTAATGTAACGTCTAATGACGTCATGGCTGAGGGAAATATAAATGATCGTTACTGAAAGACCTACAATTTTTTGTGTCGATTTGTCTGCAATCTACATAAACTTAACTATATGTGAAGAGAAAACCTTATATCTTTTTTAAACTTATTGCTTATTAATGATCTCCGTGGCGCAGTGGCCGAATAGCCGGCTGACACTCAGGAGGTAACGGGTTCGATCCCCACCGCGGAACAAATGTTTGCATGATCTACAGATATTTGTTCCGTGGTCTGGATGTTTTTCTATTTAATTATAAGTATCTATAAAAAAATATATAATCTAAGTATTCTATGACTTATCTGGTTCTCATAATACAAGCTCTGATTAGTTTGGGGCTAGATAGCGTTGTGTGAAACATCCAGCAATCATTTTATATAGTTATTTTATTTATTTATGAATGCACGCAGGAGTGTCAGATTTGGCAATAAAGATTAAATAGAGAAATAGAAACTAATGCTAAAATTGGACAAAAAAAAAATGCATTTCGGTCGAATTTCAACTACTTACTCTCCGGGCAACTACTTAAAAAGTAAATAAACCCGGACAAGCGCAAGTCCGACTCGCCCACCAAGGGTTCCGTACAAATTTGTACCGATAGTTTCGATGATTAATTACCTACTTTAAATAACGAATATATTTTTATGATTTAATTACAAATGTATAGTTGTTAGATTTTTCCCTGTACTTGTAGTACGACGATATTACTTGCCATATTACATAGTTCTAGGTCAACGGAAAGTACCATATACATTTTTATTCCCTTGAGAGTATCAAAATATACGTTTTTTGCGGCATAAACAGCCGTATCTTTTTTTACGTTGATTTTGAAGTTTTATTTTTTCACAGTTTCAAGAGACTGTAGACTTGAGTATATGTTTTTATTTTCAACTCGATACCTCCACGCGTTCCCGAGATAAAGGGTCTTCTGTTTTAATTTTTCACGTATATAGTATATCAGGTCATAGAGGGAGTCCTCTGTGCTCTTTTGTGGCATGAAACCATACTGGCGACTATTCATTTTTGGGACGAGGTGCCACTTCATCCGCCTGACTAACATCTTCTCGAACATTTTACCCAATACCGGTAACAAGCCTATCGGCCTGTATGATTTAGGGTTGGTATAATCATCCTTGCCTGGCTTTCTCAGGACCACCACTGTGGCCTCCTTCCAGCTGTACGGGAAGTGATACAGCGATAGACACTTGTTGGCCAGAGCAAGGAATAGTTCTGCGTTTTGCGCGATCGCATGACCGCAGATGTCCGACGTAAGTCCATCTGCTCCCGGCGCTTTCTTCGGGTTGAAACTTCTGGCTGCGGATCTTAGCTCTTCCATTGTAAATGGCGGGTCATGGTGTTCATCATGAACCCGCACATTTACTTGGTCTGCTACTTCTCTGGCCTGCCGATGGTCTGCGTTTTCATCGCTTTCCAGATCTTCTGGGTAAAATGTTTCTGCTAGCAGCCTTGCCGATTCCTGTGACCCCATCGCTCTTCCGTCCTTCACCAAAGGGATGTCTTCCTGTCTCCTAGATGTCCTACCAATAACTCTATAAATTCCCTCCCATATTCCTTCTTTATCCTGTCTACCGCAGAACCCCTTCCAACTTTCTATCTGTGCTTTTCTGGCCTCATTTTCATATTTTTCCTTTGCTTGCAGGTACTCATTGACGACTTTGGACCTTCGGACCGGCGCTGCGCATCGGATTCTTCTCTTCTTGGTGGCGACCTCCTTCTTTAGTCTGGCAAGCTCTTCAGTCCACCATGGCAAGGTAAGTCTATTTTTATTTTTAATTTTTGGAATGCTACTATCACATGCTTCTGTTATCGCTTTTGTATATACTTCTACTTCTTTTTCTAGTTCTGCTTTGCTTTCTAGCTTATCTACTTTTGTTTTATTTAGATTGTATTCTTCTAATAATCTGGCCAGTGTCTCGCGAAACTGGCTCCAATTCGCTTTTTTATTGTTATATTTCCGTGTTGTTCTTCTAATTATTATTCCTTTTCCTTTTTTCATTCTTAATTTAAGTATAATAGCATTATGGTCCGAACTTGTCATGCCGACTTCAACTCTCCATTCCTTCACCAAGTCGAGCACCTCCGATGTGCAGGCTGTAAGGTCAATGAAGCTGGTGAGTGTCCTATTCCCTCTTACTGTGTCGAACGTTGGGGTGTCTCCCTCATTGAGCACCTGCAAGCCCATCTCCTCCAATGCACCGGCCATTTCTTCGCCCCTACAGTCAACTTCCATGCTTCCCCACCATGTGCTCTTGGCGTTAGCGTCTCCTTCGATGATCATTTTGTCGGCCCTTACACTCTGCTCTATTTCCTTTAGCTGTTCCAGGTAGGGTTCTATTCAGGTTAGATAGGTTACGTACACTTGACGCAAATCACACTATTACACAAATTTTAGAAAATTTAATAATTTTAACTTTTAAAGTCTAGAGCACAGGCGCCGTTAGCCCGACTTTCAATTTTTTACAAGATTCATTTTTGTGAATGTGCGCAAGATCTTCATGACCTTATCCCTCTTTTCCCCTTCCACCACCGGACAAGCAGACGTACCGAGAAGTACCACCCATACCTGGTCGGCGTACCACCTTGCCGTACCAAACGATTTGCTTCAACTTTTCTTGATAGCACAAGTAAGGAGTGGAACTCACTTCCGGCGTATGTTTTTCCGAACCAGTATAATCTCGGAGTCTTGAAGTCCAGCGTGAATAGGTTCTTTCTAGGCAAGCGTGCTGCATCTTTGATCACAACTTCACTTACCATCAGGTGAGGTAGTGGTCAAGCGCATGGCTATCATCAATAAGAAAAATATTTGCATGTTTGTTTGTTACTCAATCACGCCTTAACTGCTTAACCGATTTTGTTGAAATTTGTTATAAGTATAAATAGCCGTGGATTGAAACATAGGCAACTTTTTATTGACAAACAAGGCGTACGAAGCCGCGGCCGGAAGCTAGTTTAATAATGCAATAATAATAAAATATAACGTTTATTTCACGTATCGTGCAAAATTACAAAAAATATCAATCGAAACACAAAGGGCGTCGAAACACAAAGGTTTAAGACGAAAACTTACCTTCACAAGCTGACCGAGTGACGTGGTTTTCCACGCGGTCACCCATCCAACTCTAATATAGTGGTAACGAACCACAATTTATTGAATTAAAATTTAACATCAAATTAAAAAATAATGAAATTGATGCCGTTAATATTCGAATTATTTATAAAATATAAACCGTTTGATCGAGTGGCGTATTAGGTACTAAAATATTAAAATACTTACGTAAATGAAGTACCCAATACCTACTTTAACTAAATGTCAAAGGTGAAAAAAATACCTTTAAGTTAATTAAATCAATGAATGCAACCATCTTGCATGCATTTGAAGGCGAACATAACATGAGCTTCCGTTATTCGAATTTTGTATAATTTTATAGTTCAGCTTAAATTGGTAGCTCTTTATTAGTTAAAATTTAGTAGACTTAGTTTTAAACATGGTTTAACAATGTAAATAATTAATTTTATGACGCACTTATAATATTTTAATCATCATCATTATCATATTTTGACGACCTCCGTGGCGCAGTGGGCGAATAGCCGGCTGAGACGCAGGAGGTAGCGGGTTCGATTCCCGCCGCGGAATAAATGTTTGCATGATCTACAGATATTTGTTCCAGGTCTGGATGTTTTTCTATATATTATAAGTATATATTTACAAAAAAACTGTATATTAAGTATTCTATCAGTTATCTGGTTCCCATAGTACAAGCTCTGCTTAATTTAGGGCTAGATAGCACTGTGTGAAATGTCTAGCACAATTTATTCATTTATTTATCACTAGGTCTTCCTCATAGATTTTCAGAGAGACCCATTGTGCGTCGCACGACTCCCAGCAACCTTTACATCATGTATGTCGGAGATATCATGTTGCTACAGATGTTTTTAAAAGCTGAAGTTTACGCTGTCAAAATAATCACAATGACATAGGAAGTAATTGAAATGAAAAGGGCTTATTTACTCGTATAAACCTAATTATTCATATTAATCCCACAAATACGAGTATTATAAACGCGAATCTTTCATTACGTCGTAATGGCTAAGCGGTGTGTTGATAGTTTATGACCTGGATTCAAACACACGCTACTTTTTGTCGACAAACAACGCGTACGAAGCCGCTGGTGGAAGCTAGTCTTTCATAAATTTTATACCTATAATTTATGTTTTATGATGGAATTTTTGCCTACGGTTGTTTTTAATGTAACGTCTAATGACGTCATGGCTGAGGGAAATATAAATGATCGTTACTGAAAGACCTACAATTTTTTGTGTCGATTTGTCTGCAATCTACATAAACTTAACTATATGTGAAGAGAAAACCTTATATCTTTTTTAAACTTATTGCTTATTAATGATCTCCGTGGCGCAGTGGCCGAATAGCCGGCTGACACTCAGGAGGTAACGGGTTCGATCCCCACCGCGGAACAAATGTTTGCATGATCTACAGATATTTGTTCCGTGGTCTGGATGTTTTTCTATTTAATTATAAGTATCTATAAAAAAATATATAATCTAAGTATTCTATGACTTATCTGGTTCTCATAATACAAGCTCTGATTAGTTTGGGGCTAGATAGCGTTGTGTGAAACATCCAGCAATCATTTTATATAGTTATTTTATTTATTTATGAATGCACGCAGGAGTGTCAGATTTGGCAATAAAGATTAAATAGAGAAATAGAAACTAATGCTAAAATTGGACAAAAAAAAAATGCATTTCGGTCGAATTTCAACTACTTACTCTCCGGGCAACTACTTAAAAAGTAAATAAACCCGGACAAGCGCAAGTCCGACTCGCCCACCAAGGGTTCCGTACAAATTTGTACCGATAGTTTCGATGATTAATTACCTACTTTAAATAACGAATATATTTTTATGATTTAATTACAAATGTATAGTTGTTAGATTTTTCCCTGTACTTGTAGTACGACGATATTACTTGCCATATTACATAGTTCTAGGTCAACGGAAAGTACCATATACATTTTTATTCCCTTGAGAGTATCAAAATATACGTTTTTTGCGGCATAAACAGCCGTATCTTTTTTTACGTTGATTTTGAAGTTTTATTTTTTCACAGTTTCAAGAGACTGTAGACTTGAGTATATGTTTTTATTTTCAACTCGATACCTCCACGCGTTCCCGAGATAAAGGGTCTTAACAGACAGACAGACAGACGGACAACAAAGGGATCCTATAAGGGTTCCGTGTTTCCTTTTGAGGTACGAAACCCTAAAAATAATAAAAGGAATATTTGATAGACCATAAAAACTAAAAATTATGCACTTATTTTCGACTCTGTTATTTACCAGACATGTCATCCCTTCTGTTAGTTTCAATTCAATTCAATTCAAAAGACTTTATTCAACAATCATATTACTATCTCTACAATAGTCGATTATTAAACGAGAAGACAAAGCAGTGTCTTTCGTCACGGACGCTACATTGAATCCCGAAAGTAACGAAGGATTTTACAGGTAACTCACGAGTGTAGCGAGGGAGTTACCTGAGTGCAGAGAGGGATATAAGCACGCCCAAGATGCAGACATATGGTCTGTATAGGTTGGTGCATTCTGTTCAGAGGTTAGTTCGATTTACGAATAAGTTCTTATTGTGTAACAGATGAGGTTCCAAATTCAAATATGCTCGCGAGGGCATAATATAATTCAGTACAACTTTTTTTTTTTTTTAATTGGATAGAACTTCGTTTAACCACAATCTCACCTAATGGTAAGTGATGATGTGGAGCATTCTACATACACTACATATTCTACTCAGCACTGTACTCCCGGTTCAGCCGTAGGGATTTAATCATCTGCTTTCGGTGAGATTCACATGACATATAATTTAAAGAAAGAAAGAAAGAAAGAAAGAAAACATTTTATTCATAAATCCACACAATCATAAAGAAAAAAAAAAAAAAATACACCAACAATAAAATCGAAACTAAGCACTAACAAACTAACAAATGAAAGAGCTCTGTGTGGGGATGAATTGGTACTCAGCTCAGCATGATGTACATGATGACGGCATGTTAATATGCCGCAGCGCTGCTCTTCCGCTGAGTCCAGTTTAGGTTACCTCACGTTCATCTTGATCAAGGGTAGTTTTTATAAGAAAACACAACTATCGTTATTAAATACTTACTCACATTAAATACCACAAATCCTATTAAATACATACATAACACAATTAAATACCTACTATTTTAATCCAATAAATCTATCACTACTAACTATCACACTCAAGAACATTTCACTGATATATTTTAGACTACCCATGGAGACACTGGACTCCATGGTTTACTGAAAAGAGAGAGAGAGAGCTTCAGCTACTGCCACTACGGTTTATTTAGCTGCGATGAGAGAGTATCAGCTTTGAGTCTTAATCTAAACAAATTAACTGTGCTAACATTACATAGAGGTGGAGGGATGTTGTTCCAACACTTCGTAGCGCAATAGCTAAAGCTGCCTCGAAAAGCTGCGGTGTTATGTGCAGGCGTCACTGGAAGAGACTGTAGCTCTGGTACTATATTTATTATAATCGCGGAACCAGGTTAATTTGTGAAACAGATATTCTGGTTTCCAATTCTTGATGACACCAAACAGAAGGATAGCAAAATGGAGGATAATTTGACATTATCGAGCAGGTGCTGTGAAAAATTATTAATTCGATGGAATCGGTATTGGTACGATTGGTTTGCTTCTCAGCATAGGTCTCCCCCACACTTTTCCAAAGTACGCGATCGTGAGACTCTTCTCCACAGCGCTCCTGCTATGACTTTGAAGTCTTCTTCCCGTCTTCGGAATGGTCTTCCTCTCGCTCTTTTCCCTTCTCTCGGGTACCTTTCAGTTACATCTTTTGCCTATTTGACTTTTGCAATTCTGATGAGATGACCCACTTCCATTTCAACTTCTTTAATGTGTACGTTATATCCGCTAGTGGTCTTTCTTATTGTGTTTACTACACACTAGTGGTTCGCCCCGAACTGAGATCTCGCGAGTCTCCCATAAAAATAAAAACATATTATTCGTAATCTTTGACTATCAAAATAGTGCCACGAAATAATAACCAAAAACTTGACCTACAGTTTCATTCAAATTACAGGTAACAGGTGTTCATGTTAATTGGTTACTCATTTTTGAGGTACAAATTGCAATTATTCTGGATTTCAGACTTTTGCCTATATTTGTGTAATTTAAGCTACACGCATACCAAATTACAGCACTGTGGGGTCACTGGTGTATCCTGTGAGTTTCGTCAAAGTTCAGTTTTTATTATGGTTAATAACTCAAAAACTACAAAGTTTAAACTAAAAATAAAAATGGCGTCGAAATATACTCACAAATACCTTTTATTAGACGTACCACTTGACCAGATAGTCCCATTTTGTTTTTTTTTACCCCTCTTGAACCCCAATATCTCAACAACCCCTCCACATTTTTAGCTCATTGAGTCACACCAAAATTGTGCCATCACTATCTACCTATATACCAAATTTCATGATGATCTGATAAACGATTTGAAAGTTATCCTGCGACAAACAAACATACGCCGATTTGCCCAAGTTGATTTGGAGATCTCGCTTCGCTCGATCAATAATTATGTTCTTTCTGTTAGTAAATGTATTTCAGTATCTTTTTTATTATCTCTTGCGGCTTAGTTTCACTGCGTTCACGAGGCCTATTGTGATCGCCACTTGTTTTTATGTCGCCCCTAGGTTATGGGGGGGGGGGGGGGGGGTTAAAGTCCACCATAAGCGCGAGCGGGATGCTAAAAATAAACAGAATCGAAATGTATCTACTAATGAAGACCTTTCATTTTGACCTAATCTAATAGTATCATTTTCATTTGTTTTTACTATTGTTGAACCCCAATATCTCAACAACTCCCCAACATTTTTAGCTCATTTAGTCTCAAATTGTGCTATCCCTACCTACCTATGTATCGAATCTCACGATGATCGAATCAACGCTTCGAAAGTTATCCTCGGACAAACAAACATACATACATACATACAACGCCAATTTGCCCAAGTTGATTTATAGATCTCGCTTCGCTCGATCAATTATAATATGATAATAGTACATGCATGTGTTTTCCTAATGTTATTGTGTATGCCTAATGTTAATATCAGCACCTCGACCTATTTGATTTGATTTGATTCTAACCAGCCTGCCGTCAGTTCGAGCTATGCGCCCTACCCACTGCCATTTCAGCTGGCGAATCCTCTGACCTTCTGCTAGATATCATTTCTGATTCGATCTTATAAAGAACCTTATAGCCAAAAACCACGATAGGTATGATTATTCACAGAAATATGCCTTCTGGAATTACCAAAATATAATAGGTAGGTACTTACAATGAGATGAGTAATTCATTAATGTAAAATCCGTCACTCTAGTGTTACCAGATGACAGGAATTTTCCTAATTTCAGGAATGAGGGGTTTTTACGGCCACTTTTTTATATCTGCTAACAGATGGCGTTGCTCTGTCATACGCTGATTATCAAAGGAAAGGGAATTTTCAATGTCAATTGCCGTGTCAACATTATTTTCCGAGGAGGGATTTTAGTTGACGAAGTGAGATTGTTTTAGACAAATTTTGATAATTTTTTGTTTATAATTTTAAATTTCTCGAAAAATTAAATTGTCACGGCAATTGACATTGACTATTCACTTTCCTTTGTTAATCAGCTTATGGCAGAGCAACGCCATCTGTGAGTAATTAAAAAAATCACCGGCATAAACCATATTTATGTAGAACTAGTGCTGCGGAACTTTTCAACCTAATCCCACCATCTCCATTCTATCATCGGACAACCAGACGCTCTGCGGTGCGCCACCGCTATATGGTAGAAATACCTCCCATTCGCACAAAGCGGTTCTCTTCCACCTTTAAAATGCGCACCACCAAAGAGTGGAACGCCTTGCCAAAGGGTTTTCTGATAGCTACCACCTAGGGTATCTTTAAGTTGCGATGAATAGGTTTATTCTAAGCAAACGTGTACCATCGTAGACTGCATCATCGCTTACCATCAGGCGAGATCGTGGTCGAACGCAAGCCTATATAAGTATATTAAAAAAAACACATGATGTGTTCGTATAGTACGCAGTTGGACTTGAAAGGAAATTTTATATTTTGGATCTGGTAACTTTAATCACCTCTAACTGGACTTACCTAACAGGCAAACTGTACCTAACAGGATACAAATGAATCGACATAATAGTATGATTAAGTGCATTAAGTATGTGGAGAGGAAACTATTTTATTAATTACTATGATTGTTACAGCCCATTGCAGTAAAGCTAGTACAATGTACCGCACGTATTGTGTTAGTTTTTTGTTAGTTTTATCAGTTTTTTTCAATGGATCTCACGGTAAGTTCCACATGCATACAAATGACAACGTTTAAGCATACTATTTCGATAACGAGCTCAAAAAGTGTTTGAGAAACCTATTAGTGTTTTTGAAGACCTTTTCAACGATAACCTACACAAATTTTTTTAATGTTTAAGGTGTAAACTTCTTTAGGCGCATTGGGGATTTTTTGAGATAAGAGAAAACCATTGAATTCGCGACACTGTTACCGTTACCGTGTATAAAGTGAACACTTCTTTAGGCGCGTTGGACATTTTTTGAAATGGGAAAAAACGATTGAACTCGTGACACTGTTACCGACACCTCTGTATATATGTATCTCGTAATTGTTCAATTTTTCACTTCTGGCTTCACTCCCGGAGTGCCACTTTTTTTTATTAGCCTTTGCGGCTTTAGTTTTACTGCGGCCACGAGGCCTATTGTGGTCGACACTTGTTTTTATGTCGCCCCTAGGTTATAGGGGCGTTTAAAGTTCACCACTAAGTCCTACAGCTGTTAAAAACTGTAGAATATTCTTAGGGGTGATAGCTGTTAGCTCCTCCGGGCTGGAATGAATGCTACGTTTGCGCATTAGTGGAGCACACTCCCCTAACAGATATAGGGGCGATTCTGCCGCCTCATTACAAAATCTGCAGGTTTTTGATTTTGTTCGTGATTTTTTTGTCATCCCATTGTGTGGGTTGTATGAGTAAAAAAATCACCACTAACTCCCAAAATACGGGTACCTGCATTTACCCATAACATGAAGTTTTTTAATTTTATTTCATAATTTACTACTAAGCGACTCTAAAACTTATCCTAATGCCAAGATTCAACTTAACCGTTTCAATAGTCTGCAAATTAAACAGCTGTTACTGGTCGAAAACACAAACAGACTATATAAACTTTAAGGGATTTGAGTTTAACTTCGGAACCCTAAAAAACACCACCAACTTCCATATACTACGTGTTTTATTATGAACGGCATTAACTGAAAACACGTTACTTTTGTAAATATTAAATTTTCAAACAACCTTATTAAGTCTTAAAATATCAATAAAACAGCCTTTATAAAATATGTAAACAAATCATATTCATTCATCAACGGCATCGTCGTAAAGGCGCCGCCGATTTACGTAAAAAAATGTTTATTGGAAATGTATCGATTACAGGATAAATATTCAAGCTACCGGTAGTAAAACTCATTTATTACGATTCCGGATGTGTGTTTTAAATTAATGTCGCAACAGAACAGGTTGTATAGAGGAGGTAGTACCTTAAAAAAACCGGTCAAGTGCAAGTCGAACTCGCGCACGAAGGGTTCCGTACCATTATCTATAAAAACGTTGTTTGTCACGTCTGTTGTATGGAAGCCCCGCTTAAATATTAATTTTAATTTCATATATTTTTTTAAATTAAATAGTATAATTCAATATTCTGTGAATATTTCAAGCGTCTACCTGTTGCCATTATCAATATCGAGCAAAAATGATCAAAAAAAATCACGTTTGTGGTATGGGAGTCCCCTTAAATATTTATTTTATTCTGTTTTTAGTAGTTGTTGTTATAGCGGCAACAGAAATACATTATCTGTGAAAATTTCAATTGTCTAACTATCACGGTTCATGAGATACAGCATGGTAACAGACGAACAGACAGACAGCGGAGTCTTAGAAATAGGGTCCCGTTTTACCCTTTGGGTACGGAACCCTAAAACTCGCTTTTTAGGGTTCCGTACCTTAAAAAGTAAAAAAGGAACCCTTATAAGATCACTCTCTTGTCCGTCTGTCCGTCTGTCTATCCCTGTGTCACCACCGATTTTCTCAGGAACCTAGCACGTTGAAATTTATACCAGATACTGAGGTCTATAGTCCCTATTAGGTGTATAAAAATCAAGGTCCTGAGTTAACACGATAAAAAGATATGGGCAAATTTAGATTTCCGCGAAAACTTGGAAGTACCAAAATTTACCTTAATTTTTAACTTTTTTATTTTTCGGAATTTTCTTTGTGCTGTAAGACCTTGCTTTTAACCAAAATTGACAATTCTAGGTCAACCGGAAGTACCCTATAGGTTATGGGTCGAAAACCTATATGGTAGTTCCCGTTGACCTAGAATCACGAAATTTGGCAAAAAGCAATGTCAGCACAAATAAAGGTAAATTCAAAAAAATAAAAACAGTTGAAAATTAAAGGATGTCCCGATACATACATGTATTAGGTTGGGGAAAAAGTTTCTTCGCATTTTTTAAGAAAATTCAAAACATTTTTAATATAGTTTATTTAAATTTAACTAACGTATGTAGGTACCATTTTGTTCGATGACTTTTTGCCATCTTGTAGGTAGGGACATGATCCCATTGCTATAGAAATTTTGGGGCTTCTGATCAAAATACCGCGACAAGTGGTTTTGGCAGTCCTCTCGTGATGTTAACCTGACACTGCCTAAATAATTCTGAAGAGACCGAAACAGGTGGAAATCTGAAGGTGCAAGGTCAGGACTATACGGCGGATGCATTAACACCTCCCAGCCAAACTTTCTTAATTTTTGCTGAGTGGCTAAAGATGTGTGAGGTCTAGCGTTATCATGATGAAAAAGCACACCCCTTCTGTTGATTAATTCCGGCCGCTTTCTCTCAACTTCTTGCTTTAATCTCATCAGTTGTTCGCAGTAGAGTTCAGAATCGATGGTCCTGCCTGGTGGTAACAGCTCATAATGAATAATGCCCTTCCAATCCCACCACACACAGCATCACCTTGTTGCGAGTTAACCCGGGTTTCGCCACAGTCTGTGAAGCCTGACCGGCCTTTGACCACGACCTTTTTCACACGTTCTTGTCGTACGTGATCCACTTTTCATCACCAGTTATCAGCTTCTTCAAAAATGGTTCGGTTTCATTACGTCGTAATAAAGAATCACAAATGAGTACACGGTTCATTAGGTTTCTTTCAGTGAGCTCGTGGGGTACCCAAATATCGAGCTTTTTTGTGTACCCAGTTTTTTTCAAATGCGCCTAAACTGTTTTGTGGTCAATTCCCAGTTTTTCAGCTACGTCGTAGCTACTGATATGCCGATCTTGCTCCACTTTTTCAAAAATGGCATCAATTTTATCCGTAATAGGGCGACCAGAGCGACGTGCATCTTTGACATCAAAATTTCCGGATTGAAAACGCTTAAACCAAATTTGTGCTACCCTCACAGACACTGCACTAGGTCCATAAACATCGCAATTTTTTTTCGCGGCTTGCGTTGCATTTTTACCTTTTCTGTAGTAAAATTTTAAAATGTATCGAATTTCTTCATTAGATTCACTCATCTTTACAGTACGATAAACAAATAAAAATCACACATTTTCCAAATTGAAATTTGGAATTATCTTCTTTAAAATTTAAACTTTGAACGATACCAAAACCAGCCAGATACAAATAGATTTTATTAGCCAAAGAGATTTTATTACAAGTTCATACATACTATAATGCGAAAATACTTTTTCCCCAACCTATTAGTTGACGCCAATTAAGATAGTCCTCTAAGTTGTATGGGCTCTCATACAATTTAATAAAGATAATGGTACGGAACCCTTCGTGCGCGAGCCTGACTCGCACTTGACCGGTTTTTTATTTGATAAATCGCTAGCCATCACTAAGTATTGCTAAATTTCAGCTTTACGGCGCTAATAAGACTATCCATAGCTGAACTAGGAACCCTAATTATCATCACCACATAAACCACGCCTCTGCCTTACCCCATTTTACTCGTAGTTCCACAATGTATTTTCCTATAGTTGTGTGGTGTTAGTACCGACGTGTTACTAAGCATGCATTTAGGTAGGTAACACCACAAATAAATGATATACCTACCATGGTTCACTGCACTAAGATTTTCCTTAATTGATCGAGCGAAGCGAGATCTCCAAATCAACTTGAGCAAATCGGCGTTGTATGTACGTATGTATGTTTGTTTGTTTGTCCGAGGATAACTTTCGAAGTATTGATCCGATTATCATGAAATTTCGTATATAGGTAGATAGTGATGGCACAATTTTGGTGTGATTAAATGAGCTAAAAATAGGGGAGTTGTTGAGTTATTAGGGTTCAAGAGAAGTAAAAAAAAATGAAAATAAGACTTTTAGGTCAAATGGGACATCAAATGATAGGTTCAATTAGTACATTTCGATTCCGTTTTTATTAAAGTTCTTATAGTTTTTGAGTTATTAGCCATAATAAAAACTGAACGTTGACAAAATTCACAGGGTACACCAGTGACCCCACAAAGCTGAAATTTGATATGCATGTAGCTTTAGTTACACAAATATAGGGAAAAAAAATAATAATATTACGTTTATTTCAGGCAACAATGTGCACATACAAAATGATAACAAGGCCTATAGACCTTATAGACATAAAACAATAAACTTAAACACTTTTATTTATTTGGGGGATTTTGCTTCGTAGCCGCTTCCCTGTAGCGCCTGTAAACGATACCGACTGCCCAGAAATACGGATCAAGTAGCACATCCTTAAGCTTCGCCAGAATCTGGAGAGTGTAGGAGACTTGGAGTTAGTACTGGTCCTACTGGACTCCAGTCGCTGGAGAGACATTCGGAACGTCTGAAATCCAGAATAACTGCAATTTCTACCCCTAAAAAGATAACCCAGTTAACATGAACTCTCATTACCTGTAATTTGAATGAAACTGTAACTGAAGTATATTTATGGGACACTCGCGAGATCTCAGTTCGGGGCGAACTACTGGTCTAAATAAGTAGGTTAACCATTAATAAGTAATATACTTATGTTTGTTCATAACTCCTCAGTTTCCTCGTAAGACGGATGGAGAGATTGTAGGGCTCTCGATGCGGGGACTCTGCATTTGCAGATGCGTATGCGAATATCCGCAACCTGTGCAGAACGCCCCCCGGTTAAATGAAGCAACGGTTTTCGCGTTGTAGCTGGCAGACTGTGTGTCGCTTCGTGGGCGAGACTTAGCAGTAGACTGCTATAAGTTGATATTGTAGATGACGACAAAAGAAAAATATTGACTCAAAAACACTTTGTTACAGACGTTGTATGAAGTCTCTGACATTTCTCAGTCTCTGTGTTAGAAGTTAGTGATGAAAGAGATATGATATGAGAATGAGATATTCTTATTTTTTTCAGGTGCAGATAATTTTAAAATGTTTCTTAGGGTATCACATAATGGAACGGGTAAGTAATATTACGATATTTTAGTGTTTAATAGCGAGCCCCACTACTTCTGTCTACATCAAACTACTCACATACCTTGTTACCACAAAAAACAAAAACAACTGTTTAACGTATGTTTTAAAAAATCCTTACCAATTCTTGTACAGGATAAGACCCATAATATTTAGGCTTAATTAACATTGCCGCAGAACAGAATGGAAGCGAATTTCTGTAACATAATTGTAGCTTGTACATAGCTTACGTCAATTTTGTAATGTACTCGTATGTAGGTATATTATTAAAATAACTTCGGGGCAGTTTGGTCATACTTCAAAAGTGTCCAAACGGTCTGGGATTTTAATATCTGGATTCCAAAAATGCAAAACTTAAATATTATAAATTCTAAGTTGAAAATAAATATATTTTTGGATTATTTTTTTGCAAACGTCCAATACTTCGCAGTTGTTAAAAACCGCACACCCTCTCCGATTCTCGATTTCAGATTTACTACATTGTTAATAATTGTTATAGTACTGTTTTTAGGGCTCCAGACCAAAATGGTAAAAACGGAACCCTTATGGTGCGACTTTGTCCGTCAGTCCGTCACAGCTGATTATCTCAGCCACTACTGAGTCTATCGGCTTGAAATTTGAAATAGTTATAAATAATACTGACCTTCCTCTATTGATTTAAAAATATACATATATATATTTTAATATATATTTTTATTTTGATGGCCAAAACAGCCAAACTGTTGGGGGCCAAACTTTATAAATTGCGATACTATGTCAAGTGAGATATCATATCAAAGAGATAAATAAAATAAATAAATATAGGGCTGATGGCTAGAATTATCGTAAAATACTTTTTTTTTAATTCATTACCCTGATTTTTTTTACTTTCAACGTACCTTAATTTATAGTCCTAAAATATCAATGGAACAGCCTGTATAAAATAGGTAAACAAATCATATTCATTCATATGCAAGTAGATACCTGTTAAACTGACTAAGCAGCATCGGCGAAAGGCGCCGCCGATTTGCGTTAAAAATTGTTTATTGGAAATGTCTCGATTACTGGATAAACAAGCTATCGGTATTTAACCAATGTCTAAAATCAGTTAATACCATTCCGGATGTGTGTTTTAAATTACTATAGTAAATGCGGTGACACGCAGTAGGTATATGCAAAGATTACAGGAACGTTATAGCAAAGTCTAGAACGGTATTATAGTTAAAGGTCTTAAACATTTTCTTGGTTTACCGGTCACATAACTAGGTGGCGCTGCTTAATTAACATAAATAAACCTATTTATGTTCGGAACCCTCGGTGCGCGAGTCCTACTCGTACTTGATCGGTCTTGTTTATATTATTTTGAATGTTTCAAAGTTATTAATTATTCATCTATTTTTTGCAGGCAAGTTGCATAAAAATGATATGGATCTAAATTACAAAGTTAATGATACTGTTAAATTCGAATGCAGTGTTACTAATGATGTATACAACAGTGCAGGATATCAACTGAAACTCTATGGTAAGTTTGGATCTGAACTATAAATCTAATAGGTACTAGCTGAGCGCGCGCGGCTTCGCAAGCGTGGTTTGTTTTCATTTCAAGGAAAACATTTTTTTTCGTTATTAATAGCTATTACACTAAAGCGACAATGAAAAATCTTAATATCTAGTACTTATTAACTATTATGGCAATTTTTTTACACCTTGGGTTACATTATTGAAGTTTTAGTAGGGATCCCTATTTTTTTCTAGTAATAAATATAGCCTATGTTATTCAGGTATAATGTAGCATTAATGGTCATAGCACACATACCAACTCGGAAAGGGATCGTCGCCGTTCAGCATTCTTTTATGAAACTCCCTACTGTAACGCACACTAATGACGACCTCCGTGGTGCAGTGGGCGAATAGCCGGCTGAGACGCAGGAGGTAGCGGGTTCGATCCCCGCCGCGGAACAAATGTTTGCAAGATCTACAGATATTTGTTCCAGGTCTGGTTGTCTCTCTATATATTACTAGCAGCCCGTCCCGGCTTCGCACGGGGTAGACAATTATTTATTTTTGGAAATTTGGACATAAAACACTTTTTTTCACAAATATTTTTATTTATTAAAAAAATATTATTTATTAATTATATATTAACGACTAGAGGTTGCGTTGTGCGCGAGCTGCTCGCAGCTCGCGTGTTTTTCTTTTAGTCGAAGAAGTAATTAAAGAGGATATCGAGCTGTTAAAAGCCATCAAAGAGGATATCCATGTGTAAGAAGCAGTCAAAGACGACATCGAACTGGAAGAAGCAATCAAATCAAAGAGGATTTCCAAGTGGGAGCAGCAATTAAAGAGGATATTGAAGTGAAAGGAGCAATCAAATAGGATATCGAAGTAGCAGAAACAATCAAAGAGGAAATTAAAGTTGAGTAAGCAATCAAAGAGGATACCGAGGTGGTAGAAGCGTTCTAAGAGGATGACGAAGTAAAAAAAGCAATCAAAGACGATATCGAAGTGGAAGAAACAGTCAAAGACGATATCGAAGTGGAAGAAGCAATCAAAGAGGATATCGAAGTGGAAGAAGCAATCAAGAGGATATCGAAGTGGAAAAAGCAATCAAAGAGGGTATCTAAGTGGAAGAAGCCATCACAGAGGATATCGAAGTGAAAATGCTGTCAAAGCCGATATCGAAGACCAAGACGCAATCAAAGAGAATATTGCAGTGCAAGAAGCAATCAAAAGGAAATTGAAGATGACATCGAAGTGGAAGGAGTAATCAAAGAGGATATTGAAGTGGAAAAAGCAATCAAATAGGATATCGAAGTAGGAAAAACAATCTAAGAGGAAATTGAAGTTGACTAAGGAATCAAAGAGGATACTGAGATGGTAGAAGTATTCAAAGAGGATGACGAAGTGAAAAAGCAATCAAAGACGATATCGAAGTGAAACAAATAGTCGAAGACGATATCGAAAAGGAAGAAGCAATCTTAGAGGATATCGAAGTGGAAGAAGCAATCAAAGAAGATATCGAAGTGTAAGAAGCCATCACAGAGGATATCGTAGTGAAAATGCTATCAAAAACGATATCGAAGATGAAGACGCAATCAAAGAGAATATTGCAGTGCAAGAAGCAATCAAAAGGAAATCGAAGATGATATCGAATTGGTAGAAGCAATAAAAGAGGATATCAAAGTGGAAGAAGCAATCAAAAAGGATATCGAGCTGTTTAAAGTTATCGAAGAGGATATCCATGTGTAAAAAGCAGTCAAAGACGATCGAAATGGAAGAAGCAATCAAATCAAAGAGGATATCCAAGTGGAAGCAGCAATCAAAGATGATATCGAAGTGGAAGAAGCAATCAAAGAGGATATTGAAGTGAAAGAAGCAATCAAATAGGATATCGAAGTAGCAGAAACAATTAAAGAGGAAATTGAAATTGAGTAAAAGACGTCGAGGACAATGATAAAAATAAAAAACGGTTTCACCAAAAACTTATACTAATATTTTGTAAAACTTTCCTAGAGCTATCTCTTCCCGTTTAAAAGATACGAGCGATTTAAGTTTTGTATGAAAACCCATAATTTTGTGGAGTGAAAATTGAAGTAAAAGAAGCAATTGAAGAAGACATATAAGTAAAAAAAGACATTAAAAAGGATATCAAAGTGGAAGAAGCAAAAATAGAGGATATCGAGGTGAAAGAAGCATTCAAGGAGGAAGACCAAGTGAGAGAAGCATTCAAAAAGGATGTCAAGAGCAATGATGGTAATAAAAAAACTATTCGACCAAAAATTTGTACCAATATTTTGTAAAAGTTTGCTAGGCGTAACTGTTCCCGTTTAGAAGATACGAGCGATTTAAGATTTGTATTAAAACCCATAATTTTGTAGAGTGGGAATTGAAGTAAAAGAAGCAATTGAAGAAAATATATAAGTAGATAAAGCAATTAAAAAGGATATCAAAGTGGAAGAAGCAAAAATAGAGGATATCGAGGCTAAAGAAGCATTTAAAGTGGAAGACGAAGTAACAGAAGCATTCAAAACGGATGTCAAGGGCAATGATGGTATTAAAAAAACTATTCCACCAAAAATTTGTACCAATATTTTGTAAAAGTTTGATAGGCGTAACTGTTCCCGTTTAGAAGATGCGAGCGATTTAAGATTTGTATTGCAACCCATAATTTTGTAGAGTGGGAATTGAAGTAAAAGAAGCAATTGAAGAAAACATATAAGTAGAAAAAGCAATTAAAAAGGATATCAAAGTGGAAGAAGCAAAATGAAAGAAGCATTTAAAGTGGAAGACGAAGTAAGAGAAGCATTCAAAACGGATGTCAAAG
This sequence comes from Philereme transversata, assembly GCA_963924445.1. NCBI lineage: Eukaryota > Metazoa > Arthropoda > Insecta > Lepidoptera > Geometridae > Philereme > Philereme transversata. Next base: position 7,381,564 of record OZ004345.1, on the reverse strand, counting down.
GCAATGATGGTATTAAAAAAACTATTCCACCAAAAATTTGTACCAATATTTTGTAAAAGTTTGCTAGGCGTAACTCTTCCCGTTTAGAAGATACGAGCGATTTAAGATTTGTATTAAAACCCATAATTTTGTAGAGTGGAAATTGTAGTAAAAGAAGCAATTGAAGAAAACATATAAGTAGAAAAAGCAATTAATAAGGATATCAAAGTGGAAGAAGCAAAAATAGAGGATATCGAGGTGAAAGAAGCATTTAAAGTGGAAGACGAAGTAAGAGAAGCATTCAAAACGGATGTCAAGGGCAATGATGGTATTAAAAAAAACTATTCCACTAAAAATTTGTACCAATATTTTGTAAAAGTTTGCTAGGCGTAACTCTTCCCGTTTAGAAGATACGAGCGATTTAAGATTTGTATTAAAACCCATAATTTTGTAGAGTGGAAATTGTAGTAAAAGAAGCAATTGAAGAAAATATATAAGTAAAAAAGCAATTAAAAAGGATATCAAAGTGGAAGAAGCAAAAATAGAGGATATCGAGGTGAAAGAAGCATTCAAAGCGGAAGACGAAGTAAGAGAAGCATTCAAAAAGGATCTCAAGGGCAATAATGGTATTAAAAAAACTATTCCACCAAAAATTAGTACCAATATTTTGTAAAAGTTTGCTGGGGGTAACTCTTCCCGTTTCGAAGATACGAGCGATTTAAGATTTGTATTAAAACCCATAATTTTGTAGAGTCGATATTGAAGTAAGAGAAGTAATTGAAGAAAATAGTAAAATAGAAAAAACAATTCAAAAGTATATTGAAGTAAAAATGCCATCAAAGAGGATTTCGAAGTTATAGAAACAATTAAAGAGGATATCAATGTGGAAGAAACATTCGAAAACGAAAAGGAAGTGAGAGAAGAATTCAAAATGATGGCAAGGGCGATGATGACCGTAAAATAACGATTCCACCAAAAATTTGTGCTACAAAAAAAAATTGATTTTCCAAAATGATCACAGTGGATGTTGCATAATAAAAAAAAATTGACGTTCCAAAATGATCATGTGGATGAGGCATAATTTAAAAAAATGATATACCAAAATGATCACAGTGGATGTTGCATAATACAAAAAAAATAATAATAATTGACGTTCCAAAGTGATCATTGTGGATGAGGCGTAGTTAAAAAAATGATGTACCAAAATTATCACAGTGGATGTTGCATAATACAAAAAAAATAATAATAATTGACGTTCCAAAGTGATCATTGTGGATGAGGCGTAGTTAAAAAAATGATGTACCAAAATGATCACAGTGGGTGTTGCATAATACAAAAAAAATAATAATAATTGACGTTCCAAAGTGATCATTGTGGACGAGGCATAATTAAAAAAAATGATGTTCCAAAATGATCACAGTGGATGTTGCATAATAAAAAAAAATAATTGACGTTCCAAAGTGATCATTGTGGATGAGGCATAATTTAAAAAAATGATGTACCAAAATGATCACAGTGGATGTTGCATAATACAAAAAAAAAATAATAATTGACGTTCCAAAGTGATCATTGTGGATGAGGAATATTTAAAAAAGATGATGTTCCAAAATGATCACAGTGGATGATGCATAATAAAAAAAATAATAATTGACGTTCCAAAGTGATCATTGTGGATGAGGCTTGATTAAAAAAATGATGTACCAAAATGATCACAGTGGATGTTGCATAATAAAAAAAAATAATTGACGTTCCAAAGTGATCATTGTGGATGAGGCGTAATTAAAAAAATGATGTACCAAAATGATCACAGTGGATGTTGCATAATAAAAAAAAAATTGACGTTCCAAAGTGATCATTGTGGATGAGGCATAATTAAAAAAAAATGATGTACCAAAATGATCACAGTGGATAATGCATAATAAAAAAAAAATTGACGTTCCAAAGTGATGATCATAGTGGATGAGGCATAATTGAAAAAAAATGATGTTACAAAATGATCACAGTGGATGATGCATAATAAAAAAATATAATAATTGACGTTCCAAAGTGATCATTGTGGATGAGGCATAATTAAAAAAATGATGTACCAAAATGATCACAGTGGATGTTGCATAATAAAAAAAAATGACGTTTCAAAGTGATCATTGTGGATGAGGCATAATTAAAAAAATGTGGATGTTCCAAAATAAACATGATGAACGTTGCATACTAAAAAAAAAAAAAAAAAATTGGATGTTCCAAAATGATGATGATGACCTTTGCAAAAACTATGAAAGTTATCTCATGTCCCTCCACCACCATTATATAGAATCAAGCAAATTTACAGTAATTTTATAGTACACACAAGCCGTGGGCTCCCTACAAAAACAGTATGAAAATTACGGCAAACGAAATTTACGGTTTACGGTATTCATACAGAAATATTTTGTATGGGACAATTTTTTTTTTGTATGAAAGACCATTTTTTTTTCATGGAACCGGATATAAAAAAATGTCCTCTACAACATTAGTTTTTGCGCCAACGCTGTAAGACCTATACTTTCCGAGATACGATGTCGATGGGAGCGAATGGGGGACAAAAGGGGTACTTTAGGATTTATTCCCAACTCATCGGAACTCCCTCTATACGATGGCACCAAACATTTTCACCCTACGAGGGGGCATCTGGGAGAACAAACATGTCAATGAGTCAGTCAGTCAGTCAGTCAGTGGTAATCGAGCTTTATATAATATAACTAGAGGTTGCGTTGTGCGCGAGCTGCTCGCAGCTCGCGTGTTTTTCTTTTAGTCGAAGAAGTAATTAAAGAGGATATCGAGCTGTTAAAAGCCATCAAAGAGGATATCCATGTGTAAGAAGCAGTCAAAGACGATATCGAAATGGAAGAAGCAATCAAATCAAAGAGGATTTCCAAGTGGAAGCAGCAATTAAAGAGGATATTGAAGTGAAAGAAGCAATCAAATAGGATATCGAAGTAGCAGAAACAATCAAAGAGAAAATTAAAGTTGAGTAAGCAATCAAAGAGGATACCGAGGTGGTAGAAGCGTTCTAAGAGGATGACGAAGTGAAAAAAGCAATCAAAGACGATATCGAAGTGGAAGAAACAGTCAAAGACGATATCGAATTGGTAGAAGCAATAAAAGAGGATATCAAAGTGGAAAAAGCAATCAAAGAGGATATCGAGCTGTTTAAAGTTATCTAAGAGGATATCCATGTGTAAGAAGCAGTCAAAGACGATCGAAATGGAAGAAGCAATCAAATCAAAGAGGATATCCAAGTGGAAGCAGCAATCAAAGATGATATCGAAGTGGAAGAAGCAATCAAAGAGGATATTGAAGTGAAAGAAGCAAGGAAATAGGATATCGAAGTAGCAGAAACAATTAAAGAGGAAATTAAAGTTGAGTAAGCAATCAAAGAGGATACCGAGGTGGTAGAAGCGTTCTAAGAGGATGACGAAGTGAAAAAAGCAATCAAAGACGATATCGAAGTGGAAGAAACAGTCAAAGACGATATCGAATTGGTAGAAGCAATAAAAGAGGATATCAAAGTGGAAGAAGCAATCAAAGAGGATATCGAGCTGTTTAAAGTTATCTAAGAGGATATCCATGTGTAAGAAGCAGTCAAAGACGATCGAAATGGAAGAAGCAATCAAATCAAAGAGGATATCCAAGTGGAAGCAGCAATCAAAGATGATATCGAAGTGGAAGAAGCAATCAAAGAGGATATTGAAGTGAAAGAAGCAACGAAATAGGATATCGAAGTAGCAGAAACAATTAAAGAGGAAATTAAAGTTGAGTAAGCAATCAAAGAGGATACCGAGGTGGTAGAAGCGTTCTAAGAGGATGACGAAGTGAAAAAAGCAATCAAAGACGATATCGAAGTGGAAGAAACAGTCAAAGATGATATCGAATTGGTAGAAGCAATAAAAGAGGATATCAAAGTGGAAGAAGCAATCAAAGAGGATATCGAGCTGTTTAAAGTTATCGAAGAGGATATCCATGTGTAAGAAGCAGTCAAAGACGATCGAAATGGAAGAAGCAATTAAATCAAAGAGGATATCCAAGTGGAAGCAGCAATCAAAGATGATATCGAAGTGGAAGAAGCAATCACAAAGGATATTGAAGTGAAAGAAGCAACGAAATAGGATATCGAAGTAGCAGAAACAATTAAAGAGGAAATTAAAGTTGAGTAAGCAATCAAAGAGGATACCGAGGTGGTAGAAGCGTTCTAAGAGGATGACGAAGTGAAAAAAGCAATCAAAGACGATATCGAAGTGGAAGAAACAGTCAAAGACGATATCGAAGTGGAAGAAGCAATCAAAGAGGATATCGAAGTGGAAGAAGCAATCAAAGAGGATATCGAAGTGGAAGAAGCAATCAAAGAGGGTATCGAAGTGGAAGAAGCAATCAAAGAGGGTATCGAAGTGGAAGAATTCATCACAAAGGATATCGAAGTGAAAATGCTATCAAAAACGGTATCGAAGATGAAGACGCAATCAAAGAGAATATTGCAGTGCAAGAAGCAATCTAAAGGAAATCGAAGATGACATCGAATTGGTAGAAGCAATAAAAGAGGATATCAAAGAAGAAGAAGCAATCAAAGAGGATATCGAGCTGTTTAAAGTTATCGAAGAGGATATCCATGTGTAAGAAGCAGTCAAAGACGATCGAAATGTAAGAAGCAATCACATCAAAGAGGATATCCAAGTATAAGCAGCAATCAAAGATGATATCGAAGTGGAAGAAGCAATCAAAGAGGATATTGAAGTGAAAGAAGCAATCAAATAGGATATCGAAGTAGCAGAAACAATTAAAGAGGAAATTGAAATTGAGTAAAAGACGTCGAGGATAATGATAAAAATAAAAAAAGGTTTCACCAAAAACTTATACTAATATTTTGTAAAAGTTTCCTCGAGCTATCTCTTCCCGTTTAAAAGATACGAGCGATTTAAGTTTTGTATGAAAACCCATAATTTTGTGGAGTGGAATTGAAGTAAAAGAAGCAATCGAAGAAGACATATAAGTAGAAAAAGACATTAAAAAGGATATCAAAGTGGAAGAAGCAAAAATAGAGGATATCGAGGTGAAAGAAGCATTCAAAAAGGATTTCAAGATCAATGATGGTAATAAAAAAATATTCGACCAAAAATTTGTACCAATATTTTGTAAAAGTTTGCTAGGCGTAACTGTTCCCGTTTAGAAGATACGAGCGATTTAAGATTTGTATTAAAACCCATAATTTTGTAGAGTGGAAATTGAAGTAAAAGAAGCAATTGCAGAAAATTTATAAGTAGAAAAAGCAATTTAAAAGGATATCAAAATGGAATGGAATAAGAAAAAATAGAGGATATAGAGGTGAAAGAAGCATTCAAAGAGGAAGACGAAGTAAGAGAAGCATTCAAAACGGATGTCAAGGGCAATGATGGTATTAAAAAACTATTCCACCAAAAATTTGTACCAATATTTTGTAAAAGTTTGCTAGGCGTAACTCTTCCCGTTTAGAAGATACGAGCGATTTAAAATTTGTATTACAACCCATAATTTTGTAGAGCCGATATTGAAGTAAGAGAAGTAATTGAAGAAAATATAAAAATAGAAAAAACAATTCAAAAGTATATTGAAGTAAAAATGCCATTAAAAAGGATTTCGAAGTTATAGAAACAATTAAAGAGGATATCAATGTGGAAGAAACATTCGAAAACGAAAAGGAAGTGAGAGAAGAATTCAAAATGATGGCAAGGGCGATGATAACCGTAAAATAACGATTCCACCAAAAATTTGTGCTACAAAAAAAATTGATTTTCCAAAATGATCACAGTGGATGTTGCATAATAAAAAAAAATCGACGTTCCAAAATGATCAGTTGGATGAGGCATAATTTAAAAAAAAAGAGGTTCCAAAATGATCACAGTGGATGATGCATATTAAAAAAAAATTGACGTTCCAAAATGATCATTGTGGATGAGGCATAATAAAAAAATGATGTACCAAAATGATCACAGTGGATGTTGTATAATACAAAAAAAAAATTGACGTTCCAAAGTGATCATTGTGGATGAGGCATAATTAAAAAAAATGATGTTCCAAAATGATCACAGTGGATGATGCATAATAAAAAAAAATAATTGATGTTCCAAAGTGATCATTGTGGATGAGGCATAATTAAAAAAAATGGTGTACCAAAATGATTACAGTGGATGTTGCATAATAAAAAAAAAAATTGACGTTCCAAAGTGATCCTTGTGGATGAGGCATAATAAAAAAAATGATGTACCAAAATGATCACAGTGGATGTTGCATAATAAAAAAAAAATTGACGTTCCAAAGTGATCATTGTGGATGAGGCATAATTAAAAAAAATGATGTACCAAAATGATCACAGTGGATGTTGCATAATAAAAAAAAAAAAATTGACGTTCCAAAGTGATCATTGTGGATGAGGCATAATTAAAAAAAATGATGTTCCAAAATGATCACTGGATGATGCATAATAAAAAAAAATAATTGACGTTCCAAAGTGATCATTGTGGATGAGGCATAATTAAAAAAAATGATGTACCAAAATGATCACAGTGGATGTTGCATAATAAAAAAAAATAATTGACGTTCCAAAGTGATCATTGTGGATGAGGCATAATTAAAAAAAATGATGTACCAAAATGATCACAGTGGATGTTGCATAATACAAAAAAAATAATAATAATTGACGTTCCAAAGTGATCATTGTGGATGAGGCATAATTTAAAAAAATGATGTACCAAAATATCACAGTGGATGTTGCATAATAAAAAAAAAATGACGTTCCAAAGTGATCATAGTGGATGAGGCATAATTGAAAAAAAAATGATGTTCCAAAATGATCACAGTGGATGATGCATAATAAAAAAAAATTGACGTTCCAAAGTGATCATTGTGGATGAGGCGTAATTAAAAAAATGATGTACCAAAATGATCACAGTGGATGTTGCATAATAAAAAAAAATGACGTTCCAAAGTGATCATTGTGGATGAGGCATAATTAAAAAAAATGATGTACCAAAATGATCACAGTGGATGTTGCATAATAAAAAAAAAAAATTGACGTTCCAAAGTGATCATTGTGGATGAGGCATAATTAAAAAATGTGGATGTTCCAAAATAAACATGATGAACGTTGCATACTAAAAAAAAAAAAAAATTGGATGTTCCAAAATGATGATGATGACCTTTGCAAAAACTATGAAAGTTGTCTCATGCCCCTCCACAATCATTATATAGAATCAAGCAAATTTTACAGTAATTTTATAGTACACACAAGCCGTGGGCTCCCTACAAAAACAGTATGAAAATTACGGCAAACGAAATATACGGTTTACGGTATTCATACAGAAATATTTTGTATGGGACAATTTTTTTTTGTATGAAAGTCAATTTTTTTTTCATGGAACCGGATATAAAAAAATGTCCTCAGCAACATTAGTTTTTGCACCAACGCTGTAAGACCTATACTTTCCGAGATACGATGTCGATGGGAGCGAATGGGGGACAAAAGGGGTACTTTAGGATTTATTCCCAACTCACCGGAACTCCCTCTATACGATCCCACCAAACATTTCCCCCCTACGAGGTGGCATCTGGGAGAACAATGATGTCAATCAGTCAGTGAGTCAGTGGTAATCGAGCTTTATATAATATAATAACTAGTTATATTATATAAAGCTCGATTACCACTGACTCACTGACTGATTGACATCATTGTTCTCCCAGATGCCACCTCGTAGGGGGGAAATGTTTGGTGGGATCGTATAGAGGGAGTTCCGGTGAGTTGGGAATAAATCCTAAAGTACCCCTTTTGTCCCCCATTCGCTCCCATCCACCTCGTATCTCGGAAAGTATAGGTCTTAGAGCGTTGGTGCAAAAACTAATGTTGCTGAGGACATTTTTTTATATCCGGATCCATGAAAAAAAAAATGTCTTTCATACAAAAAAAAAATTGTCCCATACAAAATATTTCTGTATGAATACCGTAAACCGTATATTTCGTTTGCCGTAATTTTCATTCTGTTTTTGTAGGGAGCCCACGGCTTGTGTGTACTATAAAATTACTGTAAATTTGCTTGATTCTATATAATGGTGGTGGAGGGGCATGAGATAACTTTCATAGTTTTTGCAAAGGTCATCATCATCATTTTGGAACATCCATTTTTTTTTTTTTTAGTATGCAACGTTCATCATGTTTATTTTGGAACATCCACATTTTTTTAATTATGCCTCATCCACAATGATCACTTTGGAACGTCAATTATTTTTTTTTATTATGCATCATCCACTGTGATCATTTTGGAACATCATTTTTTTTTCAATTATGCCTCATCCACTATGATCACTTTGGAACGTCAATTTTCTTTTTAATTATTATGCAATATCCACTGTGATATTTTGGAACATCATTTTTTTTAATTATGCCTCATCCACAATGATCACTTTGGAACGTCAATTATTATTATTATTTTTATGCATCATCCACTGTGATCATTTTGGAACATCATTTTTTTTAATTATGCCTCATCCACATGATCATTTTGGAACGTCAATTTTTTTTTATGATGCAACATCCACTGTGATCATTTTCGAAAATCAATTTTTTTTTGTAGCACAAATTTTTGGTGGAATCGTTATTTTACGGTCATCATCGCCCTTGTTTTTTCGAATGTTTCTTCCACTTTGATATCCTCTTTGATTGTTTCTATAACTTCGAAATCCTCTTTGATGGCATTTTTACTTCAATATATATTTTTGAATTGCTTTTTCTAATTTTATATTTTCTTCAATTACTTCTTTTACTTCAATATCCACTCTACAAAATTATGGGTTTTAATACAAATTTGAAATCGCTCATATCTTCTAAACGGGAAGAGTTACCCCTAGCAAACTTTTACAAAATATTGGTACTAATTTTTGGTGAAATAGTTTTTTTAATACCATCATTGCCCTTGACATCCTTTTTGAATGCTTCTCTCACTTCGTCTTCCTCCTTGAATGCTTCTTTTACCTCGATATCCTCTATTTTTGCTTCTTCAACTTTGATATCCTTTTTAATTGCTTTTTCTACTTATATATTTTCTTCAATTGCTTCTTTTACTTCAATTTCCACTCTACAAAATTATGGGTTTTAATACAAATCTTAAATCGCTCGTATCTTCTAAACGGGAACAGTTACGCCTAGCAAACTTTTACAAAATATTGGTACAAATTTTTGGTGGAATAGTTTTTTTAATACCATCATTGCCCTTGACATCCGTTTTGAATGCTTCTCATACTTCGTCTTCCACTTTAAATGCTTCTTTCACCTCGAATTCCTCTATTTTTGCTTCTTCCACTTTAATATCCTTTTTAATTGCTTTATCTACTTATATATTTTCTTAATTGCTTCTTTTACTACAATTTCCACTCTACAAAATTATGGGTTTAAATACAAATCTTAAATCGCTCGTATCTTCTTAACGGGAAGAGTTACGCCTAGCAAACTTTTACAAAATATTGGTACAAATTTTTGGTGGAATAGTTTTTTTAATACCATCATTGCCCTTGACATCCGTTTTGAATGCTTCTCTCACTTGGTCTTCCTCCTTGAATGCTTCTTTCACCTCGATATCCTCTATTTTTGCTTCTTCCACTTTGATATCCTTTTTAATATCTTTTTCTACTTATATGTCTTCTTCAATTGCTTCTTTTACTTCAATTTCCACTCCACAAAATTATGGGTTTTCATACCAAACTTAAATCGCTCGTATCTTTTAAACGGGAAGAGATAGCTCGAGGAAACTTTTACAAAATATTAGTATAAGTTTTTGGTGAAACCGTTTTTTATTTTTATCCTTGTCCTCGACGTCTTTTACTCAATTTCAATTTCCTCTTTAATTGTTTCTGCTACTTCGATATCCTATTTGATTGCTTCTTTCACTTCAATATCCTCTTTGATTGCTTCTTCCACTTCGATATCATCTTTGATTGCTGCTTCCACTTGGATATCCTCTTTGATTTGATTGCTTCTTCCATTTCGATCGTCTTTGACTGCTTCTTACACATGGATATCCTCTTCGATAACTTTAAACAGCTCGATATCCTCTTTGATTGCTTCTACCAATTCGATATCATCTTCGATTTCCTTTTGATTGCTTCTTGCACAGCAATATTCTCTTTGATTGCGTCTTCATCTTCGATATCATTTTTAATAGCATTTTCACTTCGATATCCTCTGTGATGGCTTCTTCCACTTCGATACCATCTTTGATTGCTTCTTCCACTTCGATATCCTCTTTGATTGCTTCTTCCACTTCGATATCCTCTTTGATTGCTTTTTCCACTTCGATATCGTCTTTGACTCTTTCTTCCACTTCGATATCGTCTTTGATTGCTTTTTTCACTTCGTCATCCTCTTAGAACGCTTCTACCACCTCGGTATCCTCTTTGATTGCTTACTCAACTTTAATTTCCGCTTTGATTGTTTCTCCTGCTTCGATATCCTATTTGATTGCTTCTTTCACTTCAATATCCTCTTTAATTGCTGCTTCCACTTGGAAATCCTCTTTGATTTGATTGCTTCTTACATTTCGGTATCGTCTTTGACTGCTTCTTACATATGGATATCCTCTTTGATGGCTTTTAACAGCTCGATATCCTCTTTAATTACTTCTTCGATTAAAAGAAAAACACGCGAGCTGCGAGCAGCTCGCGCACAACGCAACCTCTAGTTATAGTATATTGACGATCCCCATAGCACAGTGGGCGAATAGCTAGCTGAGATGCAGAAGGCAACGGTTTCAATTCCCGCCGCGGAACAAATGTTTGCATGATCTACAGATATTTGTTCCGGGTCTGGATATTTTTTTATATATTAGGGCTTTTAATAACAGGCCTTTAATTTAAGTGAATACAATAAATATTTACATGACTAAAATACAAAAGAAACCGTTGAATCATCTAAAGACCGTTGCGAACAATCTATAGATAGCTCAACTGCTCCAGTACTGACCAAGCGGAACTGTCCCCGAAACTGGTTGCATTGCCCCGCTGAATTGCAATGTTTATAAGTATATATATACAAAAAAAGCGTATAAGTATTCTATCAGTTGTCTGGTTCCCATAACACAAGCTCTGCTTATTTTGGTATGTGAAATGTCCCGCAATATTTATTTTTATAATATTGTCCTTCTATCGGCTATTCGGCTGAGACGCAGGAGGTAGCGGGTTCGATCCCCGCCACGGAACAAATGTTTGCAAGATCTACAGATATTTGTTCCGAGTCTGGTGGTTTCTCTATATATTATAAGTATGTATTTACAAAAAAAATGTATATAAGTATTCTATCAGTTATCTGGTTCCCATAGTACAAGCTTTGCTTAGTTTGGGGCTAGATAACGCTGTGTGAAATGTCCAGCAATATTTATTTATTTATCTTAACCAACTTTTTATCTCCTGTAGAAGATCTAGAGGTAGACCCAAGACAAGATGAAAAGATGTAGTGAATATTTCAAAAAGATGATGTTCCAAAATGATCACAGTGGATCATGCATAATAAAAAAAAATAATTGACGTTCCAAAGTGATCATTGTGGATGAGGCGTAATTAAAAAAATGATGTACCAAAATGATCACAGTGGATGTTGCATAATAAAAAAAATAATTGACGTTCCAAAGTGATCATTGTGGATGAGGCATAATTAAAAAAATTATGTACCAAAATGATCACAGTGGATGTTGCATAATAAAAAAAAAATAATTGACGTTCCAAAGTGATCATTGTGGATGAGGAATATTTAAAAAAGATGATGTTCCAAAATGATCACAGTGGATGATGCATAATAAAAAAAATAATAATTGACGTTCCAAAGTGATCATTGTGGATGAGGCTTGATTAAAAAAATGATGTACCAAAATGATCACAGTGGATGTTGCATAATAAAAAAAAATAATTGACGTTCCAAAGTGATCATTGTGGATGAGGCGTAATTAAAAAAAATGATGTTCCAAAATGATCACAGTGGATGTTGCATAATAAAAAAAAAAAAATTGACGTTCCAAAGTGATCATTGTGGATGAGGAATATTTAAAAAAGATGATGTTCCAAAATGATCACAGTGGATGATGCATAATAAAAAAAATAATAATTGACGTTCCAAAGTGATCATTGTGGATGAGGCTTGATTAAAAAAATGATGTACCAAAATGATCACAGTGGATGTTGCATAATAAAAAAAATAATTGACGTTCCAAAGTGATCATTGTGGATGAGGCATAATTAAAAAAAATTATGTACCAAAATGATCACAGTGGATGTTGCATAATAAAAAAAAAATTGACGTTCCAAAGTGATCATAGTGGATGAGGCATAATTGAAAAAAAATGATGTTACAAAATGATCACAGTGGATGATGCATAATAAAAAAAAAAATAATTGACGTTCCAAAGTGATCATTGTGGATGAGGCATAATTAAAAAAATGATGTACCAAAATGATCACAGTGGATGTTGCATAATAAAAAAAAAATGACGTTTCAAAGTGATCATTGTGGATGAGGCATAATTAAAAAAATGTGGATGTTCCAAAATAAACATGATGAACGTTGCATACTAAAAAAAAAAAAAAAATTGGATGTTCCAAAATGATGATGATGACCTTTGCAAAAACTATGAAAGTTATCTCATGTCCCTCCACCACCATTATATAGAATCAAGCAAATTTACAGTAATTTTATAGTACACACAAGCCGTGGGCTCCCTACAAAAACAGTATGAAAATTACGGCAAACGAAATTTACGGTTTACGGTATTCATACAGAAATATTTTGTATGGGACAATTTTTTTTTTGTATGAAAGACCATTTTTTTTTCATGGAACCGGATATAAAAAAATGTCCTCTGCAACATTAGTTTTTGCACCAACACTGTAAGACCTATACTTTCCGAGATACGATGTCGATGGGAGCGAATGGGGGACAAAAGGGGTACTTTAGGATTTATTCCCAACTCATCGGAACTCCCTCTATACGATCCCACCAAACATTTTCACCCTACGAGGTGGCATCTGGGAGAACAAACATGTCAATGAGTCAGTCAGTCAGTCAGTCAGTGAGTGGTAATCGAGCTTTATATAATATAATAACTAGAGGTTGCGTTGTGCGCGAGCTGCTCGCAGCTCGCGTGTTTTTCTTTTAGTCGAAGAAGTAATTAAAGAGGATATCGAGCTGTTAAAAGCCATCAAAGAGGATATCCATGTGTAAGAAGCAGTCAAAGACGATATCGAACTGGAAGAAGCAATCAAATCAAAGAGGATTTCCAAGTGGGAGCAGCAATCAAAGAGGATATTGAAGTGAAAGGAGCAATCAAATAGGATATCGAAGTAGCAGAAACAATCAAAGAGGAAATTAAAGTTGAGTAAGCAATCAAAGAGGATACCGAGGTGGTAGAAGCGTTCTAAGAGGATGACGAAGTAAAAAAAGCAATCAAAGACGATATCGAAGTGGAAGAAACAGTCAAAGACGATATCGAAGTGGAAGAAGCAATCAAAGAGGATATCGAAGTGGAAGAAGCAATCAAGAGGATATCGAAGTGGAAGAAGCAATCAAAGAGGGTATCGAAGTGGAAGAAGCCATCACAGAGGATATCGAAGTGAAAATGCTGTCAAAGCCGATATCGAAGACCAAGACGCAATCAAAGAGAATATTGCAGTGCAAGAAGCAATCAAAAGGAAATTGAAGATGACATCGAAGTGGAAGGAGTAATCAAAGAGGATATTGAAGTGGAAGAAGCAATCAAATAGGATATCGAAGTAGGAAAAACAATCTAAGAGGAAATTGAAGTTGACTAAGGAATCAAAGAGGATACCGAGATGGTAGAAGTATTCAAAGAGGATGACGAAGTGAAAAAGCAATCAAAGACGATATCGAAGTGAAACAAATAGTCGAAGACGATATCGAAAAGGAAGAAGCAATCTTAGAGGATATCGAAGTGGAAGAAGCAATCAAAGAAGATATCGAAGTGTAAGAAGCCATCACAGAGGATATCGTAGTGAAAATGCTATCAAAAACGATATCGAAGATGAAGACGCAATCAAAGAGAATATTGCAGTGCAAGAAGCAATCAAAAGGAAATCGAAGATGATATCGAATTGGTAGAAGCAATAAAAGAGGATATCAAAGTGGAAGAAGCAATCAAAAAGGATATCGAGCTGTTTAAAGTTATCGAACAGGATATCCATGTGTAAAAAGCAGTCAAAGACGATCGAAATGGAAGAAGCAATCAAATCAAAGAGGATATCCAAGTGGAAGCAGCAATCAAAGATGATATCGAAGTGGAAGAAGCAATCAAAGAGGATATTGAAATGAAAGAAGCAATCAAATAGGATATCGAAGTAGCAAAAACAATTAAAGAGGAAATTGAAATTGAGTAAAAGACGTCGAGGACAATGATAAAAATAAAAAACGGTTTCACCAAAAACTTATACTAATATTTTGTAAAAGTTTCCTAGAGCTATCTCTTCCCGTTTAAAAGATACGAGCGATTTAAGTTTTGTATGAAAACCCATAATTTTGTGGAGTGAAAATTGAAGTAAAAGAAGCAATTGAAGAAGACATATAAGTAGAAAAAGACATTAAAAAGGATATCAAAGTGGAAGAAGCAAAAATAGAGGATATCGAGGTGAAAGAAGCATTCAAGGAGGAAGACCAAGTGAGAGAAGCATTCAAAAAGGATGTCAAGAGCAATGATGGTAATAAAAAAACTATTCGACCAAAAATTTGTACCAATATTTTGTAAAAGTTTGCTAGGCGTAACTGTTCCCGTTTAGAAGATACGAGCGATTTAAGATTTGTATTAAAACCCATAATTTTGTAGAGTGGGAATTGAAGTAAAAGAAGCAATTGAAGAAAACATATAAGTAGATAAAGCAATTAAAAAGGATATCAAAGTGGAAGAAGCAAAATGAAAGAAGCATTTAAAGTGGAAGACGAAGTAAGAGAAGCATTCAAAACGGATGTCAAGGGCAATGATGGTATTAAAAAAACTATTCCACCAAAAACTTGTACCAATATTTTGTAAAAGTTTGCTAGGCGTAACTCTTCCCGTTTAGAAGATACGAGCGATTTAAGATTTGTATTAAAACCCATAATTTTGTAGAGTGGAAATTGAAGTAAAAGAAGCAATTGAAGAAAATATATAAGTAGAATAAAGCAATTAAAAAGGATATCAAAGTGGAAGAAGCAAAAATAGAGGATATCGAGGCGAAAGAAGCATTTAAAGTGGAAGACGAAGTAAGAGAAGCATTCAAAACGGATGTCAAGGGCAATGATGGTATTAAAAAAACTATTCCACCAAAAATTTGTACCAATATTTTGTAAAAGTTTGCTAGGCGTAACTGTTCCCGTTTAGAAGATACGAGCGATTTAAGATTTGTATTAAAACCCATAATTTTGTAGAGTGGGAATTGAAGTAAAAGAAGCAATTGAAGAAAACATATAAGTAGAAAAAGCAATTAAAAAGGATATCAAAGTGGAAGAAGCAAAATGAAAGAAGCATTTAAAGTGGAAGACGAAGTAAGAGAAGTATTCAAAACGGATGTCAAGGGCAATGATGGTATTAAAAAAACTATTCCACCAAAAACTTGTACCAATATTTTGTAAAAGTTTGCTAGGCGTAACTCTTCCCGTTTAGAAGATACGAGCGATTTAAGATTTGTATTAAAACCCATAATTTTGTAGAGTGGAAATTGTAGTAAAAGTAGCAATTGAAGAAAATATATAAGTAAAAAAGCAATTAAAAAGGATATCAAAGTGGAAGAAGCAAAAATAGAGGATATCGAGGTGAAAGAAGCACTCAAAGCGGAAGACGAAGTAAGAGAAGCATTCAAAAAGGATCTCAAGGGCAATAATGGTATTAAAAAAACTATTCCACCAAAAATTAGTACCAATATTTTGTAAAAGTTTGCTCGGGGTAACTCTTCCCGTTTAGAAGATACGAGCGATTTAAGATTTGTATTAAAACCCATAATTTTTTAGAGTCGATATTGAAGTAAGAGAAGTAATTGAAGAAAATAGAAAAATAGAAAAAACAATTCAAAAGTATATTGAAGTAAAAATGCCATCAAAGAGGATTTCGAAGTTATAGAAACAATTAAAGAGGATATCAATGTGGAAGAAACATTCGAAAACGAAAAGGAAGTGAGAGAAGAATTCAAAATGATGGCAAGGGCGATGATGACCGTAAAATAACGATTCCACCAAAAATTTGTGCTACAAAAAAAAAAGATTTTCCAAAATGATCACAGTGGATGTTGCATAATAAAAAAAAATTGACGTTCCAAAATGATTATGTGGATGAGGCATAATTTAAAAAAATGATGTACCAAAATGATCACAGTGGATGTTGCATAATACAAAAAAAATAATAATAATTGACGTTCCAAAGTGATCATTGTGGATGAGGCGTAGTTAAAAAAATGATGTACCAAAATGATCACAGTGGATGTTGCGTAATACAAAAAAAATAATAATAATTGACGCTCCAAAGTGATCATTGTGGATGAGGCATAATTAAAAAAAATGATGTTCCAAAATGATCACAGTGGATGTTGCATAATAAAAAAAAAAAAAATTTGACGTTCCAAAGTGATCATTGTGGATGAGGCGTAGTTAAAAAAATGATGTACCAAAATGATCACAGTGGATGTTGCATAATACAAAAAAAAATAATAATAATTGACGTTCCAAAGTGATCATTGTGGATGAGGCATAATTAAAAAAAATGATGTTCCAAAATGATCACAGTGGATGTTGCATAATAAAAAAAAATAATTGACGTTCCAAAGTGATCATTGTGGATGAGGCATAATTAAAAAAAATTATGTACCAAAATGATTACAGTGGATGTTGCATAATAAAAAAAAATAATTGACGTTCCAAAGTGATCATTGTAGATGAGGCGTAATTTAAAAAAATGATGTACCAAAATGATCACAGTGGATGTTGCATAATAAAAAAAAAATTGACGTTCCAAAGTGATCATTGTGGATGAGGAATATTTCAAAAAGATGATGTTCCAAAATGATCACAGTGGATCATGCATAATAAAAAAAAATAATTGACGTTCCAAAGTGATCATTGTGGATGAGGCGTAATTAAAAAAATGATGTACCAAAATGATCACAGTGGATGTTGCATAATAAAAAAAATAATTGACGTTCCAAAGTGATCATTGTGGATGAGGCATAATTAAAAAAATTATGTACCAAAATGATCACAGTGGATGTTGCATAATAAAAAAAAAATAATTGACGTTCCAAAGTGATCATTGTGGATGAGGAATATTTAAAAAAGATGATGTTCCAAAATGATCACAGTGGATGATGCATAATAAAAAAAATAATAATTGACGTTCCAAAGTGATCATTGTGGATGAGGCTTGATTAAAAAAATGATGTACCAAAATGATCACAGTGGATGTTGCATAATAAAAAAAAATAATTGACGTTCCAAAGTGATCATTGTGGATGAGGCGTAATTAAAAAAAATGATGTTCCAAAATGATCACAGTGGATGTTGCATAATAAAAAAAAAAAAATTGACGTTCCAAAGTGATCATTGTGGATGAGGAATATTTAAAAAAGATGATGTTCCAAAATGATCACAGTGGATGATGCATAATAAAAAAAATAATAATTGACGTTCCAAAGTGATCATTGTGGATGAGGCTTGATTAAAAAAATGATGTACCAAAATGATCACAGTGGATGTTGCATAATAAAAAAAATAATTGACGTTCCAAAGTGATCATTGTGGATGAGGCATAATTAAAAAAAATTATGTACCAAAATGATCACAGTGGATGTTGCATAATAAAAAAAAAATTGACGTTCCAAAGTGATCATAGTGGATGAGGCATAATTGAAAAAAAATGATGTTACAAAATGATCACAGTGGATGATGCATAATAAAAAAAAAAATAATTGACGTTCCAAAGTGATCATTGTGGATGAGGCATAATTAAAAAAATGATGTACCAAAATGATCACAGTGGATGTTGCATAATAAAAAAAAAATGACGTTTCAAAGTGATCATTGTGGATGAGGCATAATTAAAAAAATGTGGATGTTCCAAAATAAACATGATGAACGTTGCATACTAAAAAAAAAAAAAAAATTGGATGTTCCAAAATGATGATGATGACCTTTGCAAAAACTATGAAAGTTATCTCATGTCCCTCCACCACCATTATATAGAATCAAGCAAATTTACAGTAATTTTATAGTACACACAAGCCGTGGGCTCCCTACAAAAACAGTATGAAAATTACGGCAAACGAAATTTACGGTTTACGGTATTCATACAGAAATATTTTGTATGGGACAATTTTTTTTTTGTATGAAAGACCATTTTTTTTTCATGGAACCGGATATAAAAAAATGTCCTCTGCAACATTAGTTTTTGCACCAACACTGTAAGACCTATACTTTCCGAGATACGATGTCGATGGGAGCGAATGGGGGACAAAAGGGGTACTTTAGGATTTATTCCCAACTCATCGGAACTCCCTCTATACGATCCCACCAAACATTTTCACCCTACGAGGTGGCATCTGGGAGAACAAACATGTCAATGAGTCAGTCAGTCAGTCAG
This sequence comes from Philereme transversata, assembly GCA_963924445.1. Taxonomy (NCBI): domain Eukaryota; kingdom Metazoa; phylum Arthropoda; class Insecta; order Lepidoptera; family Geometridae; genus Philereme; species Philereme transversata. Next base: position 7,362,938 of record OZ004345.1, on the reverse strand, counting down.
TCAGTGAGTGGTAATCGAGCTTTATATAATATAATAACTAGAGGTTGCGTTGTGCGCGAGCTGCTCGCAGCTCGCGTGTTTTTCTTTTAGTCGAAGAAGTAATTAAAGAGGATATCGAGCTGTTAAAAGCCATCAAAGAGGATATCCATGTGTAAGAAGCAGTCAAAGACGATATCGAACTGGAAGAAGCAATCAAATCAAAGAGGATTTCCAAGTGGGAGCAGCAATCAAAGAGGATATTGAAGTGAAAGGAGCAATCAAATAGGATATCGAAGTAGCAGAAACAATCAAAGAGGAAATTAAAGTTGAGTAAGCAATCAAAGAGGATACCGAGGTGGTAGAAGCGTTCTAAGAGGATGACGAAGTAAAAAAAGCAATCAAAGACGATATCGAAGTGGAAGAAACAGTCAAAGACGATATCGAAGTGGAAGAAGCAATCAAAGAGGATATCGAAGTGGAAGAAGCAATCAAGAGGATATCGAAGTGGAAGAAGCAATCAAAGAGGGTATCGAAGTGGAAGAAGCCATCACAGAGGATATCGAAGTGAAAATGCTGTCAAAGCCGATATCGAAGACCAAGACGCAATCAAAGAGAATATTGCAGTGCAAGAAGCAATCAAAAGGAAATTGAAGATGACATCGAAGTGGAAGGAGTAATCAAAGAGGATATTGAAGTGGAAGAAGCAATCAAATAGGATATCGAAGTAGGAAAAACAATCTAAGAGGAAATTGAAGTTGACTAAGGAATCAAAGAGGATACCGAGATGGTAGAAGTATTCAAAGAGGATGACGAAGTGAAAAAGCAATCAAAGACGATATCGAAGTGAAACAAATAGTCGAAGACGATATCGAAAAGGAAGAAGCAATCTTAGAGGATATCGAAGTGGAAGAAGCAATCAAAGAAGATATCGAAGTGTAAGAAGCCATCACAGAGGATATCGTAGTGAAAATGCTATCAAAAACGATATCGAAGATGAAGACGCAATCAAAGAGAATATTGCAGTGCAAGAAGCAATCAAAAGGAAATCGAAGATGATATCGAATTGGTAGAAGCAATAAAAGAGGATATCAAAGTGGAAGAAGCAATCAAAAAGGATATCGAGCTGTTTAAAGTTATCGAACAGGATATCCATGTGTAAAAAGCAGTCAAAGACGATCGAAATGGAAGAAGCAATCAAATCAAAGAGGATATCCAAGTGGAAGCAGCAATCAAAGATGATATCGAAGTGGAAGAAGCAATCAAAGAGGATATTGAAATGAAAGAAGCAATCAAATAGGATATCGAAGTAGCAAAAACAATTAAAGAGGAAATTGAAATTGAGTAAAAGACGTCGAGGACAATGATAAAAATAAAAAACGGTTTCACCAAAAACTTATACTAATATTTTGTAAAAGTTTCCTAGAGCTATCTCTTCCCGTTTAAAAGATACGAGCGATTTAAGTTTTGTATGAAAACCCATAATTTTGTGGAGTGAAAATTGAAGTAAAAGAAGCAATTGAAGAAGACATATAAGTAGAAAAAGACATTAAAAAGGATATCAAAGTGGAAGAAGCAAAAATAGAGGATATCGAGGTGAAAGAAGCATTCAAGGAGGAAGACCAAGTGAGAGAAGCATTCAAAAAGGATGTCAAGAGCAATGATGGTAATAAAAAAACTATTCGACCAAAAATTTGTACCAATATTTTGTAAAAGTTTGCTAGGCGTAACTGTTCCCGTTTAGAAGATACGAGCGATTTAAGATTTGTATTAAAACCCATAATTTTGTAGAGTGGGAATTGAAGTAAAAGAAGCAATTGAAGAAAACATATAAGTAGATAAAGCAATTAAAAAGGATATCAAAGTGGAAGAAGCAAAATGAAAGAAGCATTTAAAGTGGAAGACGAAGTAAGAGAAGCATTCAAAACGGATGTCAAGGGCAATGATGGTATTAAAAAAACTATTCCACCAAAAACTTGTACCAATATTTTGTAAAAGTTTGCTAGGCGTAACTCTTCCCGTTTAGAAGATACGAGCGATTTAAGATTTGTATTAAAACCCATAATTTTGTAGAGTGGAAATTGAAGTAAAAGAAGCAATTGAAGAAAATATATAAGTAGAATAAAGCAATTAAAAAGGATATCAAAGTGGAAGAAGCAAAAATAGAGGATATCGAGGCGAAAGAAGCATTTAAAGTGGAAGACGAAGTAAGAGAAGCATTCAAAACGGATGTCAAGGGCAATGATGGTATTAAAAAAACTATTCCACCAAAAATTTGTACCAATATTTTGTAAAAGTTTGCTAGGCGTAACTGTTCCCGTTTAGAAGATACGAGCGATTTAAGATTTGTATTAAAACCCATAATTTTGTAGAGTGGGAATTGAAGTAAAAGAAGCAATTGAAGAAAACATATAAGTAGAAAAAGCAATTAAAAAGGATATCAAAGTGGAAGAAGCAAAATGAAAGAAGCATTTAAAGTGGAAGACGAAGTAAGAGAAGTATTCAAAACGGATGTCAAGGGCAATGATGGTATTAAAAAAACTATTCCACCAAAAACTTGTACCAATATTTTGTAAAAGTTTGCTAGGCGTAACTCTTCCCGTTTAGAAGATACGAGCGATTTAAGATTTGTATTAAAACCCATAATTTTGTAGAGTGGAAATTGTAGTAAAAGTAGCAATTGAAGAAAATATATAAGTAAAAAAGCAATTAAAAAGGATATCAAAGTGGAAGAAGCAAAAATAGAGGATATCGAGGTGAAAGAAGCACTCAAAGCGGAAGACGAAGTAAGAGAAGCATTCAAAAAGGATCTCAAGGGCAATAATGGTATTAAAAAAACTATTCCACCAAAAATTAGTACCAATATTTTGTAAAAGTTTGCTCGGGGTAACTCTTCCCGTTTAGAAGATACGAGCGATTTAAGATTTGTATTAAAACCCATAATTTTTTAGAGTCGATATTGAAGTAAGAGAAGTAATTGAAGAAAATAGAAAAATAGAAAAAACAATTCAAAAGTATATTGAAGTAAAAATGCCATCAAAGAGGATTTCGAAGTTATAGAAACAATTAAAGAGGATATCAATGTGGAAGAAACATTCGAAAACGAAAAGGAAGTGAGAGAAGAATTCAAAATGATGGCAAGGGCGATGATGACCGTAAAATAACGATTCCACCAAAAATTTGTGCTACAAAAAAAAAAGATTTTCCAAAATGATCACAGTGGATGTTGCATAATAAAAAAAAATTGACGTTCCAAAATGATTATGTGGATGAGGCATAATTTAAAAAAATGATGTACCAAAATGATCACAGTGGATGTTGCATAATACAAAAAAAATAATAATAATTGACGTTCCAAAGTGATCATTGTGGATGAGGCGTAGTTAAAAAAATGATGTACCAAAATGATCACAGTGGATGTTGCGTAATACAAAAAAAATAATAATAATTGACGCTCCAAAGTGATCATTGTGGATGAGGCATAATTAAAAAAAATGATGTTCCAAAATGATCACAGTGGATGTTGCATAATAAAAAAAAAAAAAATTTGACGTTCCAAAGTGATCATTGTGGATGAGGCGTAGTTAAAAAAATGATGTACCAAAATGATCACAGTGGATGTTGCATAATACAAAAAAAAATAATAATAATTGACGTTCCAAAGTGATCATTGTGGATGAGGCATAATTAAAAAAAATGATGTTCCAAAATGATCACAGTGGATGTTGCATAATAAAAAAAAATAATTGACGTTCCAAAGTGATCATTGTGGATGAGGCATAATTAAAAAAAATTATGTACCAAAATGATTACAGTGGATGTTGCATAATAAAAAAAAATAATTGACGTTCCAAAGTGATCATTGTAGATGAGGCGTAATTTAAAAAAATGATGTACCAAAATGATCACAGTGGATGTTGCATAATAAAAAAAAAATTGACGTTCCAAAGTGATCATTGTGGATGAGGAATATTTCAAAAAGATGATGTTCCAAAATGATCACAGTGGATCATGCATAATAAAAAAAAATAATTGACGTTCCAAAGTGATCATTGTGGATGAGGCGTAATTAAAAAAATGATGTACCAAAATGATCACAGTGGATGTTGCATAATAAAAAAAATAATTGACGTTCCAAAGTGATCATTGTGGATGAGGCATAATTAAAAAAATTATGTACCAAAATGATCACAGTGGATGTTGCATAATAAAAAAAAAATAATTGACGTTCCAAAGTGATCATTGTGGATGAGGAATATTTAAAAAAGATGATGTTCCAAAATGATCACAGTGGATGATGCATAATAAAAAAAATAATAATTGACGTTCCAAAGTGATCATTGTGGATGAGGCTTGATTAAAAAAATGATGTACCAAAATGATCACAGTGGATGTTGCATAATAAAAAAAAATAATTGACGTTCCAAAGTGATCATTGTGGATGAGGCGTAATTAAAAAAAATGATGTTCCAAAATGATCACAGTGGATGTTGCATAATAAAAAAAAAAAAATTGACGTTCCAAAGTGATCATTGTGGATGAGGAATATTTAAAAAAGATGATGTTCCAAAATGATCACAGTGGATGATGCATAATAAAAAAAATAATAATTGACGTTCCAAAGTGATCATTGTGGATGAGGCTTGATTAAAAAAATGATGTACCAAAATGATCACAGTGGATGTTGCATAATAAAAAAAATAATTGACGTTCCAAAGTGATCATTGTGGATGAGGCATAATTAAAAAAAATTATGTACCAAAATGATCACAGTGGATGTTGCATAATAAAAAAAAAATTGACGTTCCAAAGTGATCATAGTGGATGAGGCATAATTGAAAAAAAATGATGTTACAAAATGATCACAGTGGATGATGCATAATAAAAAAAAAAATAATTGACGTTCCAAAGTGATCATTGTGGATGAGGCATAATTAAAAAAATGATGTACCAAAATGATCACAGTGGATGTTGCATAATAAAAAAAAAATGACGTTTCAAAGTGATCATTGTGGATGAGGCATAATTAAAAAAATGTGGATGTTCCAAAATAAACATGATGAACGTTGCATACTAAAAAAAAAAAAAAAATTGGATGTTCCAAAATGATGATGATGACCTTTGCAAAAACTATGAAAGTTATCTCATGTCCCTCCACCACCATTATATAGAATCAAGCAAATTTACAGTAATTTTATAGTACACACAAGCCGTGGGCTCCCTACAAAAACAGTATGAAAATTACGGCAAACGAAATTTACGGTTTACGGTATTCATACAGAAATATTTTGTATGGGACAATTTTTTTTTTGTATGAAAGACCATTTTTTTTTCATGGAACCGGATATAAAAAAATGTCCTCTGCAACATTAGTTTTTGCACCAACACTGTAAGACCTATACTTTCCGAGATACGATGTCGATGGGAGCGAATGGGGGACAAAAGGGGTACTTTAGGATTTATTCCCAACTCATCGGAACTCCCTCTATACGATCCCACCAAACATTTTCACCCTACGAGGTGGCATCTGGGAGAACAAACATGTCAATGAGTCAGTCAGTCAGTCAGTCAGTGAGTGGTAATCGAGCTTTATATAATATAATAACTAGAGGTTGCGTTGTGCGCGAGCTGCTCGCAGCTCGCGTGTTTTTCTTTTAGTCGAAGAAGTAATTAAAGAGGATATCGAGCTGTTAAAAGCCATCAAAGAGGATATCCATGTGTAAGAAGCAGTCAAAGACGATATCGAACTGGAAGAAGCAATCAAATCAAAGAGGATTTCCAAGTGGGAGCAGCAATCAAAGAGGATATTGAAGTGAAAGGAGCAATCAAATAGGATATCGAAGTAGCAGAAACAATCAAAGAGGAAATTAAAGTTGAGTAAGCAATCAAAGAGGATACCGAGGTGGTAGAAGCGTTCTAAGAGGATGACGAAGTAAAAAAAGCAATCAAAGACGATATCGAAGTGGAAGAAACAGTCAAAGACGATATCGAAGTGGAAGAAGCAATCAAAGAGGATATCGAAGTGGAAGAAGCAATCAAGAGGATATCGAAGTGGAAGAAGCAATCAAAGAGGGTATCGAAGTGGAAGAAGCCATCACAGAGGATATCGAAGTGAAAATGCTGTCAAAGCCGATATCGAAGACCAAGACGCAATCAAAGAGAATATTGCAGTGCAAGAAGCAATCAAAAGGAAATTGAAGATGACATCGAAGTGGAAGGAGTAATCAAAGAGGATATTGAAGTGGAAGAAGCAATCAAATAGGATATCGAAGTAGGAAAAACAATCTAAGAGGAAATTGAAGTTGACTAAGGAATCAAAGAGGATACCGAGATGGTAGAAGTATTCAAAGAGGATGACGAAGTGAAAAAGCAATCAAAGACGATATCGAAGTGAAACAAATAGTCGAAGACGATATCGAAAAGGAAGAAGCAATCTTAGAGGATATCGAAGTGGAAGAAGCAATCAAAGAAGATATCGAAGTGTAAGAAGCCATCACAGAGGATATCGTAGTGAAAATGCTATCAAAAACGATATCGAAGATGAAGACGCAATCAAAGAGAATATTGCAGTGCAAGAAGCAATCAAAAGGAAATCGAAGATGATATCGAATTGGTAGAAGCAATAAAAGAGGATATCAAAGTGGAAGAAGCAATCAAAAAGGATATCGAGCTGTTTAAAGTTATCGAACAGGATATCCATGTGTAAAAAGCAGTCAAAGACGATCGAAATGGAAGAAGCAATCAAATCAAAGAGGATATCCAAGTGGAAGCAGCAATCAAAGATGATATCGAAGTGGAAGAAGCAATCAAAGAGGATATTGAAATGAAAGAAGCAATCAAATAGGATATCGAAGTAGCAAAAACAATTAAAGAGGAAATTGAAATTGAGTAAAAGACGTCGAGGACAATGATAAAAATAAAAAACGGTTTCACCAAAAACTTATACTAATATTTTGTAAAAGTTTCCTAGAGCTATCTCTTCCCGTTTAAAAGATACGAGCGATTTAAGTTTTGTATGAAAACCCATAATTTTGTGGAGTGAAAATTGAAGTAAAAGAAGCAATTGAAGAAGACATATAAGTAGAAAAAGACATTAAAAAGGATATCAAAGTGGAAGAAGCAAAAATAGAGGATATCGAGGTGAAAGAAGCATTCAAGGAGGAAGACCAAGTGAGAGAAGCATTCAAAAAGGATGTCAAGAGCAATGATGGTAATAAAAAAACTATTCGACCAAAAATTTGTACCAATATTTTGTAAAAGTTTGCTAGGCGTAACTGTTCCCGTTTAGAAGATACGAGCGATTTAAGATTTGTATTAAAACCCATAATTTTGTAGAGTGGGAATTGAAGTAAAAGAAGCAATTGAAGAAAACATATAAGTAGATAAAGCAATTAAAAAGGATATCAAAGTGGAAGAAGCAAAATGAAAGAAGCATTTAAAGTGGAAGACGAAGTAAGAGAAGCATTCAAAACGGATGTCAAGGGCAATGATGGTATTAAAAAAACTATTCCACCAAAAACTTGTACCAATATTTTGTAAAAGTTTGCTAGGCGTAACTCTTCCCGTTTAGAAGATACGAGCGATTTAAGATTTGTATTAAAACCCATAATTTTGTAGAGTGGAAATTGAAGTAAAAGAAGCAATTGAAGAAAATATATAAGTAGAATAAAGCAATTAAAAAGGATATCAAAGTGGAAGAAGCAAAAATAGAGGATATCGAGGCGAAAGAAGCATTTAAAGTGGAAGACGAAGTAAGAGAAGCATTCAAAACGGATGTCAAGGGCAATGATGGTATTAAAAAAACTATTCCACCAAAAATTTGTACCAATATTTTGTAAAAGTTTGCTAGGCGTAACTGTTCCCGTTTAGAAGATACGAGCGATTTAAGATTTGTATTAAAACCCATAATTTTGTAGAGTGGGAATTGAAGTAAAAGAAGCAATTGAAGAAAACATATAAGTAGAAAAAGCAATTAAAAAGGATATCAAAGTGGAAGAAGCAAAATGAAAGAAGCATTTAAAGTGGAAGACGAAGTAAGAGAAGTATTCAAAACGGATGTCAAGGGCAATGATGGTATTAAAAAAACTATTCCACCAAAAACTTGTACCAATATTTTGTAAAAGTTTGCTAGGCGTAACTCTTCCCGTTTAGAAGATACGAGCGATTTAAGATTTGTATTAAAACCCATAATTTTGTAGAGTGGAAATTGTAGTAAAAGTAGCAATTGAAGAAAATATATAAGTAAAAAAGCAATTAAAAAGGATATCAAAGTGGAAGAAGCAAAAATAGAGGATATCGAGGTGAAAGAAGCACTCAAAGCGGAAGACGAAGTAAGAGAAGCATTCAAAAAGGATCTCAAGGGCAATAATGGTATTAAAAAAACTATTCCACCAAAAATTAGTACCAATATTTTGTAAAAGTTTGCTCGGGGTAACTCTTCCCGTTTAGAAGATACGAGCGATTTAAGATTTGTATTAAAACCCATAATTTTTTAGAGTCGATATTGAAGTAAGAGAAGTAATTGAAGAAAATAGAAAAATAGAAAAAACAATTCAAAAGTATATTGAAGTAAAAATGCCATCAAAGAGGATTTCGAAGTTATAGAAACAATTAAAGAGGATATCAATGTGGAAGAAACATTCGAAAACGAAAAGGAAGTGAGAGAAGAATTCAAAATGATGGCAAGGGCGATGATGACCGTAAAATAACGATTCCACCAAAAATTTGTGCTACAAAAAAAAAAGATTTTCCAAAATGATCACAGTGGATGTTGCATAATAAAAAAAAATTGACGTTCCAAAATGATTATGTGGATGAGGCATAATTTAAAAAAATGATGTACCAAAATGATCACAGTGGATGTTGCATAATACAAAAAAAATAATAATAATTGACGTTCCAAAGTGATCATTGTGGATGAGGCGTAGTTAAAAAAATGATGTACCAAAATGATCACAGTGGATGTTGCGTAATACAAAAAAAATAATAATAATTGACGCTCCAAAGTGATCATTGTGGATGAGGCATAATTAAAAAAAATGATGTTCCAAAATGATCACAGTGGATGTTGCATAATAAAAAAAAAAAAAATTTGACGTTCCAAAGTGATCATTGTGGATGAGGCGTAGTTAAAAAAATGATGTACCAAAATGATCACAGTGGATGTTGCATAATACAAAAAAAAATAATAATAATTGACGTTCCAAAGTGATCATTGTGGATGAGGCATAATTAAAAAAAATGATGTTCCAAAATGATCACAGTGGATGTTGCATAATAAAAAAAAATAATTGACGTTCCAAAGTGATCATTGTGGATGAGGCATAATTAAAAAAAATTATGTACCAAAATGATTACAGTGGATGTTGCATAATAAAAAAAAATAATTGACGTTCCAAAGTGATCATTGTAGATGAGGCGTAATTTAAAAAAATGATGTACCAAAATGATCACAGTGGATGTTGCATAATAAAAAAAAAATTGACGTTCCAAAGTGATCATTGTGGATGAGGAATATTTCAAAAAGATGATGTTCCAAAATGATCACAGTGGATCATGCATAATAAAAAAAAATAATTGACGTTCCAAAGTGATCATTGTGGATGAGGCGTAATTAAAAAAATGATGTACCAAAATGATCACAGTGGATGTTGCATAATAAAAAAAATAATTGACGTTCCAAAGTGATCATTGTGGATGAGGCATAATTAAAAAAATTATGTACCAAAATGATCACAGTGGATGTTGCATAATAAAAAAAAAATAATTGACGTTCCAAAGTGATCATTGTGGATGAGGAATATTTAAAAAAGATGATGTTCCAAAATGATCACAGTGGATGATGCATAATAAAAAAAATAATAATTGACGTTCCAAAGTGATCATTGTGGATGAGGCTTGATTAAAAAAATGATGTACCAAAATGATCACAGTGGATGTTGCATAATAAAAAAAAATAATTGACGTTCCAAAGTGATCATTGTGGATGAGGCGTAATTAAAAAAAATGATGTTCCAAAATGATCACAGTGGATGTTGCATAATAAAAAAAAAAAAATTGACGTTCCAAAGTGATCATTGTGGATGAGGAATATTTAAAAAAGATGATGTTCCAAAATGATCACAGTGGATGATGCATAATAAAAAAAATAATAATTGACGTTCCAAAGTGATCATTGTGGATGAGGCTTGATTAAAAAAATGATGTACCAAAATGATCACAGTGGATGTTGCATAATAAAAAAAATAATTGACGTTCCAAAGTGATCATTGTGGATGAGGCATAATTAAAAAAAATTATGTACCAAAATGATCACAGTGGATGTTGCATAATAAAAAAAAAATTGACGTTCCAAAGTGATCATAGTGGATGAGGCATAATTGAAAAAAAATGATGTTACAAAATGATCACAGTGGATGATGCATAATAAAAAAAAAAATAATTGACGTTCCAAAGTGATCATTGTGGATGAGGCATAATTAAAAAAATGATGTACCAAAATGATCACAGTGGATGTTGCATAATAAAAAAAAAATGACGTTTCAAAGTGATCATTGTGGATGAGGCATAATTAAAAAAATGTGGATGTTCCAAAATAAACATGATGAACGTTGCATACTAAAAAAAAAAAAAAAATTGGATGTTCCAAAATGATGATGATGACCTTTGCAAAAACTATGAAAGTTATCTCATGTCCCTCCACCACCATTATATAGAATCAAGCAAATTTACAGTAATTTTATAGTACACACAAGCCGTGGGCTCCCTACAAAAACAGTATGAAAATTACGGCAAACGAAATTTACGGTTTACGGTATTCATACAGAAATATTTTGTATGGGACAATTTTTTTTTTGTATGAAAGACCATTTTTTTTTCATGGAACCGGATATAAAAAAATGTCCTCTGCAACATTAGTTTTTGCACCAACACTGTAAGACCTATACTTTCCGAGATACGATGTCGATGGGAGCGAATGGGGGACAAAAGGGGTACTTTAGGATTTATTCCCAACTCATCGGAACTCCCTCTATACGATCCCACCAAACATTTTCACCCTACGAGGTGGCATCTGGGAGAACAAACATGTCAATGAGTCAGTCAGTCAGTCAGTCAGTGAGTGGTAATCGAGCTTTATATAATATAATAATAGCCTCCACCCCGCCCGCCGCGATGCCCGGCGCACTTTTCAGATTGCATCGCAAACAACGGCCACGGCGCTATGGCGGTTTTGTTTACTGTTTGAATTTTTTAATTCGTAATATCTTTTGAATGGAAAGTCCAATTTAAATAATTTAAAAACTATTTTATAGGTAGTTAAATGGTCTTGACCATAAAATAATTTATTTGGATAAGGATTAATATAAACACATAAATAGCATGGTTTGAATTTGGTTAGCATTTTCATTAATGTTTAAAATGAAAAAAGTTGTTGTAGTGACATAACTACAATAGTTGGACATATGCTACCGCGGAGTTTTTTGTAGACATTATGATGTTCTTCAATATTGTTGTACATTATTTTGTTCTATCGCTAATAGTTTCGGCAGCGCATTCGACGAAAGACATTTTAAGACTCATTTTTCTACACCTTCGGTTACATTGTTCAAATTTTACCAAGGATCCCTAATTTTTATCAAAATGAAATGTAGCCTATGTCAAATTGGAAGAATGTAGCATTCTATTGGTGAAAGAATTTTTTAAATCGGCCCAGTACTTTTTGAGCCTATTCATTACAAACATACAAAAATAGGTACAAATCTTTCCTCTTTATAATATTAGTGTAGATGTAGATGTAGATAAGTATGTATTTACAAAAAAAAAATGTATATAAGTATTCTATAAGTCAGGGGTCGGCAACCGGCGGCCCGCGGGCCGCATGCGGCCCGTAGACTATCTCGGTGCGGCCCGCAACCCTGAGGTCCGTAAGAAAAAAATACCGAAGCAAAAGGCCATATAAATTCACTAGAATTTATACGGCCATGCTGCTGGGCCATGAGAGTATTCTTGAAAGCTCGCTCCCACGCGGGGTGATAAAAATGTACCTCTATTTCATTTCTTAAGAACTGTTTATCAAGACTGTGATGTTATGTATTGTTTCTACCGAAAATAAATATTTGCTGTACTTATTCAATTCTTGGCAATTTCTTTTGCGTTTATCCGCCGCACGTGCGGCGGCGGGCGGCTCCTTTGAGACAATAGGCGGGGCGGCCATCTTTGATTAGACGCAGGTGTGCGGCGGCGAAAAAATTCAAAGCGACCGGTTTTAGTTAAAATCACAGCCGCGCGCAGCTCTCGCCACATTCGGTTGTGGAAATTCGCCGGAAACTCACGTCTCATCTGGTTGCTAGCTACGCGTTTCGTTTCACCTTTCTTCCCTTCGCTGATAGCTTCTCACGCACGACGTATGAGGTAAGTTGTATGCACTCGCGAGCATTTTGTTTTATTTTATTTACTGCTTGTTAATGTGAACCTTCAGATTGATGGGTAAATGTTATAAGGACGGGGATAGTAGTTACATGACATGAAGTTAGTTACGAGTGTGTCATGTTTTAATTATTATTTGAATGTGGAGTTGAATTTGTAGGTGCTAACTGGAACATATAATTTTACAACGAATTTAATTTTTTTCATTATTGTTACAGAATAATTATATAAACATGGCTTCAAGAAAAAGGAAGATAGAAGAAGAAAAAAGAGTTTTTAACGAATTATGGACAGAATTATACTTTTTTATCGAGTTTAAAGGAAAACCGTTATGCTTGATTTGTCAAAAGAGTATTTCTGTAGTAAAGGAATATAACCTGAAGCGACATTACGACACCGAGCACAAAGCTAAATTTGACTGTCTTGAAGGAGAAATACGGAAAAGGAAAATTTCCACTTTGAAATCGTCATTACAAAATCAACAAAACATATTTAAGGTTGTGGCAGACAACAGCGAATCGAATGTTCGGGCCAGTTACAGGGTAGCAGAGATTCTTGCAAAAAGTGGACGTCCGTTTACCGATAGTGAATTAGTAAAAGAGTGTGTCTTAGCTATCGCAGAAGAAATATGCCCAGAGCAGAAAAAAATGTTTGAAAGTCTTAGTCTCTCTGCAAGAACTTGCACCCGACGTACTGAAGACTTGGGTGCTAATTTGTGTGAACAACTCAGGGATAAGGCGCAGTCTTTCGACTGCTTCTCTTTAGCGATGGATGAAAGTACGGACGTGTCGGATACAGCACAGTTACTCATATTTGTACGCGGCATTGACGAAAACTTTACTGTTTACGAAGAGCTTGTGAAAATGTGCAGTTTGAAAGGTACAACTACGGGAGAAGATTTATTTCACCATGTGGAACAAGCTCTGGATTCATTGCAATTAAGCTGGGAAAAGTTAACAAGTGTCACTACCGATGGAGGCAAGAACATGAGCGGTCAAAACAAAGGTGTTGTTGGGAGAATCATCAGCAAAGTGAAAGATTCTGGATCTACTGTGCCATTGATTTTTCACTGTATTGTCCATCAAGAGGCATTGTGCTCCAAAGTTATATCCTGGAAAGAAATAATGGATACTGTAACATCCACTGTTAATTTTATAAGAAGAAATGGGCTCACACACCGTCAGTTCCAAAAGTTTTTGGAAGATCTGGAAGCTGAACATGGTGACGTGGTTTACTACTGTGAAGTGAGGTGGCTCAGTCGAGGTGCCGTTTTGGAACGGTTTTTTGATTTGAGGAAAGAAATTGGCAACTTCATGGAGATGAAAGGAAAGCCAGTAGAAGAGCTTACTAACAAACAGTGGATTATCGATCTTGGTTTTTTGACTGATTTGACTAAGGACCTGAATCAGCTCAACAAACGCTTGCAGGGAAAAAATAAATTGATTTGCGATATGTATACAGATGTAAAGTCATTTGAAATGAAACTGAAACTGTTTATCAAGCATATTGATGAAAAAAAGCTTGACCATTTTCCTAATTGCAAGAAAGCCGTGGAAGAAGCTGGAGATAATTTTGTGTGGCAAAATATTACAATGAGAAACGTGTTAACACAACTACAAACTGAGTTTGTAAATCGATTCACCGACTTTAAAAAGAGCTCCCTTAACATGGAAATATTCCAAAACCCTTTTGCAATTGATATTAGTGAGATACCAAGCAATTTGCAAATGAACATAGTAGATTTGCAAAGTAATAGCACACTTAAAACGGCATTTAAGGAAAGCACTGACTTGATACAGTTCTACGGAGGTTTGAGTTCTGAAAACTTCAAAGAATTGAAAAAGTTTGCTCAGCAGATAATAACTATGTTTGGTAGTACATATTTGTGTGAGCAGACTTTTTCAATTCTCAACTACCGCAAAAATAAGAATTGTTCGCGGTTAACGGATGAACATTTAGACGCGATACTGCGCGTGTCTACTACTAAAATGAAAGCAGACGTTAAAAAACTTGCAAGTCAAATGCAGCCTCAAAAATCTCACTAGTTCTTACTTTTATGTTAGTATAGTAGTTCAATTAAAAAAGAGATAATTGTATGAATATATATGCGTTTTATTTCAAATATTAAAAATACATGCCCGAACATATAAATATAAGTGCGGCCCGCACTGATACTCTGGCAACATATGTGGCCCGGCTATAGCATAAGGTTGCCGACCCCTGCTATAAGTTATCTGGTTCCCATAGTACCTACAAGCTTTGCTTAATTTGGGGCTAGATAGCGCTGTGTGAAATGTCCAGCAATATTTATTTATTATTTACTAATCGGAATCGTAGCGTAATCGCCTCGCCTCGGGACAAGCTCACGAACCGCGTCTCTCTGTACCCGCGCTTACGTCTCCCCGTACCCGAGTGGTGAAACTGGTGCCGCCTAGCCATCAACCAGCGGGCGGTGAGCCGTAAGCGCGGCGTCGCTTAGCCGTAGCCAAGGAGCTGCTGATCCGCTTTGATTACGTGCTTGCTTACGTTAGGTTGACGCCTGATTGAAGACGAAGCGAAAGGTGATACGGTGACGATCCCTTTCCGAGTTGATATGTGTGCTATGACCAATAGGCTACTTTCTATTGACAAACAACGTGTGCAAATTCGTGGGCGGGAGCAATTATTTTTATAATATTTTTTATCAAAAAAGCCTCTTAGGTGTGGTATTTTTAGTTGTATTGTTGAAAATTGTCTTGATTTCAGATGGAGTCAAGACACAATCTACCACTGACCATGAAATAGTTAAGTTAATGATTCTCCAAGAGTCAGATGATGGAGTGGAACTGGTATGCTCTGCTGTGTCTAATAAATTGGACAGGCCATTGACGATTTCTGCCAATTTGAAAATGATCAACTCTGATTCAAGTTTTCTTAAACCAAGTAAGTCCATATACAGTTCTTATCACCCGACTGCCCTGGAGGATAATGTTTTTGACGTATTAGTCATAGGATTGTATTTCTTATGTAGGTACCTACATAATTTTTACCCATACTTATAATAATTGATCGAGCGAAGCGAGATCTCGAAATCAATTTGGGTAAATCGATGTTGCGTATGTATGTTTGTTTGTCCGAGGATAACTTTCGAAGCGTTGATCCGATCATCGCGAAATTTGATACATAGGTAGTAATGATGGCACACTCTTGGTGTGACTAAATGAGCCAAAAATGTTGAGGGGTTGTTAAGATATTTGGTTTCAAGAGGGGTTAAAAAAATATGAGACTATTAGGTCAAATGGGAAGTCAAATGAAAGGTCTTTATTAGTACATTTTGACCCGGCTTTTATTTTTAGTTTAGTCTTTGCCGTTTTTGAGTTATTAGCCATAATTAAAACTGAACTTTGACGAAGTTCACAGGGTACACCAGTGACCTCACAGTGCTGAAATTTGGTAGGTATACGTGTAGATTTAGAAACACAAATATAGGAAAGTCTGAAATCCAGAATAACTAACTAAACCAAAATAGATTAACCGAAATACATGAACTCCCGTTACCTGTAATTTGAATGAAACTGTAGGTCAAGTAATTTGAAAAAACAAAGATTAGGTACAAATAATAGTATTTGTTTTTATGGGAGACACGCGAGATTTCAGTTCGGGGCGAACCACTAGTATGTATCACATGCAAACATTTGTTCCGCGGCGGGAATCGAACTCGCAACCTCCTGCGTCTCAGCCGGCTATTTGCCTAATCGTAACCCTCTTATTTTGATTTTTCAGATGTATTCCTGATAATGTTGTGGGTATTGGGAGCCGCTATGGGTTTATCGATCATGATATTAATTTTTTACGCAATTCTTAGATGTCTAATAGAAAAAAAATCAGATGAAGAAAATAGACTCCAAGATATTCCTTTGGTAAGCCATTGATAATGTTTTATTGATAGATTAGCGAAAATAAAAAGAAAATTATATGACCTGGAGATGGAACCATGCTTATGGCCCTGATATTAAGTGGTTACCATTGCCTATAACAGAGAATTGCCTCGAAGGTCACGCAACTTAGAAATGTGCCCTACGATGCACTTCCCTGCGTCCATCAACTTGAGGTATACAGGTGTAAAGCCTCATGTGCCTGTAATTTTACCGGCAACCATTCCCTTCAAAGCGAAACACAGCAATGCTGCTTGGCGGAGAAATAGGTATGGTGGTAGCACTTCCCCGGGCGAGCCCTTTCACAAGAAACTCTACTACTCTTAACGTTTAGAAGATACTTATTAGACACTTTATAACGAAAATAGCTTTATTTTGGGTTGTTTTTTCATATACCATTAAAATAACTAGTAGATTTTTTCCTCTGATAATTTTTTCATAACTTTCCATTCACTCATCAAAGAGGCAACTGCCTGTAATTTCACCGGCAACCATACCCTTCTAATCGAAAAACAGCAATGCTGCTTTGCGGCTGAATTAGTTATAGTGGTAGTACTTCTCTGGGCGAACCCTTTCATAAACGAAAACCTCAACGACCCAGTCTGCCAGTCTTGTTTTTTTCTCGTTTTTGTCGAAGTCTTTATCCAGTACAGTTTTTAAGATATATGTCATAAAAGTTTTCTTCCTTTACCGGTCACATAACTAGATCGCGTTGCTTAATTAACATAAATAAACCTATCTAGGGAACCCTCTGTGCGCAAGTCGTACTGGTACTTGAACGATCTTGTTTTTATGTTACAGGAAACGCAAGAAGTGAAGTACGCAGAAATAGACCCAAAAACCAAAAAACTAAAGAATGTGGAACCTGAATACACTGAGATAGGTTGGGTTAATGTTAGTTGCGATGTTAAAGATGAAACTGACAAAATTGACAGTGCTGAAAATCTAAAAAGTGATACACCTAACGAAGTAATTCAAAAAACTGACACAGCGGACATAGAAACGGAGAAACGAAAGAGCAGCTTAATACTTGATAAGCAACACTCTCAACTCTACGCGAAGAACGCAGATACGATTCGACAACTAGTTTCAAGATTTGATAGACACGGGTCATCTGATTGTTGAGATACATAGACATCAGACCGTTGGGATCCGCTCGGATCTGGTTTCCATGTCAACTTATACCTAAGATTTTGTAGTTCCCGAAAATCCTATTCCCTGAATTTGTATTGGTATTTCTTTACAGCCAGAAATCAGGCTGTACGGACAACCTGGACCTCGGAAATTAAGGATCTGAGAGAATCAGTCAAAAGCTAAAATTTATGTAGTTAATTGGTAGCGGATTAGATTAGATTTTTTTTTTGTTATTGCTCGTATTCCGAAATAAACGGGGTTGAATCTAAGTAACATCAGGCTGTCCCTCCCCACTAGATCCCAGTAACTGGACACCTTTGAAAATCTGTCAATAGCTCAGTCCTTTGCAGTTGTTTGGTTACAAATTTGTAGTGGATTACTTTTTTATGTTATGGCTTCTATAAAGAAATAAATAGATTTTAGTCAAAACGGAAGTATCTCCACAAGGAAGAAGATTAGAAGAACCGTACAAAGTTTAAAATACTGCCGTAGTTAAGGAAAAGTTAATTGCAAAGTTTCATCAAAATCGATTCGGTATTTTATGGGATAATTGGATCGAAAGAAAAACACAAATTGGCTGAAATTAATACTTATATAGCGATCTACATCACTAGTATGTACGCAGAGGCATCCCCAGGTGAGATGGTAGATCTGCCACTGTCAAGTTACGCGCCAGTGACAATGATTTTTATTTTCACGCACCAAAGTTGCAAAATCCACGATTTAGCTTAGAACATCCTTAAATACAGAGTTCTTTTAACATATAATACAGTCGTTTCAATTGACAATAGACAATAGACAATAGACAATAATTTATTTGCTAAATAGCACACATAATACATTTACAAAACATGATTTAAAATGTAAAAGATGAAAACATGTAAGACATAAACAAACAATAGGTGTAATAAATAATTAATTTTAAATATGAGGTAGGTATGTTGTGTGCTATAGCAGCAAAAGGGCCTCGACTCAGCATTATGTCAACTGGGTTAGTAGTTGACGCTGTTATTCTGCCTTAAATTGCTCGACTTGGGACGTCGCAATCCCACATAAGTACATGGAGAGCTGATGACAAAGGGCAAGGGTGCTCTAGGCTACATAAAATCATTGTTTTTTTATATTTGTGAATATAGTTTACGTATTTCGTAAAATTGTTAGTAGTAAATTAATTAATTTCAATTGGAGTAAAATAATTTAGGTAATTAAGAGTAATAGATGTAAATAGAAATAAATAAATACTAAATTACAGGTTAATTTATAACAATAATATAACCTACTTCAGAAAACAGAAAAAAAACTATATGAATGATATATATTATATGATATATATGAAACGCCTTAAAAGGCTTAAAATGTTAGGGTATTCGAACACGTCCTTTAGTACTGCGATGCCCGCGCATACAATGTTTAGCAAAACACAGTATTTTTTTATTATTTATTGTCATTATTAATAGTAGTAAGGAAACTGTAAATATCAGTTATTAAAAAAATCTGTAATACATATTTTAGGGTTGTTTGGGAGAAATCGCTGTGCCACAATACCATTGTTGTGTTTATTTATTGTATTTTTTATAATTATAATTACTGAATAAAACGGGTATTTATCGCGTATGTATCTTTTTTATTTGTTATCCTATATCTATAGGTATATATAAAACAAAGTCGGGTTAGTTACATCATTTATAATATAACTCAAGAACAGCTGGACCGATTTGAATGATCTTTGATTTGTTGGATTTTTACCCGAATAGCAGAATAACTATTAAAATATTAGAAAATTTAATGATTAAAATTATGAAGAAAATTCATTTTCTCATACATAGATGCAGCTAATGATGGCCGATTGACAATTCTACCGGCGACGTATATGGGCTGCCCGCGTCATAATCATGTCAAGGCGGTACGAAGTTCGGCGGGACAGCTAGTTATATATAAATAAAAAAGTTACATACGCGATAAATACCCGTTTTAATCAGTAATTATGTGTAGTGATTGTGAAAGCTTGAAAAATACTGTTTTTTTATCTTTGTTGTAATGTAAGTGTGTACCTAATTACCTACCCTCGTAGGCTACCAATACCTATATACCTGAATAGTTTTTTTTTTTTTTTTTTTATTCCAATTTATTATAAGGACCTTTATAAGGATACATGTCGGTCCTATCGTATGTACAAGTTAATTGAATCAAAGATACAAACAAAGCAAACAAAATAAAGATTAACAACAACAATTAACTTATTTAAATCGGTCCGGCACCACAACCATACAAAAATGTACAGGTGTGATCCCTGACGGGTTAACTTAGAAAAAAAAGAACAATAATTAGCCACAAGTAAATGAAGTTATCTACCTATCTATCTATATGTATGTCACTTGTGGCGAAATAACCTAAATAGTTACTAAGTAGTTTTCTTATAACCACAAAAAAGTTAAACAACTGTTTAGCGCGTGCTTATAAAATTCCTTACCAATTATTGTATAGGATTTTTATAAACACGCGCTAGACTTTTGTTTAACTTTTTTGTAGTAATAAGGTTGTTTTGGGTGTTTTTATACCAAATGTTGTCTATGGGAAAAAACAATATTAACTTTTTTTTAAGTTTGTCTCATATAAATAACTTTAATTTCTTCTTTCTTTCTTGTTTTTTTAGGGTTCCGTATCTCAAAAAGAAAATCAGGATCCTTATAGGATGACCAAAAATACAGCCATTTATTCCGCATATTTTGACACTGGCAAATAAATCATAACCTCTTAAGGTATTCCCTGCTGACCGGTCTCGCAGCACAAGTAAAGTAAAAAAAAAAACAAAAATCGTTATTCGTAGATAAAAGACAAAAAATATTTTTACGGAACCTTCGGTGTGCGGGTCAGACTCGCACTTGTCCAGCTTTATTTATTTATTAGAGACAAAGAGTTAATCTAATTATCCATTTTGTTTATTCAAAAACCACTAGATTTTTCTTCCGTGGTGTAAAATCCTGGTCATACAAAAGTTGCCTGGAAGACATTGATTTTAACGATAAGGCCGCCCATATCGCGACACGAGCACGAAAATCCACCAGAATCACGATAATGTAGCCGTTGCATTAGAAATTCCATACGAACTTTTTGCTATGCTAAAAGAAGATTTCTACCGAAACACTAAATTAATTTTCTTTTTTGTCGAAAAATTCTAGAACGCCAATTTGAATAATTTGATTCAACCGTCAAAAAATTTTCACATTACTTTTCTGAAATACGTTCTACCATGCACATGTAGTGTAATTGCGTTTTTTTTTATAAGTTTTGTGTATGTATAGTCTAAGCTTCAACTTTATGAATTTCGTTTGATATCTATTTTGGAAATTTACAAGTAATCCGGATCTAAATAGTGAAATTATCGAGATGAGGGAGATTATTAATCTACAGGTCGGTTCCTGCGGAAACCAGATCGGTGGAAAGGTAAGCGAAATAACTCCTAGAGCCTTATCTCATCATCATATCAGGCACAGGGCGTCCACTGCTGAATATAGGCCTCCCCCATAGATTTCCAGCAAGATTATCCATGATCTCCAGTCTCCCAACAGGTGGGCCTTAAAATGAACATGGATAAGATAAAAATCACGTCGAATGTATGTGGCACCCACCCGGTATCAGTTGGGAACTCCTCGCGGTGTTGTTGACGAGTACGTCTACCTAGGGCAAAGTCTAGTTAGGTAGGTCTAACTTCGAGAAAGAGGTCAGTCAACGAATCCAACTCAGCTGTACAGCGGGGCAGAAGAAGTCTTTGATGGTTTTGTGTGTGTAGTCATAGATTTCCAGAGCGACCGATCTTGTGCGGCCTGAGCCCAACGACTCCCACCAACCTTTGTCAGGCAGGTTCTCTTTCCAACTAGTGGAGGGCCATCCTACGCTGCGCTTTCCAGTGCATGGTCTCCACTCTAGAACTCTTCTGCCCCAACGGCCGTCAGATCTTCGATATATGTTCCCTACTGCCATTTCAGCTTGCTAATCCTCTTGGCTATGTCTGTGATCTTGGTTTGTCTACGGATCTCCTCATTTGTGACAAAATCTCGTCAGAAGCCTTCTAGCCCTAAATTATAATTACAACTCTTCCTTGATCTTTGTCGTAAGAATAAAACTGAAAATAAGGGTTGCTAAGCCGAGTAAGGCTAATATAGCCCGGACGAAAAGCAAGCTGCAGTGGAAGTGTGTGGTGCACATAGCTCGAAGAACTGCCGTTGGGGCAGAAAGGTTCGAGTGGAGACCCTCTAGATGGAAAGACTACTTGATAAAGGTTGCTGGGTGCAGGCCGCAAAAGAGCGGTCAGTCTGGAAATCTATGGGTGAGGCCTATGTTCAGCAGTGGACGACCTGTGGCTGATATGATGAAGCTGAGAGGCTGGTACAGGTGTACAAGCCTATCCTCAACCGTGTTCCAGACACTACAGTGGCTGCATTCACCCAGCTAGTGCTGCAAAACCTTTAATTTTTTTCTTGTTTACAGTTCTGGGAGGTGATTTCTGACGAGCATGGCATCGACCCCAGCGGCTGCTACCACGGCGACTCTGACCTCCAACTGGAACGTATCAACGTGTACTACAACGAAGCATCCGGTGGCAAATACGTCCCGAGGACAGTGCTCATAGACCTGAAGCCGGCCACGATGGACGCCGTGCGATCTGGGCCATTCGGCTGTTTATACCGACCCGATAACTTTGTCTATGGGCAAGGCGGTGCCGCCAACAACTGGGCCCGAGGGCACTACACAGAAGGTGTCGAGATAATCGAGTCCTGCCTCGATGTCGTCAGGAGAGAAGCTGAAAGCTGTGACTGCCTCCAAGGCTTTCAATTGTCGCACTCGCTCGGAGGTGGCACCGGCTCTGGATTAGGCACGCTGCTCATCAACAGGATCCGAGAGGAATACCCCGACAGAATCGCTTTGACCTTCTCTGTTTACCCCAGTCCGCGAGTGTCGGACTGCGTAGTGGAGCCGTACAATACCACTCTAGCGGTCAACCAGTTGGTGGAGAATACGGACCACACGTTCTGCTTAGACAACGAGGCTTTGTACGACATCTGCTTCAGAACGCTGAAGCTGACGACGCCAACGTACGGAGACCTGAACCATCTGGTCTGCGCCACGATGTCGGGCATCACGACGTGTTTGCGATTCCCCGGGCAGCTTAACGCGGATTTGCGGAAGCTGGCCGTTAACATGGTGCCGTTCCCAAGATTACACTTCTACACGCCTGGATTCGCCCCGCTGACATCACGAGGAGCACAGCAATACAGAGCCCTCACAGTTCCAGAGCTGACGTTGCAGATGTTCGACGCAAAGAACATGATGGTAGCCTGCGATCCGCGACACGGCCGGTACCTGACTGTGGCTACGATATTCAGAGGCAGAATGTCTATGAAAGAAGTTGACGAACAGCTAGTAAATATTCAGAATAAAAATAGCACATACTTCGTGGAATGGATACCGCACAACTGCAAAATCGCGTGCTGTGACATTCCACCTCGAGGACTGAAGATGGCATCTACGTTTATAGGAAACACGACTGCAATCCAAAGCGTATTCAAGAGAGTAGGTGAACAATTCGTGGCAATGTTCAGGAGAAAAGGGTTCCTCCACTGGTACACAGGCGAGGGAATGGATGAAATGGAGTTCACAGAGGCAGAAAGCAATATGAACGATCTTATTTCAGAATACCAGCAGTACCAAAATGCCACAGCTGATGATGAGGGGGAGTTCGACGACGAAGAAGCGGAGGGCGAAGGGCTAGAAGAATAGCAGCATTTAGGAAGTTCAATTTGTTCAAAACATTAAAATCTGATATCCAAGTCCTACTTTCATTTATTAGTCGGGTGTCGTTTAGGGTCATTCGCCACCAGCGAGGATTAGACTGCGTTTCCACCTTTTGTACCTTTTATGCGATAACTTATGTAAATCTGTTAAGTGACAGATCTCACTGAAATTTCTGAATTGTCAGTGACAGAAAATGTCAAACAGATTGTGTCAAATTCCTAGAGTCAGCCAATAAAACCACTTCAAAATCGTATCACGTCATCGACGTGGCGTTAGGCCCAGTTTCCACAAAAGCGGAGAGGGAGAGATGTGTTGCCCAACATTTACATTTTTACAGTTTGTATTCTGATACGGTTGTGTGTGCGTGGTGTGAGCGTCCGCTTGTTTAAAACCCTTGAAAATATTCTAAGGAGTGAACATTCCAAAATATTTGTGAAAGTTGGAATCCGATTTTGTGAAAGTCTAGTAAGCGAGATCTATATCTCAATACGAATACGATATAAGGACGCAGGAGGTAGCGGGTTCGATTCCCGCCGCGGAACAATTAATGTTTGCATGATCTACAGATATTTGTTCTGGGTCTGGTTGTTTCTCTATATATTATAAGTATGTATTTACAAAAAAAATGTATATAAGTATTCTATCAGTTTGTCTGGTTCCCATAGTACAAGCTCTGCTTAGTTTGGGGCTAGATAGCGCTGTGTGAAATGTTCAGCAATATTTATTATTAAAGCCGGACTCTCAATCCTCACAGAGGACTGAGAGCCCACCTGTAACTGATAAACTACACATTACAGAAAAAGTATTAACGTCAAAATCTAAGTGAATCCCAAACAAAATTTGTGAAAGTTAGTTATTAAAGCAAAACGCTTTCCTATTTGGTACGAGGCATGCCTTTTAAGTTTTGTCGTTTGAAGAAAAAAACACATCTAGAACCTTATAGTACTTTTTATTGTTTTTCAAAGTATTCACAACGTAGCTTAAAACACTTTTCCATTCGCTCAAACCAGTTATTATAACATTTATTCCACTCTAAAGTGGGGTGTTCAAAATGGCTGTCTTGAAAGCGTCGACTGCTTCTTCACCGGACTGGAACCTTTGACCACGAAGACTTTTCTTAATTTTAGGAAATGTAAAGAAATCGTTAGGGCTTAGGTCAGGACTGTATGGAGGATGGTCAAGAATTTCTACTTTTTCCTGCTTCAAATACTCAATCGTTTGACGAGCGCTGTGTGAGCTTGCGTTGTCGTGGTGCAGGATGATGCGTCGCTTTGAGTTAGATTTTCGAAGTTCGGCGATGACTTGTGGTAAACAAACTGCAGTATACCACTCTGCGTTAACCGTTCTACGATCTTCAAGTGCAATAGTCGCAACATGGCCGGTTTTTCCAACGAACGTGGCCACCATCTT
Source organism: Philereme transversata (assembly GCA_963924445.1). Classification (NCBI taxonomy): domain Eukaryota; kingdom Metazoa; phylum Arthropoda; class Insecta; order Lepidoptera; family Geometridae; genus Philereme; species Philereme transversata. Next base: position 7,338,285 of record OZ004345.1, on the reverse strand, counting down.
CTTTGAAGTGCTTCGAGAACGAACAACTTTAGTCGGCTTTGGCTCGTCTTGAAAGACCCAGATTGTAGATTGTTGTTTGGAATCAGGATCGTAGGCATAGATCCAAGATTCGTCACCACTTATGATGTCGTAGACGTGATTTGACTCCCCTCGGTTGAACCTTTGCAGAGTTTTCTTACACCATCTGACGCGGGCCGCCTTGTGATCGTCGGAAAGCAGATGCGGTATCCAACGGCAAACTAGCTTTCTCACACCAAGCGCTTCATGCAAGATCTTCTGAATGGTTGTCCCTGAGATGCCTAATAGAGCCTCTATCTCTCGATACGTCACATGACGATCTTCGAGAATTAGTTGTCTCACAGCAATGATGTTATCTTCAGTGAAGGCGGATTTTGGGCGTCCTTCGCGAAATCTGTCACTAACACTAGTATGTCCACGCTGGAATTCTAAATACCAGCGTTCGACAGTCCGCAGACATGGGGCTACATCACTGAACACAGATGTTAGCTCTTCAACACTGAAGCCGTGTCAGGCCTCTTCTAAAGTTGTAGAAAATTATTGCACGAACATTTTCCTTAGAAAGATTCATTTTCGTACGTGACCTGACAGATTCAAATCGAAACTGTGACTAAACAATAGCATTAATCCTAATACTTTCAACTGTTTTGAGATTCAAAATGTAAACACATTCGAATATAGAACAGTTCCAAATTCAAAATTGCCGGAAAATATGGAAACGACAGAACTTAAAAGGCATGCCTCGTATATCTTACTTCAAAATGGGCTCTCAACCCTCGCAAATACAAAAGTTAATTAACCGAATAGTATGAAAAATACGACAAACCAACACTTTTCTGTCAAAATTACCAAAATTGTGACAATCAAAATTGTGTATTTTACACAATGTTAGTTAGTCAGCGTAAACAATAGAATTGCCACCATTATGTTGTTAAGTGTTTTGTTATGTAAGACTTTAAATAAAAACACGGGTAGGTCTAATAATCTATTTTCATTTATTTCCTCTTTTGACAAATTACATGTTTTTAGATATGTCACTATAATAATAAAAAATATATTATAAACAATTAACTTATTTCCAATGTTACATTGGTAGAATTAAATTATGATGTCAGTAGGTAATAATTAAGAATTCTGGCACAAGGTCATTCACTTCACTCGTGAATGGACCTTTTGCCAGAATTCTTAATTATTCCATGAATATTGATATATTCAATTATTCCATCGAATATTGGTATATTCAATTATTCTATTGAATATTGGTATATTCAATTATTCCATTGAATATACATCTTATTATATTTGCCCTTTGCTGCTCAAAAACTGATTCCTCCTGGAGGAAGAGCACCAAAACTCGCACCTGCACCTTTTTTTTCAGCTGAGTGAGTTTCTTTGAGATCTCGTATAATATTGCAAGATTCAAATAATGGTTCGATTATTTCCCGATACTTTGGTTCCAGATTATCATCTCGATTGATCACTTTTAGGTCTGGGTTCTTACGCAGTAATAATTCTTTCAAACCAGGAGTCAATTCGTATCTGTTATCAGCAACGGTTATGAAATAAATTTTTTCACCAAAACTTGTAGATGAGGAAAGTTTAACAACTGTATTTCCTATCATCAACTTGTTATTTTCACTACGTATACCAAAAGGGATATTCATATCCTCATATATTTCAACGAGGTCTTCCTTATTTAGAGATATGTCATTAGTATCTTCAGCGCCAGATTCATGTTCATATTCACAATCCGAGTAAAATTGATCTGGTGAATTAAGTGTAGTATCGGAGTTAGACTTTTTAATATCAGAATATTTCTCGCTCATTAAAATATTAGAAACATTTTGCAGATTATTGAATTGATCAACACAAAACTCTTCATTTTTTAAGGCAGGTGCATGTTTATTGGTTGTTAAAATTTCATTTAGGGGACCTGCGATCGGTTTAAAAAAATAATTAAGACTGCATCTGCTGCTTCAAACTCGTCATCTTTCATTTGCTTTACTTTGCTTTTGATGACGTCCGCAGATTTCACCAACTGATTTGTAATGCTGTGCTCCATAGTACGACTTATGTGGAGACGTATGTAGAAATGATTAACTTACCAATAACATCACATTATATAATTACTCGAGTGTTATATAGTTGTGCAACGACTGTCTATATCTTCCTTTGTTTAGTTCGCAATCCTTGTTAATTGTTACGAAATCATAAGGCTTAATCCAAATATTTGAACATAGTTCTTTAAATTTAGACCATTCCATATCGGAACAGACATGCTCATCATAAATATGTTTAAGATTAGTACTATCTTGCTTGTAAATAATTAAGAAATTCGCATTATCACGTAACAGCTGCTTCGGGACTTCTGAATATGTTTGTGATAAATAAAAACAATCTATTTCTTTATGCCTTCCCATCGTATAGTAGTTACGTATATTTGACTGCTTTTCACCAACAATATCATCAAAAATTATAACAGAATTTGGTAACGCATCATTAGGATGAATAACATCTTCATCAGAATGAAAAATAAAAAAATTTACTTCTGGAACACATTGTAACATTTGTTTTAAATACCAATATTTTGGTTGAAAACTAGTTTTGGAATATAAGTACACGTTTTTAAACTTTAAACCATTTTTATGAACTAACAGACTGATCATAGTATTTGTTTTACCACAATTAGAGGGACCACATATAATACATCGAATATTGTTAGGAAACAGGATACTATGTTTTATATGCGTGGCATTTTCTTTTATTGCAATGTCTTCTACTTCTAAAGATACTGATTGCTTTACCACCTTCATGTTGATAACTGTCACGAAAAGGTAATCGCTCTTGTATTTATATAAGTTTGCATTTCATTAGCTTTCTATGTTTGTGAATGCTTCTACCACTATAGGACCACTAGTTAGTTGGAAGATTGTGATGACAGGATTAGCCAGCAAAACTGCAAAGAAACAGTCTAACTGTCCAGGGTGCGCCGGACGTTTTTATAATCATAGGGATTGATTTGCTTACGCCACTCGGGGAGGCTCCTGTGTATTATGCACCCCATACATTTATTTTTTCATATCATAAACTAGTATTATATACATTTATACGGTTGTGCTAATTCACATGTCTAATTACATGAGTAATTTTTGAATAATCCCTTACTACATGCAATAGCATTATTATGAAATAGCCAAAATGTCATCTTGTTATAATAACATAACAATGGAAAAAAATAAAACACGTATTCAACATAAATAATTTATTTTACATTTTAAAATAATTTAATTAGGTTATTACAATTTAAGTTCATAAATATAAATGAATACAATATCAAACTTAAATGTTTATGTAACTTATTAAGTATCGTTTAAATTTATTATAGATTTACACATTTTTGATAATCTGTTCCACATAACAATTATAACATTTGGTGTACAGAACTGTAGTGACCCCAGGGCAAAGTTTCTATCTGATTTGAAAGTATTTGCCGTTTGTCATCATTTCTGTTTAGCACAAGTTTATTTAACTGTTGTGAATACAATTTGTGTTTGATTGATTTGATCATATTCATTTTACATGTCAAGTTTTTGTTATAATATAATGTTTCTGCATACTGTGACAGTTTTAATCTTGATGTTACAGATTTGGATACTCCTTTAGCTTTCATTATTTTTGTTTTTACGGAATGTAAACAGTATAGTTTAGCTCTTAAACCAATGAACTCTGTAATAACATCACCACCAAGTTCGTCTTTAAATAAGCCTGGTACCTTCGCATTAACATTAGGCATCGCATAAGGATTATCCTCAGAAAAATTACTAGTATCGTACTTAGCAATATCGTCTTTCATATCTGAGTAAAAATCATCAGTCTGTACTAAATAAAGAAGACTATCAGTATCTGTATAGCACAGTTTAATTTGATCACCATACTTCTTTTTCATAAAGTCGTAGTGAAATTGATACAAATGTTGTTTAGCATATTCCAATACAGTGAAACCGATGTATATTGGTCTATCAAGAACAATCTTTTCGCGGTTTAACTGGACAGCAATGAAATTTTCATTAAAAATGGAAATGCTTTTTAAATTCGGTTTCGTAATCAATTTTTCAGCACTCAGATGCTTATTTGTTCTGTTAGCATTATCATTCCAGTAACTTATCAATTTTACATCGACTTGCTTTCGTCTGTTTTCAATAGTTTTTCCAAATATAGCATTATTTAAAAGCTTGAAAAAATCTTTTTGGAATGCTGATGTTGACTGTTGACGTAACTGAGTATTTAAATCGATATAATTTTGTAAGAAATTATCTTGTCGAAAAATTAATACTCGATGTGTTTTCAACAGCACAAGCCCATTTTTTAAGCATTCTTTTAAATGAACATAATGTATAACATAATTGTTTTTATCATATAAGTTTGCTACGAGTTTTGGTGCTCTTCCTCCAGGAGGAATCAGTTTTTGAGCAGCAAAGGGCAAATCACTATGTGAATCATGCAAGTGATCAGGATAAGCTAAATCAACTTCCAAAATGTATCCGTAATAAGCATCATCTGATATGCTCATCACATTGAAACGGTTCATTTCATCCGCTGACATAAACTTGAAATCAGAAATGGGCATTTTTTTTGTCATTGCGTGACCATAAAGATTATTACAATCAAGATATATCAAATACTGTGACGGTTTTGTGTCATCATAAGCAGGTACATACTTATTATTGGCCTTAGCATGTCGTATTGCACATTGTGCTAAGCCCCCACGTATGCCTTTTTCCAACATTTCATAAATTTCCAAATCGTGAATCAATTCTAGTTCTACGCCAGTGTAAAGCAGCATAGCATCCCAACTCAAACTAGGTGATGTTATGTAATACGCACAGTCGAGATTATAATATTGTAAACACAATTTTCTAAAGTTTTCAAATACATCGCATAACAGCAACACATCACATTTCACGTATAAATCGGTATATTCTCCAAGTGACTGAATATTAAAACATTTCCATACAGTTTTTGCACGAGCATAGTCATCGTTGGAAATGTTGGTCATTTTCAAACTACTATAAAAATTTTCTTTCGATGGAAGCTGTGGTTCATCATACTTTGGCCAAGAATCCATGTATTCGTATGGATAAATGCCCTTTTTTCGCAATAAATCACATTTAAGTTTACTAACAAATTCTGATTTCAAATGTACAAAATCTTTGTCACCTAAATTATTACTCAACGTGTCCAGACTTGTACTTAAGAATTGAAATGAATCAATAAACTTTATCTGAATTGGGCGTGTACCATCACTTGTTTTAATCACTTTTGTGAAAGTTAGGTACGTCTCTTTAGTTTTTGGTATAACTGTAATTGCTCCTGCATTTTTAGCCAACTCAGTGATAAATATATGTGAATCATAACCAGACAGATTGTGAAATACGACAGGTATGAATGGGCACACTCTATGCATCAAATTACAGTGAGAGTGAGCTGGCCCTTTATACTCGCCAGTGATATGGTCATGGTCATGAACTTTATCAGCGAATAACATTTGTTTACAAATATGACATGTCTTAGCAAATTGATAACTATTTTCTTGTTCTTCAGTCAATGGGTTCATATCTTTTATAGTGCACAAGATCTTGTTGATGTATTTAACTTCATTCAATAAATATTTAATAAATACTTTAACACAATCTTTCCCTCTATAAGATACAAGTTTGTTCAAAGACTCATCGTGAGAACAACAAATATAATATGCAAAACATGAAGGTTCATGTACTTTATTTGTCTCGGTATTTTTTGTTTTAATTTCATTATAATCCATCAATAAGCACTCAAAATCAGCATAAATCACAAAATTAATTTTTTGTTGTCTTTCATAGTGCATAAATTTGAGAAATTTATTTTTATCTGGTAAAATTGTTAAAACATTAGAGCAATCATGTAAATTACGTTTGGTTTCATTTGCGAAAAATTGTAAACATGTATCACATAAATACATTTTATTATTGTTCCGTGATACTTGCCTACGAACTAATCGTACCAAGTCTTTGATCAAACAATAGTGGGCCGTACCATTTCTTTCAAAATATAGTAAATTAAAATGGTTTGGCTTCTTACAAAGTGTTTTATATAGAGGACCTGTCACAACATGTCTATCGTCCAAACCATATACATTTACACTTATATGACAATTATTTCTTTCAAATAATGATATATCTTTATATGTAGGTGGAAAAGATAACCCATTTGTTTTTAAAACCATTGAGTAATGCGGATACGATGTAGTTCTGCATACACTTTTTTTGGCAGGAAACATGCCCGCAACAATACTCCATAAAAAACAGTTATCATCAGAGTTTTTCACATTTAAGCAACTTTTAGTATTCTTTATGATTGGAGGTAATTCAATATAACTTCCACCTCTCATAGGAGAATATTTATTGATATTTATCTCTAAGTGGCTTATCGAAAGAAAAGACCACCCAGACCCACATTGTGTAAACTCTGTCAATTTCTGTTTAAATTTCTCTATAATATTTATAAACAGTTCATCAAAGTTTGTACTGTGGTAAATAACTTCGTATTTAGTATTAAATGATTTCAATTGTTGCTCATTTGATTTAAACAGTACAAAATAAGCAAACAATTCACAATTCATTTTAATACAATGGTTTTTCATTAAAGATTCATTGATCAGTTTTGTAATGACTCGTTTATTATCCTGCAGGAACGCCTCAGCTGAGAGGTACTCGACTTCCTGCGAGGCATTCAAACGATATGTCATTATTCGATTCTTGAATGCAGTAGCAACTATATCAATATTTTCATAACCAGACTTGAGCAAGCAATTTGATTTGTGCATATTAGTTCTGATATGATATCGATAATAATTACTCGGTAATTCAATATTACATTGTTTACAGTGTGCGACTCCATTTGAATTTGGGACTGAAAAAAAACAAAAATAATAATGATACAATAGAACATTTTATTAGCTAATAGGAACCCTATTTTCTATGATTACTAATTCTATGATTATAAGGATACTACTAACAATATTAATAATGGAATAAGTGATTAAACATTGATTAACATAAGTATTATGTTATAGGTATACTATAGGTATTGATAATAATCAATAATACTGACTAATGAATGTAGGTGGGCACTTTTTAAAATCTTTGCGTGTAGCATCTACGAGCTCTCCTAATACTCTCCACGTGTCGCTCCCATCATCTACCTGATTTTTTATAGTTATAATTGAGTGCCGCCACCTATTCACCGGCAAAATGTTCTCGATTTCGTTAGTTTTGTAAATTTTGACCTCCACATAATGTGAACCGCTTTTAGTTTCATTACTCTGGCGTGAATAACCGTTCGCCAGCCTTCTCGTGAAATAAGAATACACAGGAGCCGCCTTTTTACCTTTCTTAACTGATTCAGGCGTCACCTGCTCCTCCTCACTGTCCGAGCCGAACAAGTCGTGAGCACTGGGCTTGTTGATAGTTACCGGGCTGATTTTCAGCTTTTTGGCCTTCTTGGACGGCCCCGGTTCAGGTACCGCAGCTGATGATCGCTTCTTCGGCTTATCCACTTTTTGAATTTCTACGTCTGAGCAGCCACCACCAGCAGATTCATCTTCTGACGGGAACAGGGTATCCGCGGTAGTGTTGCACGGTTGCTTGGACCTGTCAAAAAATAATTGATTAGTATGGTACCTGAGCATACATATTTAAAACTATTGGAATAGTGAAATAAGTATTGAAAGATTTGATTCAAGTTTATTCTATGAGTAAATGAATTGAGTAATGATTGATTTAAGTATCAATTTAATGATTACCATTGAATTATATAAATTCGACGATTGTCTGAATCTAGCGAATGAATGTGTGAATCGAAATTGAATTGAATCGTGATTCGATCGATTACTCTAAATGTTAGGGTAGGTAGGTAGGTAGGTAGGTAGGTACTTACATTTTTATTTGATTGTCAGCTCGCTCGGTAATCACTGTTGATGAAGAGGCGTTGCGTATCGTCCAGGAAAGTGGTATGTGGTTTGATCAAGAAATAGGGAGCTTTTATAGTATCCTATTCATGTGACTCTTGCCCATTTTTGGTGAACACAGATACACACTAAGAAAAATGCTTACTGGGATACTGCACACAATCAATTAAACGTTATCAACTTACAAACCTCTACAGTTTAATTCATCTTAGTAAGAATAATACAATCTCATTACCATGACTTTGCTTGCTTGTTTTACTTACATCGAAAGTAATAAATGTATCAACAGACAGACAAATACTGTTTATAGGTTTGATATTTCGATGACCTCGGTGACTCAGTGAGCGGATCACTCAACCATGGCCCGCTGCGGGAATTGAACCCGCACCTCTTGCATCTCAGCCGACTATTTACTCACCACACCATAGAGAACATCTCACTATTATAACATTAAACTTTCTTAGTGGAGCATACCTATTTATTTAGATAGTAACTTATAAACCTCTGCAGTTTAATTCGTCTTAGTAAGAATAATACAATCTTATTACCATGACTTTGCTTGCTGGTTTTACTTACATCGAAAGTAATAAATGTATCAACAGACAGACAAATACTGCTTATAGGTTTGATATTTCGATGACCTCAGTGGCTCAGTGAGCGAATCACTCAACCATGGCCCGCAGCGGGAATTGAACCCGCACCTCTTGCATCTCAGCCGGCTATTTACTCACCCCACCATAGAGAACATCTCACTATTATAACATTAAACTTTCTTACTGAGGCCTACCTATTGATTTAGGTAGGTATTTGATTAATTGGGCCATAGCCCATGCTTTCGATGAAATTTGTAATAGATAGTTATAAACGGATGCAGTTAAATAATGCACTATGTCTCTAGGTAGGTACTGAGAGTGAGGAACGTGCATGTATCAGGAATGTGGTAAGGCGGTGTAGTATGTCAATGTTACTTTTATGGTAGGGAAGTGTGTACCTACCTAGTTCAGCATTAACATGCATTTTTAAATTGTTATATCATTTCAAATCTTATGCTGAAGAATTAGACAACTTCTAAAAAAGTATAAATTAAGAAATAAAAATATTCTACGTTCACTTTGCGTTTGGAAAGCCTGCATCTCCGTCCTCTCCAAATAAATTAACTGAAAGACATGTCGGTAAGTATGTACCTATTAAATAAATTATTTTAATATGTAGGCTAATCAGTCGAATCGATTGTGTGAATGCCATTTCGTAATTTTGTTATGTGCCTACCTACCTATATTCATAAGTAAAAGATATTATTTTTTGTTTCAGGATTCTGAAGACTTATTCAACTTTGTTGTCGACGAGTCTGCTATTAACAGGAATGCAGCAGAACAGCGTAAAGGAGTTATTAATGAGGGCCCCATTACCACAAACTATTCATTTGTGAAGAAACCCGCATATGGATACAAAATCATACGTATTGAAATTCATGATGCAAGAAATTTTGAAAACACAGAAGATACCTTTTGTAAATGCAAAGCTGAGTTATGCGCTCAACACGTCGTCAGAGGTGTACTATTCGATGAAATTTATACCAGCACAAGGGAAATTATTTCAAAAATACAGCATTCAATATCAAATAATGCCTATTCATCTAGTGTGTGAGATATTTTATAAATAATATCTTCCTAAGTATGTACATTTAATCAATAGTTAGACATAATTTAAATGATTGTTTGAATTGATCTTCGATAATGATGTCTCTATACACTTCTACTTAAATTTAATTTCTAGATGTATCTGTAATTTCTGTGTCTAGGCATCTATGTAAATTTCATCAGAAAAATAAATGATTATGATTATGAACTTCGAATAAAGTAAGCTATCTAAAATTTAAACATAACTTGGTGTTTCATTTCAATACTAAATACTCCAAGTAGGTAGTAATCTGTGTAAGGTAGTATGTAAAACACTAGTGAATCGATATATAATTCATTAGTAAAGTGAATTTTGATTCTATTTCAAAAAAGATTATACTACCAAAATTTTAATAGATGAGTAAATCGTTATTATAATAAGATGTATATTCAATGGAATAATTGAATATACCAATATTCAATAGAATAATTGAATATACCACTATTCGATGGAATAATTGAATATACCAATATTCATGGAATAATTAAGAATTCTGGCAAAAGGTCCATTCACGAGTGAAGTGAATGACCTTGTGCCAGAATTCTTAATTATTACCTACTGATGTCTATCGTGTATAACAAATTTTACTAGATAAATTAAATACTTAAACAAAATTGTTGCTAATGGCTAGTATTGTGGTAAAATATATTTTTTGAAATTCATTACCATAGATAAATTTAAAATTTTCAAGCAACCTTAATATCAAGTCCTTAAATATCAATGAAACAGCCTGTATTCAATACGTTAACAAATCATATTCATTCGTCATGTAAGTAGGTACCTGAAACAGACTAAGCGGCATCGTCGCAAAGGCGCCGCCGATTTACGTTAAAATTTATTTATTGGAAATGTATCGATTACCGGATAAATATTCAAGCTACCGGTATTAAACCCACGTCTAAAATCAGTTAATACGATTCCGGATGTGTGTTTTAAATTAATTTCGTACATAACAAAACAGGTTGTATACTTAAAAGGAGGTTTAAACACATGTTAATGAAATAAAAACATTTGTATTTGATAACTACATTACAATTTACAATACATTCATTATGATAGATTTAAACACATTTTGTAAACTCAAAAAAAGGGTTATAAGTTCAAAGCCTTATTAGGTTACTCAATGGCAACAGGGCATTTTGAACTGACGTTTAAAAATGATTCTTGTTACTATAACCATGAATCGAATTTCCCTTTCTTTTAATTTTTAAAGTCAACATATTAAGTAAACAAGTTAATTAACATTTACGTTCTAATTTAAGGTTGTCTGGAAGAGATAGCTTTTTTAGCGATTAGACCGCCCTTTGTACGTTTTATTGTTTCTCATTATGTTGTTAGCTTTTAAGCTTATAATAAAGAATTTTCATTCATTAGTCATTTAGTATAATTACTGATTTAACGGGTAATTTACGGGTATTTAAAAAATACACGAAACGTCGGGATAACAAATAAAAAAGGTACATACGCGATAAATACGCGCTTAAATCAGTAATTACCGTCACAAATATCTGTAAATTATACAAACATTTGTTCCGCGGCAGGAATCAAACCCGCTCCCTCCTGCGTTCCAGCCGGCTCTTCGCCCACTGCGCCACTGAGGTCGTCAATGATGGTGTCATCGAATCCTTCAGAAATTGATTATCTGATTTTGTCATTTTGTTTGATCATCTTCTCCAGAGCAGTCCTCAAACTCTGTGCTTCAGCCTCCATGTCTTCTAAACTCCTAGCTGGCTTCCCAGGGTGACCTGATTGTAACCTAGAAAAAACCACACTAGTATTTTAAACTTTCGGGATCACTGTACATAATTACAGGTTCAAATGGGTGTTTATCGCGTATGTAACTTTTTTATTTGTTATCCCGATATTTCACCCGTGACCACGGCTGTTGCAACACAGCCGAAACGTCGGGATGACAAATAAAAAAGGTACATACGCGATATTATAAATTCGAAAGTAACTCTGTCTCTGTCTGTTTTTTACGTTATCACAACAGCTGGACAGATTTCGATGAAATTTGGTATACTACGTGTTTTGTTATGTACGACATTAAATGAAAACTCGGATAGGGCTAATGGCTATTATTGTAAAATAGGGGTTTTCAAATTAATTACCATAGAAAATTGTAATTTTTAAACAACTTGATGTTAAGAAGTTCTAAAATGTTAATAAAACAGCCTGTATAAAATATGTAATCAAATCATATTCATTCATCAACGGCATCGTCGCAAAGGCGCCGCCGATTTGCGTTAAAAATTATTTATTGGAAATGTATCGATTCCTGGATAAATATTCAAGCTACCGGTATTAAACGCACTTCTAAAAACTGTAAATACGATTTCGGATGTGTGTTTTAAATTAATGTCGTATATAACATAACAGGTTGTATTTATAACAAAGTAAATGATGCAGTATTACTTATGAATACATTTTTATTATGTGTTAAAAATAGATTCTATTAAAAAAATTATCTAAATACTTACTGGTCATGTTTTGCGAGCTCTAGATATATAAGGTCGTTTTCAATAAAATCTCCTTTCTTGCGCGGCATTATGTGGCAATGTAGATGCTACAAAAAAAATTTGTAAATAAATATGACGACCTCTGTGGCGCAGTGGGCGGAGGCGCAGGAGATAGCGAGTTCGATTCCCGCCGCGGGACAAATGTTTGCATGGTATACAGATATTTGTTCCAGGTTTGGTATTTTTCTCTATATTACAAGTTGGTATTAAAAAAAAAGTATTTAAGTATTCTATTCGTTATCTGGTTCCCATAGTACAAGCTCTGCTTAGTTTGGGGCTAGATAGCGCTGTGTGAAATACCCAGCAATATTTTTTATTTATTTATTCTTACACCTACCAAATATACAATACAAATTATTAAAATCGGTCGACCCGTTTCGGAGGAGTGTGACCACAAACACCGTCACATACTTTTTATCCCATAAATCAGACCCCATGGGCTAATACTGGGGTGTCAAAGTTTCAATTAAATTAGTGTGATATGTTGTGATAAATGAGTAAACATTTAGTAGTATAACGCGTACGAAGTCACGGGCAACAGCTAGTATAATATAACGAGACTAGATCGATACTCGAATTTTACTATTTTAAATTACGGGAATTGAAGTGGTCGTCTTTGTAATGTTTATGATTTATACTTATTAAATACCTTTTTACAGGGACTGGTAGGTTTTGGCATAGGAATCAGATAAGTGGGGTAATGAGAGGGAGGCTTTTGCCCAGCAGTCGGACAGCATAGGCTAGATAAAATGCAAAGAATTGAAAAACAACAAATACCCTGTTAAAAATGAAACGCGAGGATCTAAGGATGATGTTGGGAATCATCACAGGACACTGTGAACTTAACCAGCACCTCTTGAAGATCGGGGCGGCCGGAAGAAGAGACAGTAGAATACGTGATGCTTCACTGTACGGCCACAAGCGATGTCAGAGTCAAGACGGGTCTGCAGGAGCTCATCGAATCCTCATCCGCTAACACCACAACATCTTGGTATTGGATCTTGGGATCTTGGAAAGCTGCATCCATCAACCCAAAATCCTGCTCCGTTACTTCCAAGGAGTTAGGATGGCTGGGGTCAGGTTAGAAGGGGGTAATGCACAATACACCCCAATGCGGTACGTCAGTGCAGATCTTATTCCCCCACCCCAGAATTAGAATAAGGCTAGATAAAAAAATTACCTTAACAGTTTGCCCCGCGTCTGGTCCATCTTGCACCGTCACAGTACTCGAAGTCGTTTTATGAACCGTCTCCATCAACTGAAACAAAAATATAATCTATTATCTTTATACCTGTTTTATTATGTACGACATTAATTTAAAACACACATCCGGAATCGTATTTACAGATTTTAGAAGTGGGTTTGATACCGATAGCTTGAATTTTTATCTAGCAATCGATACATTTCCAATAAACAATTTTGTACGCAAGTCGGTGGCGCCTCTGCGACGATGCCGCTTAGTCAGTTTAACAGGTACCTACTTACAGGATGAATGAATATGATTTGTGAATCTATTTTATACAGGCTGCTTCATTGATATTTAAGGTTGTTTGAAAATGGAAAATTTTCTATGGTAATTTGATAAAAATCTATGTTACAACAATACTAGCCATTAGCCATACCCGTGTTTTTATTTAATGTCGTACATAAACTGACACGTTGCTATATAACTCCGGTGTGCGTGTTCGTATTTCTTCTTCTCCTAAACGGCTTGACCAATTTTGATTTTATTTTTATACTTTTAGTGTCTCCTGGATGGTTCTTAGATTGGACCCGGTAGGTAGCGCTGTGTCGCTCTGGAAGTCTTTGAGGGAGGCCAATGTTCAGCAGTGGACTTCCTGCGGCAGATGTACTGATGATAAACATACCCGTTGTATTAACCTGACAGTTCTGTAGAAGTCATCTGACTCCTCATCAGTTAAGTCCTGGTTCCTCTCAGCAGCTCTGATGGGTGCTACCAAAACGTGACCCGGAATAACACACCTGCAAGCAGGGTTGAATTACTTGTAATTGAAGTACAGTAAAAGCTCCTTATTCGCGCTTGCTTCATTTGCGTTTTCACTATTCGGATTTAAAAAATGCGAACCAATCCCTATATTCGCGGCGAAAGATTTATTATTCGCGGATCTAAACGGTGTATCGGTACACACATATTAATATAAACCGGCCAAGTGCGAGTCGGACTCGCGCACGAAGGGTTCCGGACCATCTCTAATATATAAAACAAAGTCGGGTTTGTTCGAACACTTATAACTCGAGAACGGCTAGACCGATTTTGATGGTTTTTGATTTGTTGGTTTTGTCTCCGCCGCGAATAGCAGAATAACTATTGAAATATCGGGAAAATTCACGCAAAAAGAAATAATGAAGATAATTCATTTTCTCATACATAGATGCAGCGGGTGACGTACATTGACAGCCTGCGTCATATGCATGTCAAGGCGATACGAAGTTCGGCGGGACAGCTAGTTACCTATAAAAATGAGCAAAAAAATCGTTTGTTGTATGGGAGCTCCCCTTAAATATTTATCTTATTTTTATTTAATTATTTATTATTTATTAAGTGAATAATATAACTCAATATTCTGTGAATATTTCAAGCGTCTACCTGTTGCCGTTAACAATATCGAGCAAAAACTTAACTTAATATAGCCCCCTTACATATTTATTTAATTCTGTTTTTAGTATTTGTTGTTATAGCGGCAACAGAAATACATCATCTGTGAAAATTTCAACTGTCTCAGTACCACGGTTCATAAGATACAGCCTATAGTCTTAGTTATAGGGTCCCGTTTTACCCTTTGGGTACGGAACCCTAAAAAAGCATTCGGTATCCTTTGTAAATGCGTTGCTTAAATCACAAGATGAAGATTTGACTTGAACCGACTTGGAGGAAAATGTTAAATTTACAGCCCATTGAAGAAGAGGCTTGAACAAACACTGGAAACGTGACATTTAATTTGAAAAATATTAGTGAAGGTTTAAGAATGGCAAATGAGCTTTCTGATTTCTATAAGAAAATTGATCCGTTTATGGAACTCCTGGATGCGCACAGCACAGGACCGGGAAGGGTGGCGTTTACATAAGGAGGCCTACACCCAGCAGTAGTTACCTATGGGCTGTGGATGATGATCATAAATAAATAAATAAAATACATATTGCTGGACATTTCACACAGCGCTAACTAGCCGCAAACTAAGCAGAGCTTGTACTATGGGAACCAGATAACTGATAGAATACTTACATACTTTTTTTAAATACATACTTATAATATACAGAAAAACAACCAGATCCGGAACAAATATCTGTATATCATGCAAACATTTGTTCCGCGGCGGGAATCGAATATCTGGTTCCCATAGTACAAGCTCTGCTTAGATTGGGGCTAGATAGCGCTGTGTGAAATGTCCAGCATCTTATTATTATTTATAATCACCTTAAATTAACAAAAGCGTAGGTCAATTTACTCTTATAAAAAACACAGCTTTCAAGAACACGAACATGCCCGAACACGTTGTGTTTCACAGACTTCGGGTCTTTTGAACCCTGTGGGTCGGTTGGACCTTGTAGGTCTGCGGGACCCTTTTCAGCCTCATCGTGAGAGGCTATCATTCCCTTGCGTAGGCTGAGGCAGTAAAGTGAATATACGCTTGCTCTGAAATAAATATATTAGATTTTAATAATAAGAAATATTTACAATAATATTTAGTATTTATAAATACAGGGTTTTTTTGAAAAATGCGCAAAGTGGCGTAGGTACGAATTGGTGCCCGAACAGTTAATACTTAATCAAATTTTAGAGGTGGGTTTAATTACCGGTAGCTTGAATATTTATACAGCAATCGATACATTTCCAATAAACTATTTGTAACGTAATTACAATTAAATTAAAGTGAAACACATTACGCAACGGTTAACTGGAAGAGAATGCTTTCTAGCATTCCTTCGCATCACTTCGCTTGTTCGCCTTTGCACAAATATATTATTTTTGTGCAATAAAGAATTTACAATCAATCAATTATCTTACAATGAGTATAAGTTTAATGATTATGGTATAAAACTCACCTCCTATGACTAAAGACAGGCATATTCTTCCTCACTTGTTCAACCCTCTCTCCGCTAATATCCGCCAGCTTGTACCCAGGGGCGGAGTCCCCGCAATCAGCTAGCACTTCGCCCCAGGGGCTGACTATCAGGCCGTGGCCGTAAGACCGCCGTTTTTCGTTATGGGCGCCGGATTGGGCAGCCGCTATTACGTACACTTGGTTTTCTATCGCACGGGCTCTGAAATAAAATACACATTTACAACCACCATCATCTGAATGAATAAATTTATTATTTATCTTTATCATTTATCTTTCTCATTATAATTTATCTTTATCAGTATAATAAAATAAATAAATGAAGAAAGCAGGACATTTCACACAGCGCAAACTAAGCAGAGCTTATACTATGACAATCAGATAACTGATAGAATACTTATAATTTTAATATATCTTAGTGCCTATTTCACGACCTCTGAGTAACTTTAATTGACGGATAAAAAACGATCTCTCTTTTCCGAGTTCATGTAAAAACAAAAAACGTACATATATCTTAATATATATAAATCTCGTGTCACAATGTTTGTCCTCAATGGACTCCTAAACCACTTAACCGATTATAATAAAATTCGCACACCATGTGCAGTTCCATCCAACTTGAGAAATAGGATAGTTTAAATCTCAAATTACAGTCGCAATATTATTTTATTGCAAATTATTTGTTTTGACAGTCACAATTATCTGTTAGCTCCAAACGATTCTAACAGATGGCGGTATCTGTTGACTGGATTGAGTAAGTAATCAATAGATGGCACTGCTATGGTAAACCGACAAACGTGTCATATAAACTACAATTCAATAGCATGATTACCACGTGTTATTGAGGCTAAAGTATAAATTAAATTTATTTTGTAGTAAACGAAATACCGTGAAATTCAATTATTTTAATTATCATAATCACACTAATATTATAAATGCGAAAGTTTGGATGTTTGTTTGTTACTCAATCACGTCGTAACGGCTGAACCGATTTTGATGAAATTTAGTAGGTATGCACGTATATTATAATCTGGATTAACACATAGGCTACTTTTTATCCCATAAATCTGGTCCCCATGGGATAAAAATGGGGTGTCAAGTCAAGTTGCAACAGCGACTTTAGCTTTGTTTCTAGATTACCTGGCTACACATGTAGTAGTGTAACGCGTACGAAGTCGCGGGAAACAGCTAGTAGTTTATATATTGGAAAGCGTTACGCAGAAATGATGAAATAGTCACTAGGTACAGTACCTGAGTAAAACATGCCAATGTGCCTCCCCCGTGCTTTGTGTGAAGGCGGACGGGTACAGAAGAATCTCCGCGCCTAATATACTTAAACCAGTACTAAGTTCTGGAAATCTCATGTCGTAACATGTCGCTAAACCTACAACAATACATTTAACAACACATACATATGTTACTTTATTTATTGTATGTTACATTAATTTATGCTTACAATACATTTACTATATTGACACCCACATACACGACATTTACAATTTAAACGCGAATGTTTGTATCAAAATCAAAATCAAAATGTTTTTATTTCTGTAAAAATATAGAACTATAACAAGGTTGTTGGGATCTTCTTTTAAGTATATATACTTGTGTCAGAAGACCCCGCTCTTCAATAGCCATACAATTTTTTTATTTTTTTACAGGTAGCAAATGTTTACATATAATAGGATAATAGGTCATCCAACAGTAGCGAGCACATACGGTGGGTGTACATGGGTAGGATGTGTACGTATGTGTGTGTGTATGTATGTTTGCGGGTGTGTTAGTGTGTGTGTGTTTGTGTGTGTGTTTGTGTGCGTGTGTGTGTGTGTGTGTTTTTTAATTTATTTGTATTGTATGTATGGATGTTTGTTACTCTTTCACGGCGGAACGGCTGAACCGATTTCGATAAATCCCACTAATATTATAACCGCGAATGTTTGTTTGTATGTATGGATGTTTGTTACTCTTTCACGTCGGAACGGTTGAACCAAATCCGACCTGGATTAACACAAACCACGTGAGAAGCCGCGGGCGGAAGCTTGTCTGTCATAAATGTATTATGTGTGCTATGTAGTAACTAAATGATTGTCTATGCTATATTAAACCTACCAATCTTCCCAACGGATGTTTCAACGGGTGCCACAATATGTTTTCCCGGATTAGTGAAGTCACTCTCCATCAGTCTAACATTCTTCTCAGGGATCTCTACATCGAATAAATGCAGCTTTCTGTATGTTTGTACGATATCTCCATTACTGTTTATTATGAGGTGGGTGTTAAAGATTTTCCCGGGAGAATCGGGGTCCTGGAAGTAAAAAAAACAATGAGGTGTTTTTACGGTCATGTTTTTATAACTGCTAACAGATGGCGTTGCTCTGTCATGCTCTGATATCAAGCAAAGGAATTATGTCAACATTATTTTCCGAGGAACTTAAAATAAAACAAACATACTTTGTGTTTGTTTATCTGACGAAGTGAGACTGTTTTAGACAAATTTTGATATTGTGTGTTTGAGTCCTTATTTTAATAAAATCTTGATTCTAATACTCTACGCCAAATTTGCGAAATTCTACTCGGAGTACGTGTAACGGGCGTTACATCATTTTGCATCTACTAGACTTAAACGTAAAATTCTGCGAATTCTGCTTAATATCATCATAAAGAGTACCGTAGGATGATAAATTATAAAATCGCCCATCCTCTACGCAGATGATCTTAAATTTTTAGGATACATTTTTATTTATTGGAGAATCGGGGTCCTGGAAATAAAAAAAAACAATAAGGGGTTTTCACGGCCATGTTTCTATTAACTGCTAACAAATGGCGTTGCTTTGGATGTTTGTTTGTTACTCAATCACGTCGTAACGGCTCAACCGATTTTAATGAAATTTGGTATGTAGGTATCTACATAGATTATAACTCGGATTAATACATAAGCTACTTTTTGTTGACAAATAACGCGTGCGAAGCCGCTGGCGGAAGCTAGTTTATTACAATTGTAATAGTCAGGATTAGGTTTTAAGGGGAAAAAAGTTGCCAGATAAATTTTGATATTCGGGAAATCTGAGTGCTTTTTCTACGGTAGGTATTTTTGTATGACCATATTGACCATCTAGGCTATATTTTATTTTCAAATTGCGAAGCTGGAGCAGGTCGGCTATTTTTTAATATATAAATACAACCTCCGTGGCGCAGTGGACGAATAGCCGGCTCAGACACAGAGGTTTCGGGTTCGATTCCCACCGCGGAACAAATGGAAAGAAAATATTTATTTGACATGACATACACAATAACAGATGGTGGTGTATCTAGACTTCTGGCTGATTACGTTAATTTGTTCATAAAATAAGACAAAATTATAGATGTCAAGAAATTCAAATAATGTAAATACTTAGTTAACAGGAACATCCCGCGCAACTTTCAACTACCAAATTAATAAAAAATGTTTGCATGATCGACAGATATTTGTTCCGGGTCTGGTTGTTTCTCTATATATGTATGTATATTATATATGTATAGTACGTATTTACAAAAAAAAATTACATATGTATTGTATCAGTTACCTGATTTCCTTAGTACAAGCTTTGCTTAGTTTGGGGCTAGATAGCACTGTGTGAAATGTTCAGCATTATTTATTTATACTTGCCTTTTCATGTATTCCGCCTATTGACAGCCATACTTTGTGAGTCGACGCCAACTCCCTGTAAGCCTTAACTGTAGGCCCTTCTAACAGAGTCTCGGCCCATTCCAGGGTTTTATTCTTGTTATTGCAGATGTAGTCACAGGCTTCAGGAAAGAATAACATCTGGAAATACAACCTGTTTTGTTATGTACGATATTAATTTAAAACACACATCCGGAATCGTATTACCTGATTTTAGACGTGGGTTTAATACGGGTAGCTTGAATATTTATACAGTAATCGATACATTTCTGATAAATAATTTTTAACGTATAACGACGGCGCCTTTGCGACGATGCCGCTTAGTCAGTTTAACAGGTACCTACTTAAATGATGAATGAATATGATTTGTTTATCCTATTTTATACAGTCTGTTTCATTGATATTTTAGGACTTGATATTAAGGTTGTTCGGTAATTAATTCGAAAAAAACCTATATTACAATAATACGAGTACTAGGCATTAGCCCTACCCGTGTTTTCATTTAATGTCATACGTAACAAAACACTTAGTATAAATATCTTATAATTTCTGTGAACATTGATGCGCAAAATTGTTAAGGTACGAATTGATACCATGATCATAATCAACAATAGTACGACCACTGCTGAACATAGGCCTCCCCATAGATTTCCAGAGATTCTTGTGGGGGCTGAACCCAACAGCTCCCAGTTATATCAGTGTTATACCTTTATCGGGTCATCTTTCATCTAGTGGGGGGCCGTCCTAAGCTTTTTTCCAGAGCGTGGTCTCCACTCAAGAAATTTTCTGCCCCAACGGCCGTCCATTCTTCTCACTGCCACTACAGCTTGCTAATCCTCTAGGCTATATCAGTGACTTTGATTTGTCGACGAATCTTAGAGAAATACCAATTGGTACCAAAACAGTAATAAATACACTAAAAATAGATTTAAAAAAAACCTACCTAGTATTTTTAGTATTTAGAATACTTTTCAGTATTTTTTATTTAAAAACTACGCATTTCTCTTCTTGATACAAAACGTAAGATATTAAAAATGTCTCTAGCTTTCTAGGCTACCCTGTATGATGCGTGCGACGTTGCCAATCTGCTATATCGTAGAGTAGTGAAAAGTAAACTTTATAGAAAAAACTTTAATAAACTTTTCGATAAAATACAGAGCTATTCTGGTTACGGAAAAAATCTTGTTTCACAACATTTTAATTATACCTACTTTTAGTTTCATGATTGTACCAAAACATCTCAGAAAGCTATATTTGATCAAGCGAAGCAAGATCTCCAACTTGTGCAAATCGGCGTTGAAGGTATGTATGTATGTTTGACAAAGGATAATTTTCGAAGCATTTATCCGATCATCGTGAACTTTGGTATATAGGTAGATAATGATGGCACAATTTTTGTGTAACTAAATGAGCTAACAATGTGAGGGGGGTTGTTTAGATATTGGGGTTCAAGAGGGATAAATAAACCAAAATGGGACTATTCGGGTAAGTGGCACGTCTAGTCTAATAAAAGGTATTAACATTTCAACCCCGTTTTTATTTTTAGTTTAAAAACCTTGTAGTTTTTTAAGTTATCAGCCATAATAAAAACTTAACTTTGACAAAATTCACTGAATACACCAGTGACACCACAGTGCTGAAATTTGGTATGTGTGTAGCTTTTGTGACACAAATATGGGGAAAAGTCTGAATTTCTACCCCAAAAAAGAATATCTAATTTACAAGAACTCCCGTTGCCTGTAGTTTGAATGAAACTGTAGGTCAAGTTGTTTGGTTTGCATTTCATGGCACTATTTTGGTAGTCAAAGATTGCAAATAATATTTTTTTGTTTTTATGGGAGACTCACGAGATCTCTGTTCGGGGCGAACTACTAGTTTATAATGAGTTTGATCAGATAGTGTTGTTTGTTATGTCTTGGAGTGGGTGCTTTTGGGCCAAAAATTACATGTTTTTCATTTTTCATTGTATGTTATCTTTTAAACTAACCAGATGCCAGGTTTTTTCTAATAATAATATATATATATAGTACACATACATAGCTTTTATATAGAATTGGTTCCAGAAGTGGCCACTATTTTAGCCCAAAAGTACTTTGAATTTGCATAGATACCTGAGCTCCATCCTTGGATGCATCTTTGACCAGATTACCAACTACTACCAAGTTAGCTGCTTTATCAGCAATAGAGGTCATCTGACACACAGCTACCTTCTTGCTCATGGTGGATGTATGACCCAACCTTCTTGTGTCAATTCGTAGATAACTCCGTAGTAGAATCAGGCTCCGATACTGAAATTTCATTTTATTAAATACCTAATATATTTATTAATATGTTCCGATCCCAGTCATAATCTATCTATAACTGTATTAATTGAAATCTGAAGAGCCTTTTAGTCGTGAAAATGTGACAGACAGACAGACAGAGTTACTTTCGAATTTATAATTTTACTAAGGATATATGTCAGATATTAAAAAAAAGATTTAAACGTCATTTAAATATACCCCATGTATCAAGCACACGAAGATGTGACTTTATGCAACATAGGACTAACGTCTCAATGTCTCTTTTTAGTAAGTGTGTTTGTAATGTCCACCAAAATATACAATAAGTTACCGACTGACATTAGAATGTGCAATGACTATATGACTATATAATGCAAAGCTATTTACATAATTATCTAGTAGAGAAGACATTTTATACGATACAGGAATTTTTTGACGCTAAGGATTAAGATTTGACATTTCTAGCAATTTTTGATATATTTTAATTTCATTCATTTTAATATATTATTATTTTTATTCTTATTCACTCATATTTATTTTAAAACTCGTTTATAAAAAATAAATTTTTCACTACAAAGTATCTTACAAAAAACAAACACTATGGTAAAAAATATATTTATAAAAATGGTATCCCACCGACTGTGAAGCAAGGCCCAAACAATCGGTGGCTAGGGCGCAGACATAGGAACCTCATGACTATACGTGCCGAGTCCAGGAGTACCGCCTTCTGTATCTGACCCTTGATCCAACTTCCTAGCGAGAGCCTCTTAAGGTATTGGTCGAGGCTCTTCGCTATCAATCCGTTGACCAACACAACTATAGGAACGATAGTCGTTGATTCCACATCCCACATCATGGCGGTAATCTCATGAGCCAAGTCAAGGTACTTGCTTAGCTTGTCTTTCTCGGCCTTCACGAGATTAGCATCATGTGGGATAGTAGCTCGCGCTTAATATTATTATTATTAGCAATTTAAGGCTTATCATGTTATTAGATTTAACTTTTTGTTCAAATTTATACGCCTAGTGCAGATCACAGCGCACTTATCACTTTGTATTTAACATCTCTAATAACCAGTGTTTCACAAATAAAGAAATTGAAATTGAAATTCAAGGTCAATGCGTGTAAAAAAAAACATATTTGGTTGGTTCAAGATTATTCTTTATCTTTATGTTAATAGAATTGTACCACTGTTGATACTGGCAAGGTAGGCAGTTGAATTAAGTTAATTGTATTTAAATTAAAGTCACCTTTAGTACATAAATACAATAAAACATTGGCAAAATTGTTAAGATAAAATACATAAGTTTATTTAGATGGAAATATTCAAACCTTTTATTGTGAAGAGGGCAACCAGAAGCGTTATATCGTATAAAGAATATTCATGATGCTTACCCGCATCCTATGTATTGTATTTTATGCTTATTTTACTATTATTAATTAAAATTTCGCAAGAGAACCCGACAATTAATTAAAACAATAGCCCGGGCGGCCTGATTGTCGAATGTCGATTGATCGATCAAAGTCAAACTTCAAAATAAAATTCTAATCAATCAATTTTGACATTGACACTGACACAAAAAAGGAATGAACGATGTAGGTACTTTCGGAATCTCGACTACAAATTGAAAATGTTGCCTAATTCAAACAAACGTGAGTTCCGTGACCTCCCTCTGGCTCTGGTCAGGCGGTAGCACAACAACACAACCATACAAAAACTGTATTGGCGACTTGACGTGATCCTTTACAGACGAGTTAGAGCCTAATTGGTCTGCATTCATTTATCATCAATCAAACGCATGATCTTGATCTATGAATGAATCAAGTTTCCGAACGTATTATTTTGTATTTTAGGTAGAAAAATCGCTAAGCTGGCTGGAATGTAATGTCGTGAATTTGTATTTCGATTTTGTGATAGATTCGTAAACGAGACGAATTGCAACATTGATTTATCAAAAATTAATTAAAACGTAATGTCGGAGACGAAGGAAATCGCGCCGGTAGAGGTAAATACAATTTTATTTAACTGAACAAAAACCCTTGCATCAAAGATTTATATTTAGAAATTTTTACACCTCATATCATGACTTTCTTTCTTTTTTTCGATAAGGGCAAATTCTTTTATTGATCTTTGCCTTTCTCCAAGACAGCGTCATAATTTTTCCTTATCATCTATAAAGGTACCTTCAGGATGGGAAATTGAGATGGGGCAGATAGGGCAGATGCTAGAACCGTTAACTACAAAGAAACGTTCGTAAGTTAATAAACTTACCAAGGCAACCAACTATTAGAGAAATCCACCTTATCAGATTTTAAAAAATAACAGTCACCAAGTGACACTGTTTATTTTTCAATTTGTTCTTATAATTTTAAAATGGCATTGAGTTGCTTACGTCTATGTCAGCCCTGTTACATCTTGAAATTAGATACTTATCAAGTAGACTGAATAATATTATTCACTATTGTATAAAGTATTGCATAGCGGGGCAGACAAGATACTCTGGATTACACCAACATCTAACAGATTCTCATTATATTATAGCATCATTATATATATATATATATATATATAGTATTCTATCAGTTATCTGGTTCCCACAGTACAAGCTCTGCTCAGTTTGGGCTAGATAGAGCTGTGTGAAATGTCCAGCAATATTTATTTATTTACTAGTTGACCTGCCGAACTTCGTACTGCCTTGACATGCATATGGCGAGGGCTGCCAATGTACGTCAGTTGGACATCATTAGCTGCATCTGTGTATGAGAAAATTAATTTTCTTCATAATGTCTTTGCGTGATTTTTTCTGATATATTAATAGTTATCTGCTATTCAGGTCGGAGACAAATCCAATAAATCAAAGATCATCAAAATTGGTCTAGCCATTCTTGGGTTACAAACGGTGTAACTAGCCCAACTTTGTTACACATTATTACATACAATAATACAATAATGCAAGTTTGTTGTTATCCATGTGCATGTGTGCGATCGCACATCATTAGATAAAATCATCAAATATTGTAATTAATGGCTGTTTTTAAGTTTGACATACTTTTAACCAGAACCCATATTATCGAGAACCAGGTGCCGGGACAACCCTAGTATAAGTTTTTAAAACATCATCAAATTAAGTACTGTGTAACCAGCTTTTTGTATCAGATAACAAACAAACAATAAACATTTAAAAAATACTATCAGTAAGTGACCCTAAACAAAAAACTTTTTTTGTAGGGAGTTTCACTTTTGTATGGAAAAAATTTTTTTTCTTTTTCTGCTGACTTTGATTGATTTCCGAGTCTCTGTGATAAAAAAGATACTTTCGTAAAATTTTAATAAGATTGGACAACATTTAGAGGTCGCACACTTTGATGACTTAGATAAAAATACATAAAAACTAAGAAGAACTTCCTCTTCTTGTCTCCATGATCAATTTTAATTACCTGTGGCAAATCAAAGAATACTTGTGAAACCAGTCAGTTTATTACACTATGAGGGTGGAAATGAAAAAGTTTGATAAAAGTGGTCAATCTGTGCGACCTCTAAACATTGTCCGATTACCTCCAAATTTTGCATACATATCTTATAGGTAAGGTAGACCAAGAAATCAGGCAAAGTGAATAAAAAATCAAAACTTTGGAAAAATGAAACACCCTAACCTATAGTCCTCTAAATGGAAAAAGAGATCAACTAAGGTTAGGGTACGTACTAGAAGACATAAATCTCAAGTAGATTCCCATACCATTTGATAGGGAAATGTAAAGAAATTACACATTAATTTGTTTTTTACAGGTGCCAAAACCAAAAATCAAGCATGACTGGTATCAAACGGATACACAAGTTGTGGTCACAATTCTGCTCAAAAATGCCACAAAAGATCATGTTAAAGTTCAGTATGGACCACAAAGTGTAAGTATTTATAGAAAATTTAGAAAGTGTAATTTTGAATCAGTGAAATATATTTTCAAACTTTCACTTTTGACTTTCCTATTCAAATTTTCAGTGGATTCACTAGATAACTGAACAGCGGGGATGACTAAACTTTTTTGTTTTAAATTAATTTTTAGGGAACTTGCATCATTCTTTATGAAAATGTCAGTTCCATAATTGTCTACAGTAATAAATAACTACCTCCTACCTATACTCCTATAAATACCATCCTCCTTCAGCAGGTCTTTGTGGACAGGTAGAGCATGTTAGCTGAGTCAGATGTTTGTTCAGCTAACACACTCTGAAAACGGCCCACATCAACCCGGTTGACTTTTAGCGCTCTGCACAACTCCTCTCTCATCAATTGACTCTGAATACACTCTGTTGAAAGTTGGTACATGTACATCTTCTATTACCCTACAAGTATTACAATTAGAATCAGGCCATGCGTGTTATTGGAGGATTTATTAAAAGCACGCCCATTCATGTAATGCAAAGTGAACTATGTCTCCCACCTTTACACACTCGTAGAAGTTACCTTGCGGGTAAATTCTGGTTAAGGGCAAAATCATTTAAAAACAATGTCACCACTGAAGTAATAGGGCAACTTGAAAACCTTTGTTACAATCATAACTACTGGAGTAGAAAGAAATTGCCTTTGCTAGTTTCTACACACAAAGATTACAAAGACACCCCTATTCAATCTTTTTGTAAATTACCCATACATTCCTTAGATACGTGGATTACTAGTTTCGACCTCTCCGCTAATATTAGAACCAACATCGAAGGTGTTAGCGAAGCAAAAAGGTTTTATAATATAGTAAAATTACGAAATATTTGTAATCAAACACTAAGCCTAACATACGATTCGCACTATAGGATTTTTACGGATGGTTCTAAGGACGAGGTGGGAACCGGCGCAGGTTTTTTTGACCCTCAATTAGGCATACTGGTTAAGTTCAATATTAATGCTAATATTTCGATAATGCATGCCGAACTGATTGCTATCTCTGAGTCATTGTCATACGCTTTATCAGTTGATTTTAATAAATTTGTTATTTTTTCCGACTCTAAAAGTGCACTCCTACATCTGGCTCGGATAACCTCGAATATTCGAGGTCTCCCGATTGCCTACACCATCCTCGAAACCATTCGTAAATTACGCGACTCAAAAAAAAACATAATTTTTCAATGGGTTCCCTCTCATGTCGGTATCATAGGTAACGAGGAGGCGGATCGAGCGGCACGTGAAGCTATAGACGACGGTATTCCCTACAGCTGTGTACCGGTGCATAGTGAAGTTTTATTCAAGGTCAAACAAAGATGTCGTCAATCGTGGAGTGAATATTTTGATGAGCGGTCGCGATCTAAAGGGATATGGTACAGAACGATTCAGGGAGAACTTCCTCGTTACCCGTGGTTTGACAGAGTTCAAATGAAAAGAAAACAGATTGTTGGATTACTGAGACTACGTTCCGGACACATCCCGACAAATAAATTTAAATTCCTAATGAAAGTATCGAGTTCACCAAATTGTTCCCACTGTGACACCGTTGAAGATGTGCATCACGTGTTGTCGGAATGTGTTCGGAGCGCGGCCGAGCGCCATACCTCAATGTTGTTTACCGATAACAGCGTAGGGACGTGTAACAGTATCTTGTCTTCACCATCATCTGATGAGGCCAAGAGACTGCTTAAAATTTACCTCTCTTCGCTGGAGGGGAATAGTTAGATAGGTAGTTAATTAATAATTGTTAGTTTTTTGTATTTTTGTTTAAATAGATATAATATGTTGATCAGACTTACGGGAGTGACATAACCATTGTCTGGTTAAAACTCCTACGTTAAATAAAGAAATAAAAAAAAAAAAAAAAAAATCAACCCGGTTGACTTTTAGCGCTCTGCACAACTCCTCTCTCATCAATTGACTCTGAATACACTCTGTTGAAAGTTGGTACATGTACATCTTCTATTACCCTACAAGTATTACAATTAGAAGTATCTATCTTTTTCATTAAAAATTTAAAGCTGTTTAAAGGCATATGCCAGGAGCGCAATCTATGAGTGAGGGATGTCTAAACTTAAGAGCATTGTATTACTTATGTCTTATTAATGTTGCAAAAACCATAAAATTGCATACTTTCTATATACTATATTCATAAAAGACATAATAACTTGACAAAATCAGTCTTTTAATGATTCAACTGTTTCTTCTGTATTATAGTCATGTAAATAATTGTTTATTCTTTTTGTTATTAAGGGATTTCGCCCTTAGTTTATTTAAAAACTAGCTGACCAATCTTTCAATAAAAACATTACCCTCCTTCTGCGCAGTTGGGTAAAAAGTAGGCTATGCCACCCGGAGATAGTGTAGCTTCCCAATGGTGAAAGAGTTTTTTAAATCAGTCCAGTAGTTTCGGAGCCTATTCAATGCAAACAAACAAACAATCAAATCTTTCCTCTTTATCACTATCACTATCACTATTGGTTGAATGGCCTCTGTGGCTAGTTGGTGCCACAATTATGCCAATGTCAAGTCGACAGGTATAAAACGGTAAAACGATGGAGTTCCGAGTATTGAAATGGTTGGCCAGTGTTTACAGAGGGAGACTCAACCTGAATTTTGACTACAAGGTGATTTATTATACCTAAAAGCAAACAACACAATTGACATACACAACACAAATCAAATATATACACAACACAAATACAGGACATAAAAACATAGAATTAGTAGGTCTACATATTTACAATTTAATTTTATTTACATTAATATATTTACATAGAAGCGCAATGAAAGGGGAGAACACTAGGGATAATATAGTTTTGGAAGAGAAAGGACGAGGGATTTCAGGAGGAAATACATCATACAGAGATGGCCGCAGCCTAGAGCATGAGAAAAGTATATGCTCTACATTACCTTCATCCAAACCACATTCACATAGGGAATGGTCCCTAACTCTTATTTTGGCTAAGAATACCGGCGTACAGACATGTCCTAAACGGAGACGACAGATGGTTGACGTAGTCGTTTTGTTGGCTTTGCGATATTTAAAAAACCATGGTTTAGTTGGAATTTCGGGTTGAATTTCGCCGTAATGTTTTCCTTTCGAAGACCTGGAATCAAGCCACATACGGAACCAAGAAGTAGTTAGGTGGGAACTAGGGACTGAACAAAGGTCGTGCGGGTAGATATGAAGGTGGTCGTGAGCCCCTGTCTGAATGGCCTGCTTTGCACATGAGTCCACTGATTCATTGCCATGGATACCAGAATGACCAGGGATCCAAGCCAGAACAATATTAATTCCAAGTTTATGACAGTCAAACAGAGCTTCACGAATTTTAAGAATGACAGGAAATCTGGATTTGGAACGAAAAGGGTTGAAGAGAATGGATTGAAGGGAACTTTTAGAGTCAGAAAAAAGTATTGAGTTTTGGAGATTGTGGGCTTTAATGAACATAATAGCTTCTAAAAGAGCTATTGACTCACCAGTAAAAATAGAAGTAACTGATGGACATTTAAAACTAAGAATAATTTTTCCAGACGGAATCCAGACAGCTGCACCTACAGGGCTAGAGTCATTGAGCTTAGAGGCATCTGTGTAAATAGGATGCCAACCACTATAATTGCTAGCCATCTGTTCATTAAATATTTGACAAGCATAATGAGAGCCTTTAACAATACCAAAATCTAAGATGATATTGGGTTTGAACACTAATGCCTCATATGGGGTGGAATATAGCGGGTTAATTTGACTCTGAATGACAGGGTGTGGGAGGCTTGTATATTTTCTAAAGCTACGAATTAAACATGGGATTTTATTTTGATAAAGGTCAACGTGTGGTTCTAAAATTTTAAACAAATCATTTAATTTTGCCAATAGGGGGTGACTAGAATTTTGGATAATTTTAAAGAAAAAGCGATCTGCTAGGTATTGTCTTCGAAGGGAGAGGGGAGGGTCGACACACTCCACCTGCATCGCGTTTATAGGGGAAGACTTCATAGCACCAAGAATTATTCGAAGGCATTTAGACTGGATCTTGTCCAACTTTCCCAGAGCCATTTTAGTACATGGATCCAAAAGAAAAGAAGCATAGTCCATATGACTGCGTACTATTGCATTATATAATAATTTTTGACAATATGGATGAGAACCCCACCAAACGCCAGATAGTGAGCGCAGAATATTGATATTTTTTTCACATTTTTGTGAGATATAGTTGAAGTGGGGAACTCCTGTCAATCTAGAATCCAGCTTAACACCCAAAAATTTTGCACTATTAACCTGTTGAATCAGCTCCCTGCCGATATACAGGTCAACAGGTGGAAGGGATCTTTTCTTTGTAAATACCAAGCAACTACTTTTAGAAGCCGAAAGAGATAAACCGTGATCATCTAACCATTCATTTAAGAGAGTCAATGCAGTATTTAAGTTATCACGGGCATCCACAATGGAATTCGATTGTACGTACAATGCCAGATCGTCTGCGTATTGCAAAACTTGACATATGGGGGAAATTGGTTGATCTAAGTCATGTGTATAAAGGCTATATAATAAAGGACTGAGAACTGAGCCCTGCGGTAATCCCTTCCAAACACACGTAGCTGGTAGAAAATTGCCTTGGTTTTTTATCAATATTTTCCTCTCTACTAAAAGGTTATAAACAAAACGAACAAGCCTCTCAGGAATGCTCAGCTGATGAAGTTTATTCCTGAGCATTGGAAGTAGGACGTTGTCATAAGCAGCTGTAATATCAAGAAAAACAGCAATCAAAAACTCTTTCTTAGCTAATGCAATACGGATATCAGTTGTGATTATGCTTAAGCTGTCATGAGTACTCATGCCTTTCCTAAAGCCATACTGTGATTTCGCCAATATACCCTTGCTCTCAACGTACCATTCCAATCGAAATTTTAACAAGTGTTCCATAATCTTGGCTAAAACTGATGACAATGCAATGGGTCTATAGTTTGTTGAGTCAGATGGATTTTTCCCCGGTTTAAGAATAGGGATTATTATCTGAGTCTTCCACTCATCTGGAACAACCCCATATTAAAAAAAAACATTAATTAAATTTAAAAAGTATTCTTTGACGCTATCAGGAGATTTAATTAAAAATGAGTACGGGATGCCATCTACACCCGGAGATGTATCCTTTAAACCATCTAAAGCTAGTGAAAGTTCATGAAAAGAAAATTTGTCGTCTATATTGGAAACAGAAGGAAGAGATGAAGGGGAAATAGGAAGGCAGTCTAGGTAAGGGACAAAAACGGGGGACAATCTATTGCTGAAGGCATCAATCCAAGAAGAAGGATCATTGGAAGACAGGTTTGGAACATTACATGAACCTCTAAATCGTCTTATTTGCTTCCAGACTAACGATGGAGGTGCTCTAGGGGATAAATTTTCACAAAAATTCGTCCAACCCTTTTTCTTTGAGAGTGAAAGAACTCTCCTAGCCTTTGCAGCTGAATGTTGGTAATATATGTAATTTTCGTTAGTCATGGAAGAATTATAGGCCAACTCTGCACTTTTTCTCATTTTGACTGCTTTAGAGCAATCAGAATTCCACCATGGGGGGGAAATCTTAAAACGAGAACTGGCTTGTTTTTTAAGAGGGATATTTTTATTTGCACATACAAGAAGAGTCTCTACAAATTTTGAATAGGCCGAAAGACAACTGTCAGTATTGTCTGTCTGTATAGGTATAAGATTGACTGATAAATTTTCTAAGTGAGAGGAGAAAGAAGGCCAATCGGCGTCAGTAAGTCGATATTTTAAACTGGGATTAAAGTTATACTCAGGGGAGACACTGTTTGGGATGGTAATAAGGATAGGGAAATGATCGCTGCCATAAGTAAGAGTCAGAGTTTGACAGGAAAGAAGAGAGGAAAGGGAAGGTGAGCATAAAGCCAAATCAATAACACTCAATGGATCTTGTGAAGGCAAAGATCTACGGGTGCTTGAACCGTCATTTATGACACAGAGATTGGCCTCGTCAAACATTTCCAATAGGAGACGACCAAATACATCACAGTGGCCAGAGCCCCACGAGGTGTGATGGGCGTTAAAATCACCTAAAATGACAATAGGAGAGGGGACGGAAGAAATTACAAGAAGAATATCGGGAATTAGAGCAGAATAGGGGTGCGGGATATAAATAGAAATAAAGGATATATCAAACACTCTAACAGCTACTAGGTTGATGTCTAAGGAGTGAGAAGGGAGGGGGATTTGAGAGAAGGGCAGGGTACACCTGACTAACAGGGCACTACCTGCATGCCCGTCAGACCTGTCATCTCGGATACAGGAGTAGCCTGGAATCCGAAAATTAGATCCAGGCTTCAGCCATGACTCCGAGATGGCAATGACTGACGGGCAGAATTTAGAAATTAAGTGTAGGAGTTCAGATTTGCGCGCTCGAAGACTTTTCACGTTCCACTGGACAATGGAGACTGGATCCATTGTTACCAGTTAATGCAAAGATCTGGGACAGTTTTTGGGCAACGTTGGACGGTAAGGATGAGTTGGTTGATGAACACAACTCGATTAAAATGTTCAATAGGGTTTCAATGAGGAAGCTTTGACGGTTGTCCGACTCTGGAGCCGGGGCTTGGGACATAATGGCATTGCCATTAGGGAGGGATGAGGATGGAGTTGAGATTATTTCTTGGTGGGATGCTTTGTCATAGGATTTACCCAAAGGTACTTTAGGACGGGGTTTGGCATAAACATTTTTAACATATGAACGGTAAATAGGAGGGTTAGTTGAGGTGGAAGGATCTTGTGGATCAAGATTGGGGGTTGAGAACATAGCCTGAGCGACCTCTGTATATGCTCTTCCAACCTTAGGGAAATTAGTCGCAGCTTCCTCATAAGAGACTCCATTCTGAGACATAAACATCTTAATAGATTTTTGCCTATCCTGTTCAGGACAGAGCCTGCTAGTAGTATAATGTCGACCTGAGCAATTGAGGCAAGAAGCTTTAGACTCTTCCAAGTCACAGCTTTCACCCGTGTGTTCTTTAGAGCATTTAAAGCAACGGGGCTTGGAGCGGCACTGAGCCTTTACATGTCCAAAACGACAACAGTTAAGGCATTGAATTGTTGGGAGTTGATATGTTTCAACCGGTAGTGAGGTGTGGAATGAGAAGACTCTTTGAGGCAGAACTTGACCTCTAAATGTGAGAACTACTGATTGAGTTGGGATCCAGGTCACTTTGCCATCAACATTTGATTTTCTATTTAACCTACGGGCTTTGACAACAAATCCGCAACCATTTGGAACTTCCAAGCTGGTTGCGAATTCCTCCATTGACATATCAACCGGGACATTTCGGACAAGACCCATTCGAGTGATGTTGAATGTTGGTATAGATGCAACGTACTTGTATTGGGTGAGGAGAGTTGAATTATCAAGGAATTTATTAGCATCAGTTGCCGTGCGGAATCCAACGGAAATTCGGTTTCTGCCAACTTGTTTAATTCCGTCTGAACAAATGTTAGACACGTGATGATTGCTTAAGAACTGCCCAAATTTAATTGGGCGGATTGTTGATCCAGCTGATGGGTCGGGTTCTACTCTAGCAACATGTATGACGAACGGACCTTTGTCTGCGGTAGAGTATTCTTTAACTCCAATCACCATGATAGCATGGAGCCAAATGGTTTGGATGGAGGCAGCGGCCATGTCTGGAGATGTTATTGTTTTTTTATTTTGGGGAACGGGTGAACTTTCACCATCTGATTCTATTCTACGTTTAGAGCCTGGGCGACTCTCCTCAGGAATCACAGGGGAGACAAGAATCTCATCTGGAGGATCAGGGGGATCGGGAGGAACAACCTCCATCTTCCCGCCGAAACCTACTAAAGTTTCGAAGTTGAAAACTACTCAATACAAAGTTATAACATAAAATGACACCTTACACAAATGCACCAACCCACCACCACTAAAACGAAATAAATCAACTTGAGAATAGCAAGTGAATTAGCCAGAAAACAATTTAAAACTCAAAAGAATCTCACTAAGACGCTTACTACTCCAGTACCAGAAGTCGACCTTCCTTTCCTCTTTATAATATTAGTATACATAGGTAAAAAAAACTAATGACATTAACAAATAAATGAAAATGGTATTCTGTATAAATGATGAATACTTAGTCTGGCTTGCATAACCATGCTTCTTTTGAGCATTATTGAGCGACAAACATTTTTAAATATGACGTATTTGTATGATTTGACAACTTCTTAAATAATATTTGGTCACTAAATGCGTTTAGGTATCGTTGTCCAAGTAGTCCTTAGAGTCTCACTAATCAGTCACTATTAAAAACTAGGGGTTGCCGGATTATTGGATTGTATAGAAAAAATCATAATGTAAATAAAATAAAGCATTTTATAAAAAATTGAGTAGGGAGGGGTGAGGGATGCGTGAGGGGAGGGTGCCATTATTGGACGTACCCAACTAGTGAAGTGCCGGATTAGTGAGACTTTACTTTATTTATTAATGAAAGTGTGAAATTTTATTGTGTCCCTGTTTAATTAAGTGATATTTAATTTTTCGAGCGTAGCGAGATCTCCATATCAACTTGGGCAAATCGGCGTTGTATGTACATATGTATGTATGTTTGTTTGTCCGAGAATAACTTTCGAAGCGTTTATTCGATCATCGTAAAATTTGGTATATAGGTAGCTAGTGATGGCACAATTTTGATGTGACTCAATGAGCTAAAAAGGTGGGGGGGGGGGGGGTTGTTGAGATATTGGAGTTCAAGAGGGGTAAAAAAAACTAAAATGGGACTATCCAGTCAAATGGCACGTCTAATAAAAGGTCTTTGTGAGTACATTTCGACCCCGTTTTTATTTTTAGTTTAAACCTTCTAATTTTTAAGTTATTATCCATAATATAAACTAAACTTTGACAAAATTCACAGGGTACACCAGTGACCCACAGTGCTGAAATTTGGTATGCGCGTAGCTTTAGTGACACAAATATAAGCAAAAGTCTGAAATCCAGAATAACTGCAATTTCGACCCCAAAAAAAGAGTAACCAATTAACATGAACTCCCGTTACTTGTAATTTGAATGAAACTGTAGGAACTCAAGTTATTCGGTTATGCATTTCATGGCACTATTTTGATAGTCTAAGATTATGGATAATATTTTTTTGTTTTTATGGGAGACTCGCGAGATCTTAGTTCGGGGCGAACCACTAGTCATCTTACATTTTTATTTCCATTTATTTGTAACTTTTATGAGTCACAATGGTTTGAAATAAACAATTTTAATATATTTAATGTTTCAGCTGTCCGTATCAAGCCCTATACAAAACTCTGATGCGGAGTACAGCCTTGAGTTAGAATTAGCACATGAGATTGAGCCTGCGATGTGCACATATCTCGTGTCCCCGTCCAAGATTGAAGTTAAACTGAGAAAGAAGGAGGGACTGAGATGGGTGCTGTTAGAGGGAGAGGCAGGAGGAGAGAGGGTCAAGGCTATACCACAAGGTTTGTTGAAGTGAAAACTTCTTTAGGCGCGTTGAGCATTTTTTGAGATGGGAAAAACCCATTCAACTCGCGACACTGTTACCGACACCTGTCACTGACTACTGAGACTGACTGTTACTGACACCTCTGTATTTAATATCTGTAGTGAAGTCTGCTTTTATTCAAGTTTTCACTTCTGTCGGCACTTCTGGAGTGCCACTTTTTTTTTATAGTTTGTTTTTTAATACATATTTTTAACCAATTTCAAAAAGAGGAGGTTCTCAATTCGTCGGAATATTTTTTTTTATGTGTGTTCCCCGATTACTCGAAGACGCCTGGACCAATTCGAGAAATTCTTTTTTTGTTCAAAAGAGTATAATTCCCAGGTGGTCCCATTGGCACCAAATCAGGATCTGATTATGGAATCCCAAAAAAATTTAGCTTGGCCCGCACGATACTTGGCCTAGTGTGAGGATCACTGATCCAACATAATAATATCACACAAATATTATAAATGCAAATCTAATATTATAAGGAGCCGAAAGGCCATAGGAACTCTGTAATAAAAAGATGCAACTAGTGTTTGGGCTCATTTGAAACTGCTTGCGGTTCTGATTATGAATTTTGTAAAAGCTTGTTTTGAAACTGCAATTTTTGAACAAAAAATCTAATTATTTGTTATTTTTTTTTGCAGGTGTGATGGAAGCGTCTGGTCCACAACAGCCTCTAAACCCATTTAAGAAAGACTGGGGCAAGATTGAGCAGGAAATAAAAAAAATGGTAAATGGTAGTATACCAAATACTGCCCGTATTTGAATTATTTGTAATTAAAAATACGTAAGTAATTGAAATACAAATACGTATTTTGTATTTGTAGTTCAAGTACTTCGTAAAAATGTTATTTGTAATTGCTATTTCAAATACCTGATGCTGAGGTATTTAGTAGTTAGTATTTCAAATATTTATGGCTTTAAAATATATCTGAACATAAATACATTTAGCGATCTTATTAGTGGTGCGCTCTACAGAAAATAGCGCTCGATACTTTTTGTAACTATTCGTAAGCAAAATGGCGACCGCTAAATATGTCAATCTTTAAAGTTGGCAAAACACTGCACCTGTACTGTACGTCAAATTGTCAAGTACCTAACAATACAGTCTGTGTATTTTGTATTATAAATAAAAATAGTTAAAATACAGTATTTTATATTTGAAATACACGACGTAAAAATATTTAGTATTTCGCATTTTAAATACGTGCGAGATAGTATTTTGTAGTTTGTATTTTAATTAACGCAAAAAAATGTAATTTGCCCAGCTCTGACTATACCTCTACCCTACCTATAGTATTTTCCGCTCTGGAAGTGCCGCGTGCGAAGGTTGAATGAGGGAAATAATTTCCTCAATTATTCGCCCTGGGCAGAAAATGGTGGTTTCTATTTTTCGCCCAGTCCCTATTTTATTCTTGTTTTATATTTTATTTTCTGTCTGTGTTTTGGGTTTAGATAAGTATTAAGTTGTCTGAAATAAAATATTTTTATATTATTTTATTTATTATAATGGAGATACTTTTTGAGCATTTGGTATTGGGTATTAAGTATTGCGTATTCGGTATCAAGTGTTTGGTATTGAATATTTGGTATTGAGTGTTTGGTATTGAGTATATGGTATTGCGTATTTGGTATTGAGCATTTGGTATTGAGTGTTTGGTATTGAGTATATGGTATTGACTGTTTGGTATTGGTTTGTTCTAGGAAGAGGAAGAAAAACCAGAAGGTGAGGAGGCACTGAATGCACTCTTCCAAAAGATATACAGTGGTGGTTCGGAAGAGGTTCGACGCGCTATGAACAAAAGTTTTGTGAGTAATATTTATACACAGTTAATTTAAAAAAATCCTCATCATTTTGCCTCCACCTATCTAAGAACCCTCGCCGATAAATCACGAACCCTTTACAGAAAACCGTATCTAAATCGGTCAAACCATTTTGGAGTAAATTGGAACATTCGTTTTTTACACATAAAAACATACAAACAACCTCTCAAGTCTAAACGCATATTGCAATGCATGCGCAACAGTATGATTGTAGCCTCTTATTTTTAAGTAGTAATGAAAGTGGCCACATTCCTAATATGCTGATATTTGATACAATCTCCATGACAACACCTTATTTCTATTAAATGAAAAAGTCAACAATAGATACCGGGAACGCAAATTTTCAGCTTAGTGACAATCTTTTATAAAAAAAAAAACTTTTGGAATTTCGTCGTATTCGTGAAAAATCCTTTTATTAGACGTCCCACCTGATAATCTCATTTTTATTTTTACGCATCTTGAAACCCTATATCTCAACATCCCTCCTCCACATTGTTAGCTCATTTAGTCACACCAGAATTAGTCACATAACTACCTATCTACAAACCAAATTTCACGTTGATCGGATCAACGCTTCGAAAGTTATCGTCGGACAAACAAACAAACATACATACATGCAACGCCGATTCGTCAAAGTTGATTGAAGATCTTGCTTCGCTCGATAATGTATCTTATCTCCAGGTGGAGTCAGGGGGCACCGTCCTCAGCACTAATTGGAACCAGGTCGGCTCTGAAAAGGTGGAGGTGAAGCCTCCAGATGGCGCTGAATTCAAGAAGTGGGAGGTCTAGACTAAATTGCTAACTAAATACTCCTCCAGTTTAATTAATTCTCATGGGTCACCTAAATGCAATAACTACCCAGGCGTGAATTACATTAATAAAGTTTACTAACATTATTCGTATGAACGCGCGATCAAACATACTAATGCGGAACAGGTATCCTAACTGACGAATCGCGTTCTATTAGGACACCCGATTCTTGTCATCGCGCAAACTCGCGATAATCGCATCGCTTATTCGCGAGATCGCGTTCTTTAGGACACCGCCTAAGTATACATAATGCTCCTAGGTGAATTAAGTAAACTAAAGTGAAATACTGAGAAATATAGGTATAGAGCTAAGTTCGTTATTCAACGTTTGATAGAGAGAGTCTTCACCTAAGTTGCTTACGTAGATAGATAATACTTTATTGCACTCAACAAAACAATTAAAAGTAACAGTATTCAAATGAATGTATACAAGCGGTCTTGTCGCTAAGTAGTGATCTCTACCAGACAATCTTTGGATGGAATGGATCGTGTGTTTTACCTAGGTGTCAATGGTGTACCACATACATATGTATGTACATACATACTTTAAAATACGTATAGTGTTGTCCCTCTCTCGCTCGATTAACATAGCTTACTTACAGTTAAAATCCACGCATACAAACCGCGTGCGGACAGGCCGCTGCGCCTGTAAATATTAGGTAATTATTCAGTTTTGTTTAAATTGTCAGGGGGTAAGTATGATTGTAGCTTAATATGACAATTATTTAAGAAAAGTTAGCGCAAAAACGCCGCGCGCCGTCTCTCCCGTACATTTTCTAAGGGTACCTCACCAATGGTTCTAGCAACAATCTATAGTAAAATGCGATTAGTCGACTGGTCTCATTTTACATCGATCGATTGGTGTGGTAAACCCCTAAGTGCCTTTTCACACGCCCGTTGCCGGCTACCCGGCGGCGAAGTGTATGGCCGTGTACGTTAGCTTTCACACGTACCGGCGTAATTTGGCCGGCAAGCGGTCGCCGGGTGCACGCCGGATCCACCACTGTGCGTCCGGTCGATGCCTACCGGTTAACCGGCGGCCGGACTCACAGTGATGTATGGAACACGCTGTAAGCTTTCATACGTACCGACCGACCAGTCGCGCAGGTACAACCACGGAGAGCGCGACTCGACCTATTAAATTGTTGTATTTTGCATTTTGTGGTAGGTCTGGAAATAAGGTATAGAATGCTCCACACTGTTCTCTTTTCATCTTAATCGGATGAACCCAATAATTTCTTGACTCCTTTTCTGGCGGCGGTATCTTTGGTACAAAATCCACATTGCAATTCACGTTCTATTTTTAGAGAAGAGAGAAAACTAAATTATTTATGCAGCCACTACGCGACTGTACTCGCGTTGACGGATTACACGCTGCTGAATACAAAATCCGGGGCGTGTGAAAGCTAAATGTGTTACCAACCGGGACGTGTGAAAAGGCACTAAGAGTTTTCGTTTGTGAATTACGCTTGCGCTTGGGTAAACATTTATCTAAGGGGACTGTCCCTTTGCGGTGCTGTAGTATGAGAAATTAAGAGCTTCGTCCTCGTGGTCTAATTAGATAGTCTAACTGGTTGGTCAACCTTGTGGTCAAACTACTAAGATAAAAAAACCTACTGCCATCTGCTACTGGATTGCAGTAGCTCATTAGGTTTTTATAACAACGCTTTGTTTTGTTTTGTATCATTACCCAGTCAGCGTTTGAACTATGCCAGCAATTAGACTAGATCACAAGGAACATTAGTCCTATTGGACTAATCAGTTAAAAGTTAGACCATGAGCAAAAACCCAAGTTATGTATTGAATAAAACAATTATTACAAAAAACTTGTTTTTTTTTTACAATTTAGTGTTTCTTGCGGATTATTAAGGAAGGTTCTCGAGTCGAGACCATGCAAGCGTAGGACGGCCCCCTATTGGAAAGTGGAAAGTCTAATTCTAGGGTGGGGGGAATAAGATCTGCACCTGACGTCCCGCATATGAATTAATGAAAAAATATTTATTGCACAACATAAAAATAATCTATGCATAGGCAAACTTAATGCTAGATAACATTCTCTTCCAGTTAACCTTTGTGCAATGCGGACAAACAGTTATTATAAGGTAGTACATATTTGGTAGAGGGAGAGGTTTCATTTAAATTCCAAGACACAAAGGTATATATTAAACAAATAAATATAACTAATCCTAGACAAATATATGGTGTTTCAATAAACCTACATACTTTCTATTAATACCTACTTAACAATAATCCGATGACCTCGTCCGTGGTGCAGTGGTTGAATAGCCGGCTGAGACGCAGGAGGTTGCGGGTTCGATTTCCACCGCGGAACAAATGATCTACAGATATTTGTTTCGGGTCTGGTTGTTACTCTATATATTGTAAGTATGTTTTTACAAAAAAAAGTATTTTAGTGATCTACAGGATGTCCGGTGGCTATTTTTACATATCAAAGTTTCATAATAAAATAAATACAAAAGCTAACTAAATTATTTTTATTGAAATCTTGAGTATTTTAATAGTAATTTTTTTTAAATATAAGGTTCTCTAAGTGTCGCCCTTCTTGACGCACGCACTCTTCCCATCTGACACGCATGTTTTCAAAAACACGTTTGCAGAGGTCGCTTGAAATCCTCGAAACTTCGGTCCGGATATTTTCTTTCAATTGAGCAGTGGTTGTTGGCTGGTTTTGATAAACGATGCTCTTTAGGTAGCCCTGTAACTCGTCACTGTAAAAAACGTTGCGCAGTCGTGTTTCCGTCGAAAAAGTTGTCAGCATCCGTTCGGCATAAGTTATTCTTGCTGAGTAGTCATTTTCGTGAAGTTTCTGCGTTATTTGGATTTTTTACGGATGTAACTTGAGTTTCTTTTTTATTATTTCGTGCAATGTTGATCTAGCGATCTAGCCGCCGAACGTACGCTTAGTGACATCCGTGGATTTTGCAAAACTGATTCATTCACACGTCGGATATTTTCTTCGGTCGATACAGATGCAACTGGACCTTGGCGACGCATGTTTACAGTGGAGCCTGAAGAACGAAATCTTGCTACCCAATATCGAATTAATGTTTTTGAGGGCACTTCACTCATTCGACGAAGATTAAAATGTTTACGGAATTTACGCTGCGCTGCTATCAGCGAAAAATTGCTTGTTAAGTATGCCTCGACTACGAAAGCACGCTCCTCGCCCGACCAACGCGCCATGGCGACTAAAAAAATGTCAACGCTGACGACGCTATCGCCCCGCCCCGCGCGAAATATGAAAATAGCCACCGGACACCCTGTATCAGTTATCTGGTTCCCATAGTACAAGCTTGCTTAGTTTGGGGCTAGATGGCGCTGTGTGAAATGTCCAGCATTATTATTATCAATAAATCCTGATAATACAATTCATAAAGTAATAAATATTGTTTTATTATTATATACTACATAGATTTAAACATTCATAGGTAGTATAGAT
The DNA here is from genome assembly GCA_963924445.1 of Philereme transversata. Classification (NCBI taxonomy): domain Eukaryota; kingdom Metazoa; phylum Arthropoda; class Insecta; order Lepidoptera; family Geometridae; genus Philereme; species Philereme transversata. Next base: position 7,296,479 of record OZ004345.1, on the reverse strand, counting down.
ATAACACAGAGTATTATAGGATACTGCTCATTGTAGGATTCGTTCATGAGAGTGAGATCGTGCTTGCACACTTTGGATCTGAAGACCACAACGGAGGAAACACACCAGAACTCTTGCGGAATACTGTTCCATAGTCAGATAGCAGTGATGGTGAATGAATTAGTATAACAAGCTGTAATGTGCTGGGGAGTCATGAGTAGGTGTTGCGAGGAACACACAAGGTTGTATTGTGCATTACCCCCCTTCTAACCTGGCATCAGCCATCACAACTCTTAGAAGTAGCGGAGTAAGACTTTCGGTTGGTGGCAGCAGCTTTCTAAGATCCCCGAGGATATTGTGGTGTTGAATAAATGAATGAATATGTACATATTTATTTTGAAAAAAGGTTTACTTAGTGCACTTATATGTATAAAAAGTTCTATTTCTAGGATACCTAGGATGTTGAGCCTTGTGATTAACACTACAACCTTGTTTATCTACATCAAATACGTTAAAATTGCTTCGTTATTGGGAGGAAGTTCAAAAAACGAATGATAACAAATTCGGGGGATACAGTTTGGTGTTGCAGCTACATATCTATCATCTCCATGCAACATTTAATTACACCACTGGATAGCTAAAGAATCAAAGAATTCATTACGCTAAGTCAGAACTGATACATCGCGCGCGGTGGAGAGGGAAACGCCGCCATTTTTAGGTCAATTTGCTGCGTTTCGAGATTTCCTTTTAGTATGACCCGTAGGACTTCTTACTGTTCAAACATGATTATAACATACATAAAATAGCGTAGGTGTTTTATATTTTGTATAGAAAATATTACCTGTTACGTACACGTATTCACGTACAACACGCGGCCGTGTCCATGACACAGCCACACCGCATTTTTTTCTTCCTGAAGACAAAGCCCACTGTCCGTGCCCCGGTCTTCAAGAGTTGGTGGTCAAGTTTGCAGTGTTGCAGTAATAGTTGTCCCGTGATGAGATGGAAAGAAAACCTGATAAAGGTTGCTGGGAGTTGGTACAAGATCGGTCGCTCTCGAAATCTATGAGGGAGGCCTATGTTCAGCAGTGGATGTCCTGTGGCTGATATGATGAAGAAGCAGAGGATGGTATAGTTCAGGAGTGGCAAAAACGCCGACCGTAGTTAGTAGGTACTTTAGGTAGCACGTCCAAGGAAAATGTATTAATAAATAATGCAAGACATTTCACACAGCGCTATCTAGCCCCAAACTAATCCGGATCTGGGTGTTTTTCGGTACCTGTATAAACCTTACTAAAAAAATAATTATATTAGTATGTAGGCGTTCGATTAGTTATCTGGTTCCCATAGTACTTAGGGGCTAGATAGCGCAATGTGAAATGTCCAGCATTAGGTACTTATTTTTAAATAAGGCATCAGTTACAGGAAAAAGTGCTCTAAAAAATTAAACAAGCATTATTTAAATTATTAGGTTTTTAATATCAAAATTACGACTAGAAAACACACGGTATTGCTATAAAAATTATTGCTTTAGTTATTAATTACAAACTTCTTATAATAAAAATTCAAACATTTTCCACCTTCGAGGCTGCTTTAGACGCATCCGGAGTCGTCAGTCGATCAGAGAGACCAAAGCTGGGCATACACAGGGACGCGACTCTACAAGATTCCACTCCAACCCTCCAAAAGTCTCGAAAAACCGTCCGTGTACGTGTAAAGTGAATTGCGTGGAGTCCTAGGAATATCTGGATATTTGTTCATTCAGAAATCCAATACTCGACGCCATGGAATGCGGCGACTCCATGCCACGCGCGCCCGTCTGTAGCCGATACAACATTCCAATAAATACAATTCTAGCTCAGTTGGCAGCCCGCAGCCATCGGGTAGGTCGTGAATATTTTATTTTTAATAGTGCTGAACATTTCACACAAAAGCTACCAAAGAAAAAATCCAAAATATATATAATTTAAGACATCATTTAGTCTTTGGAGTCGCGGCAGTGGAGTCATCCTGTGTGTTTTCGTTTTTTAACTCGCGCCCCGCCATACTCTACGAGACGCGGCGTCCCCGTATATGACTAGCTTAACTGCAAATCCTATGTAGGTACTCCATGCGCCTGCAAAGCTCCTAGCCTGATTGGTGGCCTGCAGTAATGAGGGCTTTTCATTTCCGATAAAAAAATAAGTTACGACTAGCGTAATAGATGGCGCTGTCTGGAGATAGACACAAAACTAGCGTAATAGATGTCGCTGTCTGAAGATGCACCGCAAAATATATGGTTTATATGCCAAAATCAAAGACACAATATCAAAATTTCTCTAAAACAATAACTTCGTCAGGTAGACAAACACAAATGATCATTTTTATTTCAAGTTCCTCGGAAAACAATGTTGACACGGCAATTGACATTGACAATTCATTTTCCTTTGTTAATCAGAGCATGACAGAGCAACGCCATCTGTTAGCAGATATAGAAACATGGCCGAGAAAACCTCTCATTGACTTCACAACTCACTTGTTTTTGATAACAGTATTTAGTGATACAATAAAAGTATGTATTACATAGTTTTTAAGTTCATTGTTTTATGTATGTTAGTCTTAAGTATTTATAGATATGGACAGAGGTACAATAAAAGAGGTTACAAATAATTCAAATACTGCCCGTATTTGAATTATTTGTAATTAAAATACATAGGTAATTAAAATACAAATACGTATTGTGTATTTGTAATTCAATTACTTCGTAAAAATATAATTTGTAATTGGTATTTCAAATACCTGACGCTGAGGTATTTTGTAGTAAGTATTTCAAACACTTATGGCTTCCAAATACACCTGAACATAAACACATTTAGCGATCTTATTAGTGGTGCGTTCTACAGGAAATAGCACTCGATAGTTTTCGTAACTATTCGTAAGCAAAATGGCGACTGCTAAATATGTCAAATCTTTAAAATTGGCAACACTGCACCTGTACTGTACATCATATTGTGAAGTACCTAACACCTGACTGTCAATACAGTCAGGTGTAATTTGTATTATAAATAAAAATAGTTTATATAAATATTTTATAATTAATATACACTACTTAAAAATATTTTGTATTATGTATTTTAAATACGTGCGAGAAAGTATTTTGTAGTTTGTATTTTAATTAACGCAAAGCATATAGTCAGAAAACCAGCGCTGCATCGTATCCACCGTGGTACGAAACAGCTTATGCTGAGACAAAATGGTCCCTCATTTTGTCCCCACGCAACACCATCATTTTCTGTCAGTGTGAAACTTATTTTTACTGTGTTTTTATGTCTTTTCCTTTGTTGTTATTGTGTGTGATATCATGTGGGTTCAAATAAATGTATTTTCTTTCTTTCTTTCTATATATTTTGCCCAGCTCTGGATATGGGCCTTGTTATAATTTTTTGTATGCTCATATTGCTGCGTGAAATAAACGTTATATTATTATTATGTCAGAGTAACGCCATCTGTTAACAGTTTTACCAATCACCTAATTATTTTTCGGAGGGTAGTTTAGCTGGCTATGATGATGATTGTCGTTGGTTCTTCAGCCCAGCCGCAGTAAATAGGTTAGCAGTAGCATCGTTCACGTAACTTTGCACTCTGCCTTCGAGAATAGTTGATATCTCTCCCGAGTTTTGTTTGAGTCCGTTTCGTACTGGTGGCACCTTTTTACCGTTCAGTTGTGAGCCGTTTGGTACATCTGGTTGATCTAAAAAAAAATATTTTGGTAACTTAAAAATAGTTTACGGTTAGATATCTCCTTACATTAATAAATAATAAATAAATAAATATGGCGGGACATTTCACACAGCGCTATCTAGCCCCAAACTAAGCAGAGCTTGTACTATGGGAACCAGATAACTGATAGAATACTTATATACTTTTTTTGTAAATACATACCTACTTACTTATAATATACAGAAAAAACATCCAGACCCGGAACAAATATCTGTAAATCATGCAAACATTTGTTCCGCGGTGGGAATCGAACCCGCTACCTCCTGCGTCCCAGCCGGCTATTCGCCCACTGCGCCACGGAGGTCGTAATGAGAGATTATCAGAAGCTAAATAAAAGTAATCGGTCAAGAGCGTGTCGGACCACGCACTGTAAAGGGTCCCGTAGTAAGTACTGCTATATCTTAGTACCAATATTTCGCGGGCGTAGCCAGGAGAGGGGGGGTGTTCAACCCCCCTCCACCCGAAATATTGCATTCAGATTATTCATGTTTTTCATATGAATATTATCATTTCATACACGAAACCTTTCTTCAACGATACCCCACGATACTCCGCGGCAGGAATCGAACCCGCAACCTACATCTGGACAGATTCACACACTTAGCCACGAAGACTGTCTTAACTTACCTTCATTCATATTTTCAGCTTTCTTCATCATCCCGACGACACAAGGTCCTTTAGCCAGCGACCACGTCGGCACTTGCACCTCCCTCTTTATAGGCTCTAGAATATTTCTTCTAGATCTCAAAACAGGCAGTTCCTTCGAAACCTTCTCCTCTCCGCTCTGCGACTCCCCATTTTCCGAGTAATTTTTCTCCACTGGCAACACTTTAAACATAGCATTTATTTCATAAATAGCACACAACGTCGGCCTAATTATCTGAATTCGTAAGTCCATATGAGCAAATTATATAGGAGCAACAAGAAACTGATTTTATCACAAAGTTTGAGATTTGTATTGAGTTATTCTTATTTTAGTTATAAAATGAGGGTATTTTTATACCTAAGAGCCTCCCATAAAAAAAATAAAAAAATATTTGTAATAGTACCACGAAATTAATAATCAACTTACTTGACCTACCGTTTTATTCAAATTACAGGTAACGGGAGTTCATGTAATTGGTTACTATTTTTCGGGTAGAAATTGCAGTTATTCTGGAATTCACACTTTTCCCTACATCTGTGTCACTAAAGCTACACGCATGCCAAATTTCAGCACTGTGGGGTCACTGGTGTACCCTGTGAATTTGGTCAAAGTTCAGTTTTTATTATGGCTAATAACTCAAAAACTACAAGGATTAAACTAAAAATAAAAACCGAGTCGCAATGTACTAATGAAGACCTTTCATTAGACGTTCCATTTAACCTAATAGTCTCATTTTGATTTTTTTACCCCTCTTGAACCCCAATATATCAACAACTCCCACATATTTTAGCTCATTTAGTCACACCAGGATTGTGCCATCACTACCTATGTACCAAATTTCACGATAATCGGATCAACGTTTCGAAAGTTATCCTCGGACAAACAAGCACACATACATACAACGCCGATATGCCCAAGTTGATCTGGAGATCACGCTTCGCTCGATCAATAAATAAAACAAGCTTGTTAAAAATACCCTAAACTAGTAAGTAAAAGGTACCTTTAGCAACTGGTACATGTTCCATTTTCGAAAATTGGCTTTCTACCGTGAAGATCTCATTCTCTTTTTGCAAAGCAGGTTTAATGTCGTCTGAATGGTTGGTCTCCGTGCTATCCTGGTTGATAAGTTTATTCCTGGGGGATATTGAGTCGATGCGTCTCGGTACCCCATTCAGTTGGGGGGTGTCATTTTCTATGGAAAGTGGGGGGGCGGTTGCCATGTATTGATTGTACATGTTGCCGATTAATTCTTCTGTGCGTCTGTAACAAATAGTTATATTTTTGTACTGATTTAAGTCCTGTCACTTCTGAGATTTGCAGATGACCTAGTTATTTTCGCTGAGGAACTTATAGTTCGTGCGCGATAGAGCTTGGCAATAGAGGTCATTCACCTTCGTTCACCACGATATCGAGAAATGATACAGATCCATAAACCAAAAAATATCCCTAAACTGCTATCGCTAGAATCTCGTAGTATCGGTTGTCTATACATTGCAGGGGTTGCAAACTTTTTATGCCTACGTGTTGCAGTGTTTTTCACAATATCGTGGTGAAGGTAGAGAGAATGATCTCCATTGCCAAGCTATCGCGCATTAACTACAGATGATCTCCAACTGATGGAGATCTCCACGAAGCATTACTAAAAGTTGGCTTGAAGATGCATATGACTTAAACAAAAGTGATGTCGAGCGTCTCCAGCGGTTCAATTCCAAACATTTCTATTAGAAACGAGTACCTGGAGATGGTCGAATCTTATGTGAACCTTGGTCATGTTTTATCTTTCGGAAAAGAATTACAGGCCAATGAGACATCTAGGAGAATTCAGTTAGCATGGGCGTCCTTCAGTAAGATGGATGATATTATAAAATCTTCCACCGTTCCACAATATCTGAAGATCCGCCTGTACAACCATGTGTCCTGCCAAGATTAACCTACGGTGCTGAGACATGGACGCTCACGAAGGAGACTGTGCAGTGTCGCACAGAGAGCCATGGAGTGCGCCATGCTCGGCATCACACTGCTAGACCGAGTCCCCAATACCGAAATTCGCAAGCGGACTAAAGTTCAAGACGTTAGCAAGGGTATGTTGGAACTCAAATGGAGTTGGGCAGGACATGTGGCCAGGCGCGGTGATGACAGGTGGAGCAGGGTGCTGACTAAGTAGTGGCCCCGAGCAGGAGCTAGGAACGCAGGTCGTCCGCCGGCAAGATGGGTCGACGACATTTTAAAATCACAGGTCGTATGTGGGTTAGAACAGCGCAGGACAGAGGCGAATGGCAACAACGAAGAGAGGCCTATGCCCAGCAGTGGGGTGAGAAGGTCTGACGATGATGATGATGATTCATTTAAGTACGTACGCAAACTAAGTCAAGCTAGCTACTAAATGCGTTTCAGTTTAAAAACTATTCGTAATTTGACGACCTCTGTGGCGCAGTGGGCGAATAGCCGGATGAGATACAAGATACAAGCTATTTATTTGCATAAACAAGTGTACAATAGGTCTTCAAAACTAGGTAATGCGACTTACAAGGACTTATGGAGACGCAGGTGCGGGTTTGATTCCCGCTGCGCGTCAAATGTTTGCAATATTTACAAATATTTATATTGTATGTATTTATAAAAATAAATGCACGTATATGTTACTACTGTCAAATTAATAGAATCTTTGACAATAGAAAGTACTCACTTAAAAATAAATAATAGATTTGTAGTCAAAATTATAATATTGATAACACTGCAAGTGTTCAAAAACAATTAACTTAACTGAATATCTTATTCACTCATTACGCATACTCGGAAAGGGATCGTCACCTTATCAACTCGAGCCGTTCAATATTCTTTGTATGAAATTTCTTACTGCAACGCACACTAATCGGAATCGTAACGTAATCGCCTCGCTTCGGGACAAGCTCACGAACCGCGGTGCGGTGCGCTTACGTCTCCGTACCCGAGCAGTGAAACTGGTGTCGCGTGGCCGTCAATCAGCGGGCGGCGAGCCGTAAGCGCGGCGCATAACCGTAGCCAAGAAGCTGCTGATCCGCTTTGATTACATGCTTACGTTAGGTTGACGCCTGGTTGACGATGAGGCGAAAGGCGATACGGTGACGATCCCTTTCCGATTTGATATGTCTGCTATGATACACTGTAATACATATTATTACTTTTGGAGAAACCCCGACCTCCTGCGTCTCAGCCAGCCATTCGGCCACTGCGCCATGGAGGTCTTCGAGATATAAAGTGAATTATTAATTACCTTGTCAATGGTATTATAACAGTTTGCGCTGTTCCATTTGTGGGTAGATAAGCATTATGACCAAATCCATCAATGGCCGAGTTATTTGTAACCTGAAATATAAAGCCATATTTAAACAAGCTATTTAGATTTAAAAACTGAAACCCGACCACGTAGTAGGTACCTATATCGATGGTAGTATGTCACCCGCACTATAATAACGAATCGTTTGACATCTCATTCATCAAAATCGGTCGAATAGTTTAGGCACTACGGTGGAACATACGTAAATACAAACATACATACATTACTACCACTATTCGCCCATACTGTCCCATTGTTGGGCAAAGGCCTCAGCCCATTTCCGTCTTACATACATAGACTGCTAGAAACATAACCCTTCCTTTAGGCTTTGCCGTAGTCAGGTAAAAAAGAGAACGTGTATTTCGTATTGAGAGCCGTGGTGGTCTAGTGCAATGTAGCTTCTGATCTGGAGCTTGTTTTGGGTTCAAGTTCCGGCCGTTTGCACTCGAAAAATGTCCGACCCTATAAACTGAAATAGCAATGTGGCTTGGCGCCAGAAATAGGTATGGTTACTTCCTCGGGCTACCCCTTTCACAAGGAACTCTACTACTCTTAAAATTATTGATCGAGCGAAGCGAGATCTCCAAATCAACTTGGGCAAATCGGCGTGTTGTATATGTTTGTTATGTTGTAGGTACGTTTGTTTGTCAGAGGATAACTTTCGAAGCGTTGATCCGATCATCGTGAAATCTGATATATAGTGATGTCACAATCCTGGTGTGACTAAATGAGCTAAAAATGACACGGAGTTGTTAAGATATTGGAGTTCAAGAAAGGCAAAAAAAAACAAAATGAGACTTCAAATGGGACATCTAATAAAAGGTGATTAGGACATTTCGATCACAGTTTTAGTTGATCCTTGTAGTTTTTTAAATATTAGCTATAATAAAAACTGAAGTTTGACGAAAGGTCACAGTACAGGGTACACAGTGACCCCACAGTGCTGAAATTGGGTATTCATGTAGCTTTAGTGACGTGACACAAATATGGGGAAAAGTGTGAAATCCAGAATAACTGCAATTTCTACCTAAAAAGAGTAACCACATAACATGAAGCCCCGTTACCTGTAATTTGGATTAAACTGTAGGTCAAGTTAGTTGGTTGTGCATTTCGTAGCACTATTTCATTAGCCAAAGATTTTTTTTAATTCAACCTGTGTCATCATTCCACTGTTGGGCCATGGTCTCCCCTATTGTCTTCCAGACTCAGTGTCTGCGTACGGGGGGGGGACTGAAAATTCCGACTATAATAAAAATATTTGGGTTATTTTTATTTTACTAGTTACCTACTTAAATTGTAGACATTCCGGACGTATGGCAACCCTATGTGGGAGCACCATTTGACTTACCTCCATAACGCCAATTTGTGTGGTTCTTACATGGTATGGGAAATTCTTATTCGCAAATACTGGCAGTGTCAGCAACTGGAACAATTCAACACAGAATTAATATTATTTAGTCAGAACTCTTGTATGGAAACATGGAGAGTTATCAAATAAAAAACTCTTTATAGTTAAAGCTCATCTTTGTACATGCCCATTTTGTAGGCTGTTTCTGTCTGCAATCTATTTGTGTATAATAAAGAATAAAAAAAAATTGTACTGGTTAGATGGTGCTGTGTGTATAGTATGTGAGGCATTACCGGCTTTTTGATTGCAATTTAATATATTTTTTTATATATTATAAAGACGACGCGGTCGCCCGAGAAAACGCTGGCGCGATGACCTAGATGTCTTCAACAGTGATTGGGTAGAGTTGGCCAGGGATCGAGAGGGGTGGAAAGAATTGGGGGAGACCTTTGCCCAGCAGTGGGACAGTACAGGTTAGGAAAATATATATATATATATATTATATATATGTATTATAATATATATATATTATAGGCTTGCGTTTGAGTACGATCTCGCCTGATGGCGCGCGATGATGCAGTCAACGATGGAACACGCTTGCCTAGAAGAAATATATTCACTCGCGACTTGTAGACACCCAGGTTGTAAATATCAGGAAACACAGACTCTGGCGAGGCGTTCCACTCTTTGGCGGTGCGCATCATAAAGGTGGAAGAGAACCACTTTGTGCGAATGGGAGGTATTTCTACCATATAACGGTGGCGCACTGCAGAGCGTCTGGTTGTCCGATAATAGAATGGAGATAGTGGGATTAGGTTGAAAAGTTCCGCCGATGCTCCAGGCTGTGGAGCCTTGCATGAAGTAGCTCATCGTTTGCTTATGAGCTTCGTGGTTCTTCTCTCAATTGATTCCAGAGCTTCATGTTGGTCTTTCGCTGATCCGTCCCAGAGGTGAGAACAGTACTCCAAACACGATCGGACTTGTGCTTAGTACAAGTTGAGCAACTGTCCAATCAATCACAATTTTTTTAACTAAACTATCTCGTCCCACAGCTGGGAAAACGCCCAGCAAGTCTTGCCAGCTAACCATCCTTACCCGCCGATATTTAACCAACATCCTCTCTCGTAGAGTTTAATTTCTCCAGAAACCATGAGCTCAATTTTAGTGAATATAAAAAACATACTCCGTAGAGTCTTACCACAAAAGAAATTAAACACTGTTTAGCGCGTATTTAAAAAATGGTATACAAAAAATGGTAAGGATTTTTTTAAACACATGTTATACAGTTATTTTTATGTTAGCAAAGTTAACAAATTATACGCCAAGACTCAATAATAATGTTTGTATCCTTTTCAATACAATTACTGGTAGTTAGTTTTATCGGTCAACTCGGCGCATCACTAACGGTGCCCGAAAGGGCTGCAAGAGCGAGCGAGATAGCAATATCATCGTCGCTTGTCACACGGTTCATGACCCCGTCTGCCAGGAGAGTTGGCGTCTAGTATAGTCTATGTCTACTAAACTTACCAAAAACATGATATGTCCACTGAATGTTATAAATAGTAAGACGGCAGACACAACACTCTCTCTCACCCATTTATCTGAAAACAAATAAAATAATCCACATTTACCGCTCACGGACGAACTTGTTCACAAAATTAGAGTTGCTCAGAGACCAATGGAGCGTGCCATGTTAGACATCTCGCTGTTGGACCGTATACCCAACATCGAAATACGACGCAGAACCAAAGTCGTAGATGTGGGTAGAAGGATCAACCAGCTGCAGTGGGGATGGGCTGGACACTTGGCAAGGAGGAAAGACAGGAGATGGACGAGGGCAGCAACCGAGTGGTGGCCGCGAGAAGGGCGCAGACCAGTTGGCAGACCACCAGCCAGATGGTCGGACGACATCGCGAGAGTTGCGGGAAGGTAATGAATGCGCTTGGCACAGGTCCGGAGAGAGTGGCGTGATAACGAGGAGGCTTATACCCAGCAGTGGGTGGAAGTAGGCTGAGATGATGATGATATGAATTCTAAAGAAACTCTTTCTCTCTGTCTGTCTGTTTGTTACGTTTTCACAACTAACTAGTAGTAGTAAATAAATTAATGTCAATAAAAAAAACATTATAAATGCGAAAGTGAGTTTGTTTGTTAAACTTTCACGTCGTAACGGCTGAACCGATTTCTATGAAATTTGGTATACAGATATATAATACCTGGATAAATACCTAATATGAATACTTTATATTATAAAACATAGACAATCATATAATCACTACATTAGCACACAATACAGTTACATTTAAAGAAAGACATACGACAAAAAAAAATACAAAGAAATAATATCAACGTAAAACATAAACAAAAACAAGGGAGATCTATACTGTAACATGTCGAATGATTTTAAAATGCCATACGAATAAACAAATAAATAACCTGGATTGAGACTGACTACTTTTTATTGACAAAGCATGTGAGAAGCCGCGCGCGGAAGCTAGTTAGTTAATAATAAAAAATAATAGTCTTACCAATAAAATTATTAGCAGTTATGATGAAGAGTGGTCCCGCGAAGAACCAGAGAGTACCACAAATGAAGAATGGGCCGTAGAACATGTTCTGAAAAGAAATGAATGAGTTTATTAATAATATTTTAGGTATGTGCGCGTTATGACGTGTTAAATAATTTATATGACACGTAAATTGCACGATTTGCATTGCACACCCTATGGCTGGATATGGTGAAACTATTTCGTTTGTGTAACATCTGTATAATTTCTACCCATGTTCTGGCAAATAAATAAAACTTTAATCTTTAAAACCGATTTTTAACCCCGACGTAAAAAAGAGAGGTGTTATAAATTTGACGCCTATGTCTAGTGTGTATCTATAGCATCGTAGCTTTCAAACGGATGGGGCAATTTGGACGCGTTTTTTTAATAGAAAGCTAGACCTTTAATAGCTTATTATATATTAAGTGTAATGTAGGAATTATCAGACCCTATGTTATGAAGTCTCCTGTCTAAAATTATAAAGTTTTCTATGTTATCGTAGGTTATAATGAAAAATATTTGCGTGAAAACGTCACGCTATGTAGATTAAGAGCAAGACTATAATAATTGACCTTTTGTGGGTATTTTCTGACGGTGCAAAAAGTGGAGTACGCGAAGAGTACCCACGCGGCTATCCTCAGCACAACGATGCCGTATCCAGCTGGACTCTCGTACAGATACAGGACTTCACCTGGGTCGAATGCCTGGAAGATATAAAAATAAATAAATAATAAAAGGGCATTTATTTACACACACACCTCTTATGCTAACATAAGTTGGTAGGTACAATACTCGTAAGTACTAAATAAAGCTAGGTAAGTTTAATAGTAAGCTTAATTCTAAGTAACATTAGTACATTATCGTAGGTAGCACTAAGGTAGAGGGTGGTGTTAAATAGGTCGAGGGCTCAGCTACGCTGGTTTTTAGCCACGCCTTGGCAGAAACATCTGCTGCTGCATATAATAATAACCTATTAATATTTTAGGTACTAATATGCATAGCACGTGTTACACATGTAACAAGCGGTTTGAATAATGTGTGCTCTTGTTTGTATGAGTTACCTAGTACTGTCTTGTGTAGTGTTGCCAGGTGTCCCGATTTACGTGGGACATCCCGGTTTTCAGAGGTCTGGTGATACGTCCCGATTCACCCTTGATCGGGACGCCGAATGTCCCGATTTTTCACTAACCTCCTTAGTCCGTATTTATTTAGTTATTCTATGTACCTATCTAAATTATTTGATAGGTCTGTAGGGGGAATAGAAATAGTACCTACATTTTATAAGAGATATATTTATTAACAGAAATAATATACAATTATTTAAATGACTATTATACCGACCATCCGATAAAAATAAATGATTCACAAAAACCAGTTTTTTTGTAACCATTGTAGATGCCCCGATTTGAAAACCAAAATTAACCGATTATTTTAATCTTCCGTTCCTAAATTTGACACACTGGACCTGGCAACACTAGTCTTGTGTAATGTTTGTTATTAAATACAACCTACTGCCTAGCTGCCAACCCTGAATGGCTGTGTTTGCTGACGAATGGAAGGAATTAATGCTGGTATGTCTGAGCTATTGTGAGATTGACTTATGAAAGGTCTCCTCTAATTTTAATAATTCAATTTATTATTGATCGAGCGAAGCGAGATCTCTAAGTCAACTGGGACAAATCGGCGTTGTATGTATGTATGTATGTTTGTTTGTCCGAGGATAACTTTCGAAGCGTTGATCCGATCATCGTGAAATTTGATACATAGGTAGGTAGTGATGGCACAATTTTGGTGTGACTAAATGAGATAAAAATGTAGGGGGGCTGTTGAGATATTGGGGTGCAAGGGGGGTACAAAAAAATTAAAATGAGACTATTAGATCAAGTGAGACGTCAAATGAAAGGTTTTCATTAGTACATTTCAACACTGCTTTTTTGTAGTTTAACCCTTGTAGTTTTTGAGTTATTAGTCATAAAAAAAAAATACTTTGACAAAATTCACAGGGTACATCAGTGACCCCACAATGCTGAAATTTGGTATTCGTGTAGCTTTAGTAACACAAATATAGGTAAAAGTCTGAAATCTAGAATAACTGTATGTATTTTGTACCCCAAAAAAGAGTAACCTATTAACATGAACTCCCGTTACCTGTAATTTGAATGAAACTTGTTTGTTTCGAGGCACTATTTTGATTGTCAAAGATCATGAATAATATATTTTTATTTTTATGGGAGACTCGCGAGATCTCAGTTCGGGGCGAACCACTAGTATAGACAAATTGGCGACGCAATGCTAATGTGGTACCCAGTCCCAAACAATGGCGTCCTTGCATGCCCATCCTGCCCTACCACCTGCACGATGGGGGATTTAATGACCTGCTCCGACGCTGCAATGAACGTGGCGACGTACCTACTGCTCAAAATAAATAATAATAAATATTACTGGACATTTCACACAGCGCTATCTAGCCCCAAACTAAGCAAAGCTATAGGAACCAGATAACTGATAGAATACTTATATACATTTTTTTTTGTAAATACATACTTATAATATATAGAGAAACAACCAGACCCGGAACAAATATCTGTAGATCTTGCAAACATTTGTTCCGCGGCGGGGATCGAACTCGCTACCTCCTGCGTCTCAGCCGGCTATTCGCCCACTGCACCACGGAGGTCGTCGTCGAGGAAAATGGCTATAGTTTTGAGACATCGACACGAAAGAAGAAGAATAACAACAAATACCTTCGCCTGGTAGATGAACAGCACGATGTAGGTAACGAAGTAGCAGCACATGAAGACGGTGAGTCGCACGGTGAAGCCCGCCGTCAGCCGGCCGCGCGTCACCGTGTACCCCTTGCCCAGGAGGACGAGTAGCAGCAAGAATGACATCTCTGATATGCCGCAGAAGAACTGACCTGTAATTCACAGATTTTTTTCAAGTGAAAACTTCTTTAGGCGGGCTGGGCCTTTTATTATTTTATTTATTTTTTGAATTTTTGGAAAACTTACAACTAGGTTTCAGAAAAGGTATTTGAGTAGGAAATAAACAACAGTAAATGCTACTTATTATAAGAAGGCCAATTTAAAGTTTCCGCAAGTAAGGTAGGAGATGAATAGGCAATATATAAACAGGTACTCGTAAGGTAGACGACACATAAATTGAGAAAAAAAAAATTGATATAGGAAATATAGATATCAATACACACACACACACACACACACACATACACGACATCGGATAAGTGCTTAATCTATATATTAAAGTAAATGTCACGTAATGTCGTTGTAATGTTATGTTTTTTTGAGATTGGGAAAAAAACACTTAACTCGCGACACTGTTATCGTTACCGTTACCGACACCTCTGTATAATATAAGTATCGGTAGTGTCTGCTTTTAAATGTTGAATACCCAAACATTGAGCGCAAAATTTTTCACTTCTGTCAGCACTCCCGGAGTGCCACTTTTTTGTTTTTTTTTATTCCTTACAGAATCAACAGCACTTGATATCGATGTAAACAAACTCTTATAGCTAAACAGAATCTCATTTTACATACATACCTTTTAAGAAATTAGTCACTTAGAGAGAATTATTAAAAACACAATATATTATTTATCTTTTAAGGAATTTAGTAGTTGCGCATTTGAAGAACGTAAGGGTGGGAGGGATGTTGTGCAAATGTATATAATTTAGGGGGTGAGGGAGGGAGTGGAGGGGAGTGTGTGAGTTTCTACGCGTTATTTATGATTAAGATCAGAGATTATTGATGATAGTCAAGCGCTTGACCACTACCTCACCTGATGGTAAGTGATGGTGTGATCGAAGATGGAGCACGCTTGCCTAGAAAGAACCTATTCACTCTGGACTTAAAGACTCCGAGATTATACCGGTTTGGAAAAACATACGCCGGAAGTGAGTTCCACTCCTTACTTGTGCTAACAAGAAAAGTTGAAGCAAATCGCTTGGTACGGCATGGTGGTATGCCGACCAGGAATGGGTACTTCTCGGCACGTCTGCTTGTCCGGTGGTGGAAGGGGGAAGGAGGGATAAGGTCATAGAGATCTTGCGCACATTCACCAAAATGAAACTTATAAATAGCTGCAAGTCAGGAGGCTACTCGGCTAAAGTGAATAGTCGGCTGAGGCGCAGGAGGCAGCGGGTTCGATTTCCGTAGCGGAATAAATGTTTGCACGATCTTCAAATATTTGTTCCGGGTCTGGATGTTTCTCTAATATAATGAGAATGAATTTGAAAAAAAGGCTTATCAGTTATTTGTTTTGCTTAGTTTGGGGCTAGATAGCGTTGTGTGAAATGTCCAGCCAGCATTATTTAATGATAGTTCCACTGCCTAGCTAGACGGCGCTGATAATCGTAGTAATCAAATTAATAGGAGTTACTTTTATCTCTCAAAAAACATTATTTTTAACCCCGATGCACAAATAAGGGTGTTATAAATTTATCGCCTATGTTTGTCTATCTGTAGGTATGTGTGTGCCTGTGGTATTGTAGTGTGCTTTATTGTTCAACAGTAATATTAAAAGAACTCGTTTATGCCAAATATACAACCTATTTTGTTATGTACGATATTAATTTAAAACACTCTAGAATCGTATTAACTGATTTTAGAGGTGAGTTTAATATCGGTAGTTCCATTAGCCCTACCCGTATGTTGTACATAACAAAATATGTAGTATAGGCGAGTTACAGGCAGCCTCGCTAGAATCTATTTCATCCAGACAATCTTTGGATGAAAAGTAATGCATACTTAGTTAAATAGAAAGTCGTGTGTATCTCCGATCATGTCAAGCAATTTTCGTCTCTATACTATTAAAATTAAGGTTAAATTTACCTGCAATCCTGGCCCCCTCTCCCCCCCACCCGTGAGTCGCGTATCTCACATAGGCAAGGCTCTGCAACACAACGCCCAAGTGTTGGTAGCACGCCGACGCGCAGTACAGTTTATACGTGGAATGCAATAGATGGCGTGTTTTTAACTCGACGCTGCATATTACAATGGCTATTAAAACGATTATGTAAGCGAAGGTGTAGGCTAATAGGACTGGAAGGACATCTGTAAAAAGGAAATTAATGTTTAAAATAAATAATGTGGGAAAAGGGCAGAAAGAAGAATTCTTTTGCCCTTTTCCCACATTACGTGGGGTTGGCACAACATGTATTTTTCTTCCATACCACTCTATCAGCCGTCATCTCCGTTGTAACTTCTTTCCTACCCATATCATTCTTCACACAGTCCATCCATCTCTACTTCGGCCTTCCTCTACTTCTATATCCATCCACACTAATATTTAATACTCTTTTAGTCATATGATTTTCTTCCCTCCACGTGGCATGCCCATTAAAATAAATAAATAATTAAATTTAATTAATCAGGAAGTAGCCGGTGTAAGAGGAGTTTTTCATTCCTAGCAAGAGACTGAGAAAGAGGGTAGATCGATATATCTGCCAATAACTATCCGCTCGCACAGACCGTGATGCATGAAGGCGCATGCATGGTCGAAATATCGGGATACTCAAAAACTCACAAATCATGGGAACTAGTGGTTCGCCCGAACTGAGATCTCGCGACAAAATTGTGCCGCGAAATTCACAAACTACTTACTTGAACTATTGTTTCATTAAAAATACAAGTAACGGAGATGTGACTTGGCTACACTTTTTTGGGATATAAAATGCAGTTATTCTGTATTTCAGACTTTTCCCTACGTTTGTGTCACTAAAGCTACACGAATACCAAATTTCAGCATTGTGGGGTCACTAATGTACCGTATCAATTTCGTCAGAATTCAGTGTTTATTATGCTAATAACTCAAAAAGTACACGGATTAAACTAAAAATAAAAACGGGATCGAAATGTGCTAATGAAGACATTTTATTAGACGTCTTACTTGACCTAATAGTATTATTATGATTTTTTTTACCCCTCTCGAGCCCCAATATCTCAATAACCCCACACATTTATAGTTCATTTAGTCACACCAGAATTGTGTCAACACTACCTACCTATATACGAAATTTCACGATGATCGGGTCAACACTTCGAAAGTTAACCTCGGACAAACAAACATGCATACATACAACGCTGATTTGCCAAACTCGATTTGGAGATCTCGCTTCACTCGATTATTTAGGAAGTGGCTAACCCTTCAAACAGAAACACAGTAATGCTGCTTGCCAGCAGAAAAAGGTATGATGGTAGTTCTTCCCCGCGCGAGCCCTTTCACAAGAAACTCTACTACTATACAGGGTGTTTGGTAATATACCGTCGATATTCAAGTGACGGTTTCTCAAAACATAAAAAAGACTTCTCGAAAAAAAACTACCAGTTATATTATCAAATTTTAAAGAAAATCGACTAAGTTTAGGTGGGTATATTATCACACATCCTATATAAACCTGACTGTAAAACAACTGAAAAACGGTCAGGTCACAAACTTTATAGGTGAATAATTCGATATAAAACTTACTGTCCACTCATGCAATCGACATCCAAAAATAACGGCTGCGACTTTTGGGTTAGAAATGGAAAAACAAGAGATATCTTGAGACGTCACCAAGACAGTAGCTGTTGTTAGATGGCAAGTGTTATGCAATAGCACAACACGAGTTTAATAAAGTGTTTGTTTTTACATGCCAAAATAAATTTCACATTTCTATGGTAAACATTTCACTTTATATATTATTCTTATCAAAATAACCCCTTTCATTTTTGTGCATATATTATCAAACACCCTATATACTTACAAAACTCGTCAGCAGAGAAATGTTCCCGCCAGAAATCTCCATCAGGACCATTTGTCATCAAAAACTTGTATTTTATGTCCAATCCCTGTTAATATGATAGAACATTATTGTAACGGACGATCAAAGACGGGATAGGATCAAAGCTAGATTTAAATATAAAATGTAATGGTCAAAAGAGCGAGATAGCTATATGTAAGTCCTTGTCTAGCCTTTCTAGAAATTTCGATGTATAAAGTTGATTTGATAAAATGTAGATTACGATCCCCGCACCATAGCTAGGGCGAGGGCTATTTTTGTAAAAGTATTTCCTTTTTTAAAATCGGTTAATAATACAAAAATAAGTACAAGGCTGGAATAAATAAGGCTACTTATAGCCTAATATTATGGTCTGTTCATACAAAATTCCCATACTAAATCATGCTAGACATTTCACACAGCGATATCTAGCCCAAACTAAGCAGAGTTTGTACTATGGGAACCAGATAACTGATACAATACTTATATACTATTTTTGAACAAATATCTGTAGATCATACAAACATTTTAACCGCTGCGGGAATCGAACCCGCAACCTCCTGCGTCTCAGTTGGCTATTAACCCACTGCGCCACGGAGGTCAACAATTATTATTACTAAGGTCACAGACACACACACAGATAAAGTCATAACTCCCCTTGTTTTGCGTAGGGGGTTAATCTTACCTTAGGGCTATCACAGTTACTGATAGCTATAAACCACCAGCGCTCCCTAGCGGATCTGAATCGCCTAGAGTTATGGCACGACACTATGAGCCGTTCTTTGCCACTGCTGGCTCTATTTGGATTGGATTCTGCGTTCAGCCGACGGCGGCTGTAGCGTTGGATCAGCTCATTGGTAGATCTTTTTATTTTATGCTAAAAAAGTGTTTGTAATCATTACCTACATATATATGAAAGTTTGGGTGTTTATTTATTTGTTACTCAATCACGTCTTAACGGCTGAACCGATTTCGATGAAATTTAGTATGTACGTAGATTATAACCTGGATTAACATAGGCTACTTTTTATCTCATAAATCAGGTCCCATGGGATAAAAATGGGGTGTCAAGTCAAGTTGCAACAGCGAGTTTAGCTTTATTTCTAGGTTACCTACACATTTAGAAGTACGCGTACGAAGTCGCGGGCAACAGCTAGTAAATAATATAAACGTGTAGCTTACCCCATGCTTACTATCAAAAAGTATCTCAACATCTTTCAGTTCCTCAGATCTCGTCCCATTGTCTGGTTCAATACTCTCCCAAAGTTCTTCATCAGGGAACGATGTGGTATTAAAATCTGCTGGTATTTCATACCACGTCGTAGAGTTAGTAGATGGGGTGGGTTTTAGAGGGGTAGTTTTTAGGAATTGGTCGTAGAATGAGGGGTGGGGGGCAACTGTTGTGTTTGTTTTTTTTGTTGTTGTTTGGATCGTGGATGGCGTTGATGTGCTGAAAGTAAGAAGCAGAAAAAATATACATACCAAGAACCAGGCTTGAGAAAATATCCTCATCCTTAGCTATATTTAAATCTAGGGTAAAATGCGTATATCTATCGGAAACGTCATAGTATCACACATAAATTAATGTATATTTATGTATTAACTAATGTATGTATTATAAATATTATATATATCCATATTTTAAGTGCACACCCGATCCCATCTTTGACATATCTAAATCCTCTCCATCCAAAGGTTGTCTGGAAGAAATCGCTTCAAACCGATAAGACCGCGCATTGTACTATTAGCTTTGCGCCTTCTATTTTTTCTGTAATTTTTAATTTATAATGTGTACAATAAAGTGTGTTCATTCATTCAATCATTCATATATAAACAAGATATCTGTATAAAGCTCGCTATGTAGGTACAATAAGCTTCCGTTAGAAATAACACGACTTCCTCTGAAATAATTTAAACTCAAACTGAAAACGTTCTTCGAAAACCACCCATTTTATCATTTAAATCAGGGATCCCCAAAGTGGTCGATATCAACCCCTTGGGGTCGACATCGGTTTCCCAGGGGTCAACATATTATTATTTTATCTTTACTTTCCGATTTTATTGTTTTTGTAAAAATAATAATTACTTGCTAAATATATTTTTACGTAATTTGTATTAATAATCATTACTTACGCTTGATATTTACTGAATTTTATGTATCTTTATTTTGTTAAATTTTGATAAGAAAATGATGTCAAGTTTACTCACTTAACCAACCGCAAAGTTTTTAAATTGGTAAGTATTTTAACAACTTGTAACAATAGAAAAAAAACTAGAGATAGGATTTTTAAAGTTATTTGGCTATACGGGTCTGAGGTATCAGTTCATTTTGGAAAAAGGGTCTCTTGCCCAAAATAGTTTGGAAATCCCTGATTTAAATGAATACATGAGCTGTTAATTCGTGAGTTGTATCCTATCCTAATGTAACAAATTGTTTCCAATGTTCTGCTTAGTTGTAATGAGGGGTTTCGGCGGCGCAGACATCTAACCTACTTACATGATGAATTAATATGATTTATTCACCTATTTTAGGATGTTACAACACCAATCGATCAACCGCCGATCGATGTCATCGATTGATGTAAAATAAGATCAGTCGATGTCGATCGACAGTTCCTATTATGCCGCATCGTCGACTGATTTCAGTTTACTATCGATCGGTGTAGTAACACCCTTATACAGGCTGTTTCATTGATATTTATGTTTGAAAATTTAAAATTTATTATGGTAATGAATTTGAATAAAACCTATTTACAACAATACTAACCATTAGCCATACCCATGTTTTCATTTAATGTCGTACATAACAAAACACGTAGTATATTCAATAGATTTATTATCACGGAACGCCAAGTATAATTCAAGACAAACTGGCACTGTCTACGCTGACCACACAGGGTTGCCAACTGCCGCTAGTTGATTAAAGGGTTACCAGTATATAAAATAAGATATAAGTATATAAATAGAAGAAACATCTTTTAAAAGCTCTTCATTTTGAGAAGCAAATATATAAAAAAATTTGCAAAATACCTTAAAATTACATTTGACTTGTAACGCACGCCAAATCGTTAGCGTATTGTGTCGCTAGCCAGCTCCGGTTTAGTTTGTAAAAAATACGGGAGCTTTATTTACCCCGTATTTTATTTTCCGAAGTTACGAGTTTTTGTATTATCTTAGCCTGAAAAACGGGGTAACCCGTAAAATACGGGGCATCTCCGTGGCGCAGTGGGCGAACCGCCGGCTGAGACGCAGGAGATAGTGGGTTCGATTTCCGCCGCGGAACAAATGTTTGCATGATCTACAGATAGTTCCTGGTCTAGTTGTTTTTCTATATATTATAAGTATGTATTTACAAAAAAAAGTTAGTTTGGGGCTAGATAGCGCTGTGTGAAATGTCCAGCAATATTTATTAATTTATTCATCTGGCAACTCTACCGCACAGACACCATGGTTCGCATATGTGCCAACAGCGCAACCGGCCTTCGTTTGGTAATTAGCAAAACTTAGAGCAGCAAGACATCCAATAGTGATGCAAGGGCACCCACCCGCACCCACATCCGGCACTGCAGCAGCATCCGCAGCAACCTCGGCAAGGTCCGCAACACACCTTGGGTTGTAATAGTTTATAATATTTAGCAGTGGACGTCCTGGCGCTGATACAATGATGATGATAGTTACGTACCTTTTCGAAGCTGGTAGTTCCGTGTTAGCCTTCGTCAGCACACATCCTGAGTATTCAGTATCAGGATACCAGTAGGAGAGGCGGATTATTTGGTTCTGGCCGCGATTCAACACAGCCTCTCTTTCTTTGCAACTCTGTTAACATAGTTGAGTCATATAACTTTTGAAACTATCATGATTATGAGTACTATTTGCACTCGTTATAATCTGCCAATAACCATCCACTCGCAAATCATGGCGCATGCAACTGCGTCGAAAGATCCCGATACTCAAAAACTCACAAATCATGATAAATATCCCGTTAATTACTTATTAAAACGGGTATTTATCGCGTATGTACCTTTTTTATTTTATCTTGACGTTTCGACTGTGTTGCAACTAGGATTGCCATACGTCCGGAATTTTCCGGACATGTCCGGTAGTATAGGTCTTTGTCCGGAAGCGGGGGGAATCCTAAACCGTCCGGAATTTCTACAATTTAAGTAGGTAACGAGTAAAACAAAACATAAAATAATAGTATATTATGATACAAGTGAGCTAAGTTGCTCATTATACACGAGGCTGTGAGTTGCAGCCCGAGCCGTAGACGAGGGCGTAAATCAGGCGAGTGTCTACTGAGCAAGTTGCTCACGAGTTTCATACGCACTTTTTCAACACACTTGCGAGGAAAAAACAAACACGTATTGCATACTTCGTTAAGCATAAAATTATTAAAACAATTGGTGGATGTACAATTTTCATAACGATATTATTGCACGCGCCAAATGTAAGGTTACATTATACAGGGTTACAGGAAAAATCGTGCTAGATCCGTTAAGGGCGTGGAGTACCCATCATTTCTGACTTATTTCACTATGAAACACCCTACCCTAAACTTAACCCTTTTCGAGATATTCGACTTTTAATTTTTTTATTGAAAATTGCCGATTTTTAGGCTACTAAATTTATTTTTGTTTATTTTGTGTATCTTATTATTATTATTATTGCATTTTTACATGTGTAATAAGATGCTTTAGGACGTCTATCATTAAAATAGTGCATAAGTTAATTGAATAGACCGTAGTAGACAAGTGAAAGTTAAGAAATAAAAAAAAATATTAGAAAGTTTATTTTTCTCTAAGGGATATCTAAAAAAAATATTATGGCAATTGTTCGGCAGATGTTTTTTAAAATATCTACGTTTCATCAGCTATCTAACGAGGTATAATAATCTAGGGTTTTATTCAAATGCATTGACAAAAATTTAGTTTTATAGGCGACAGTGGAGAAGAAAATTTATACTTAGCCCTAAAAAGTAAAATAAAATAATAGGTAAGCATGAAATGTCATTTATTAAAGATTTTCACACAACTTTTTCTTATTCTACAGTTCATGTTCAACATGGCCGCCTCTATTTCTGATACATTGTCGCATACTTCTACGGAGACCAGTCTTTACTACTCCAGTGGTTAACGTGGTCCTCATTTTATTGGCTGCATCCACAATCCTTTCTCGTAAGTCTTCCACAGACGAAACTGGATTCGGCTCGCTGTACACAAGACTTTTCATGCACCCCCACACGTGAAAATCCATGGGGGTTAGGTCCGGACTTCTTGCTGGCCATGGCAACGGTCCACCTCGTCCTATCCATTTGTTTGGATAATTTGTGTCCAGCCAGTCTCTGACACTTCTCCTGAAATGGGCAGGGCAGCCATCGTGTTGGAACCACATGTCCCTGATCAGGTTGAGTGGCAGATCATCCAGCAAATCACTTAAGTCTGCTCTCAGGAAATTTTCGTAGCTTTCCCCATTTAGATTATCCGGGAGAAAGTAAGATCCAATCAAATGATTGGAGATAATGCCCATCCACACATTCACGCTGAATCTTCGTTGGGACCCCTTCACTCTTTTCTTATTGGGATTCCTTAGCTCTTTTGGGGCCCAGTAATGGGCGTTGTGATAGTTAGTTATGCCATCTTTATCAAATTTGGACTCATCCGTCCACAAGATATTTCTTAGAAAATCTGGGTCTTCTACGTCAGCATTTAGCATAAATCTGCAAAAGTCCAATCTTCTCGCGGGGTCTCCTTCTTCAATAACGTGTACCGGCGTGTAATGGTACGGGTATAGGCCAGCAGTATGCACTGTAAACCACACTCTCCATTGCGAAAGTCCCAGATCACGGGCAACAATATTAGTGGAAGTAGTCGGATCCGCTCGAAAGCGTTGCACTATCTCATTGTCCTGTTCTTCGTCATCAATTCGTGGTCTTCCCATGTCTGTATTTCGTCTCAAAACAGAGCCAGTTTCTCGAAGTCTTCGATAGACTCTGTCAAAAACGGCCACATCCGGCACTCGACGACCGGGGTAGCGAGTTATGTATTCGTTGCGAGCTTGCGTCCCAACTACTTTTTTTCCACGAAATGTAATACAAACCCTAGATTGTTATACCTCGTTAGATAGCTGATGAAACGTAGATATTTTAAAAAACATCTGCCGAACCATTGCCATAATATTTTTTTTAGATATCCCTTAGAGAAAAATAAACTTTCTAATATTTTTTTTATTTCTTAACTTTCACTTGTCTACTACGGTCTATTCAATTAACTTATGCACTATTTTAATGATTGACGTCCTAAAGCATCTTATTACACATGTAAAAATGCAATAATAATAATATACACAAAATAAACAAAAATAAATTTAGTAGCCTAAAAATCGGCAATTTTCAATAAAAAAATTAAAAGTCGAATATCTCGAAAAGGGTTAAGTTTAGGGTAGGGTGTTTCATAGTGAAATAAGTCAGAAATGATGGGTACTCCACGCCCTTAACGGATCTAGCACGATTTTTCCTGTAACCCTGTATACAGTCAAAATTATAATTTTAGTGATAAAATGCTAATATTTTATAACAAATTATTGTGAATTATAAACAATTTGATAATAATAAATGTCTTTCGTCCTAATTAGAGATAAGTACATTTATTTATTCCAAAAATGTAAATGGATTTTCAGCGGCATAAAACCTCTTTGTTGTAACAAAATTGTATTACCCGGTTAAATTGAAAATGCTCTGTTTACTCGCATATAATTTGCAGTTAGGTACTAACTTAACTTTGTAGGGATAATTCTATTATGCACTAGTGCGTAATATGTAATGCACGTGTGGGTTATAGTTCGGTTTATGGCCTTAAGAACGATGTAATAAGGCTCACTTTACGAGCAAGTGTGTTGAAAAATAAATCGTTTTATTACAAATAAATTAACAATCAATATTACTTTGTTATTTGTCGTTTTCATCATTATACTTACTGATGTTTATTGCAACCGGAAATATTTTGCAACACTTCCGAATTTTCACGCGCACAAAAATGTGGAGGGGTTGTTGAGATATTGGGGTTCAAGAGGGGTAAAAAAAACAAAATGGGACTATCTGGTCACGTGGCACGTTTAATAAAAGGTCTTTGTGACTACATTTCGACCCCGTTTATATTTTTAGTTTAAACCTTGTAGTTTTTAAGTTATTAGCCATAATAAAAACTGAACTTTGACAAAATTCACAGGGTTACACCAGTGATCTCACAGAGCTGAAATTTAGTATGCGTGTAGCTTTAGTTACACAAATATAGGCAAAAGTCTGAAATCCAGAATAACTGCAATTTCTACCCGAAAAAAAACCAATTAACATGAATTCCCGTTACCTGTAAATTGAATGAATCTGTAGGTCAAGTAAAGTGGTTATGTAGTTCGTGGCACTATTTTTATAGTCAAAGAATACGAAAAATATTTTTTTGTTCATAAGGGAGACTCGCGAGATCGCAGTTGGGGCGAACCACTAGTTTACAAAGAACTAGCTTCCGCCAGCGGCTTCGCACGCGTGTTTTGTCAATATTAAGTAGCCTATGTTTTAACCCAGGCTATAGTCTATCTATATACCAAATTTCATTGAAATCAGTTCAACCGTTATGACAGGATTGAGTAAAAAACAAACAAACAACATCCAAACTTTCGCATTTATAATATTGTGTCGGTTGCTGATCCGCCCGCGGCTTCACACCGCGGCACGCGTGGCTTGTCCGTAAAAACATAACCCTCTTTCGCAGTCAGGTAAAAAGTACCATACCTATATCCCAACCCTGGTCATAATCTATCTGTATAAAAAAATTCATCGAAATCGGTCCAGCCGTTTAGTCCTGAAAACGTAACAGACAGAGTTACTTTCGATTTTATAATATTAGTATGGACGGTTTTCAGTACGCAGCCTCAATATATAGAAATCTAGTTGAAAAAAGTCGCTTCTATGCTGATGAAGTTGCAAGCGGGTTAGATAGCGACTTTTAATTTTAGACGCAGCGTTCGTAGGCGCCGTGGCTTAGTTGGTTAAAGCGCCTGTCTAGTAAACAGGAGATCACGAGTTCGAATCTCGTCGGGGCCTTAAAGTGATTCAAAGTTTTTTTTTTACTGAATGCTCCTAATTTAAAGCCGTCTAAATGCCCATGAAAATACACAATTTTTCGTAAACATTTTTTAGCAGAATTTTCATAAACTTTCTAACTTAACTTTGTTTGAAAAATTTCTTTAGCTTAGCAAACAGCTTCGCTTAAACAAGACCGGTCAAGTACGAGTAGGACTCGCGCTCCGAGGGTTCCGAACCTAGATATTATTTATGTTAAAGCAGCGCCATCTAGTTATGTGAGCTGTAACCCAAGAAAACATTGAAGACATATATCTCAAAAACTGTTCTAGATAGACTTCGTTAGGTATAATTTTCCTGTAATCTTTGCATATAATCTGTCTATCATAGTAATTTCAAATTGATCACTTCGTAAATTTTGGAGTGAGGGGGCGGGAACTGTATTTTTTCCGTAATTTTTCGCCCTAACTGTACAAAATTAAAAAAAATGGTTTTTAATGTGTAAATAAATCTTTTTGATATGATACCCCACTTGACCTAGAATTTGATGACCTTGACTTTTAAATTTTAACC
Source organism: Philereme transversata (assembly GCA_963924445.1). Classification (NCBI taxonomy): domain Eukaryota; kingdom Metazoa; phylum Arthropoda; class Insecta; order Lepidoptera; family Geometridae; genus Philereme; species Philereme transversata. The sequence continues at coordinate 7,269,457 of OZ004345.1, read as the reverse complement.
GTCACCATTTTGACTAATTTGGCCATCGAAATAAAAATATCTTACTTTTTTTACTTGGAGTAGGGGAAGTTTTTACTATTTTGGTCCGGAACTCTGAAATTCGTAATCTCTTTTTAGAGTTCCGTACCCAAAGGGTAAAACGGGGCCCTATTACTAAGACTCCGCTGTCTGTCTGTCCGTCTGTCTGTATGTCTGTACGTCTGTCACCAGGTTGTAACTAATGAACCGTGATAGTTAGACAGTTGAAATTTTCACAGATGATGTATTTCTGTTGCCGCTATAACAACAGGTACTAAAAACATAATAAAGTAAATATTTAAGGGGGCTCCCATACACCAAACGTGATTTTTTTGCTCGATATTATAACGGCAACAAGTAGACACTTGAAATATTCACAGAATATTTATTTATTTTTTAAAGTGAATATATCCGTTTAAAAATAAATACTTAAATTAAAATAAAACAAATATTTAAGGGGGCCCCCATCGAAAAAACGTTGTTTTTTTATGCCGTTTTTATAGATAATGGTACGGAACCTTCCGTACGCGAGTTCGACTCGCACTTGGCCGTTTTTTTATTATGTTTTTCTCGCTTATCTTCTTTGTTTATGAACCGATTTACCAGTTTCAATGATAAAAATAAGTAAAATGAATGAGTTACCTTAGTGCTATGGTAGACAGCCGGCCACTGGCTACTATCGTCATAATAGAGAAGTAGATTGGGAATTCCCATTTCCTTATCATATTCAATCAGGTACTCAAACTGCCCGTTCAGAGACAAGAAGCAGAAACGAGAGAGAAATGCCCAGTTCTGAAAAATATACAAGAATTGAGGGTTATTTATTTTCCATAAAAAACTAGTTCCAACAAGCGCAATAGATGGCGTTGCCTGGAATAACCCACTGAAAATGATGTCTTAAATAGTAATTGTGGTTTAGTCATAAAAATACGATCCTAGTTTGTAAACAAAAAACACAAATGATTTTGGTTTTTATTTCAACTTCCTCGGAAAATAATGTTGACACGCCAATGAGAGTTTTTCACGGCCATGTTTTTATAAATGCTAAGAGATGGCGTTGCTCTGCCATAAGCTGATTATCAAAGAAAAGTGAATTGTCAATTGCCGTGTCAACATTATTTTTCGAGTCGCCCGCGCAAATACAAGCATATTATGACGTATAATTATGTAGATACACCGGCAAAAACACATTTGAAGTACTTATATGCCAAAATCTCAGACACAACATAATTTGTCAAAAACAATCTCACTTCGTTAGTTAAAACACTTTTTTTCATTTCAAGTTCCTCGGAAAATAATGATAAAACGGCAATTGACATTGACAATTCACTTTAATACTTTGATAGTCAGGGTATGACAAAGCAACGTCATCTGTTAGCGGATAAAAAATCTTGGCCTTGTAAATGTGTATATCACCAAGGAACTTTTACCCGACCGGTCGGGTAAAAGTTCCTTGTATATCACTTACTAGCTCACTAACCCCCCCTTATCTATAATAGTACCTACTAACAACTAATATTGTGCTGTTTTATAATTATGTTGTGGTGTCTGTTTTGTTTTAGAGTTATCAAGAGTTTTTTTTTAACTGGATAGATCTTCGTTTGACCACAATCTCACCTGATGGGAAGCGATTATGTGGTCGATAAAGCACGAAGATTTAGAAGAAAGCTATTTACTGAAGAGGCCCAGATTGTAGGGTTTTTCAAAAATTCAGAATACCGGTCATATTCTTAATATACTATCTCTTATGTTTAAGAAAATATCGTAACATTGACATTAGCGGAATTGTGCCACAAACAAGATCGGCAGGGAATCCATCCACATACTTTGGAGGAATTTCCTCCCGCGAACTTGTGGAATGGTCCGAGGTTTTCCCCAGGGACTACAGTATGGGGTTCTTCAAAAAGAGGATTTTAAAAATTTTAAAGGGTCTGCAACGCGCGTGTTTACAAGTTTACCTTTGGTGTTACAAGCGTCCATAGGCTACGATAATCGCTTACCATCAGGTGGGCCGTATGCTTGTTTGCTACCATATTTTATACCATATAAAAAAAAACAGCACTGAACTGAACTTAAAAACATACCCGTGATAACCCCTCATTAATATATCATACCTCTTTGGTATCGATTGTTCCTTCAACCCACTTAGCGCTCCCAGCGGGCAGTGCCAGGTACAGAATGACGAGTCCCGACAACCGCACCATATTGAACTAATTCACCCGTAGTTAGGGGAGGAATGCTAAAACAAAACAGTTTAAACTAAACAGTAGTTTCGTATGATAGTGAGCATATATAGGGTGTTTGATATTATACGCAAAAAAATGACAGGGGTTATTTTGATGAACACAATAAATAAATTTGTGAAATGTTTACCATAGAAATGTGAAATTTATTTTGGCATGTAAAAACAAACACTTTATTAAACTTATGTTGTGCTATTGCATAATGCTTGCCATCTAACCACAGATTGCAAGAGTAGGCAGTAAGTGTTATATCGAATTAATAACCTTAACTTAGTCGATTTTCTTTATAATTTGATAATATAACTAGTACTTTTTTTTTTCGAGAAGTCTTTTTTTATGTTTTGAGAAACCGTCACTTGAATATATTCAGTATATTACCAAACAGCCTGTATATCATTTATTCATCTTTTGACTTGGTAACATGCACTTAGGCAAGTTGAAAGTTTACAAGTAATTATTATGAATTATTACTCGGATTCCAAACTCCTGGCTGTGGTGGCTGCAAAGCTGCAAAGTTGAAATGGGACTGGGCGGCTCATGTCTCCCGTATGCAACCCGGTAGGTGAGCCAAGGTCTCAAGCCTAGGGATTTCTAGACGGAAAGCGACACCGAGGAAGGCCTAAAAAGCGCTGGAGCGACGACTAGGACGTCTTTCAAAGAGACTGGCGGGATCGGGCTCTAGGCCGTCGTAAGTGGAAAGAAGAGGCCGCCCAGCAGTGGGACAGTACGGTAAAAAAACGTAGGTACTTTTCTAATACAATAGTTTTAGTTCTACCTTTTCTAGGTCTCTCCTCCCAGATGACTCGAACGAAGGTCTCCGACATGGTTAGACTACTGCGATCGCTTTCTTAGCGATAAGACCACGCATTACACTTTTTCTCATAATGTTGTATGTAGCTTGTAAGGAATTACAATTTTCTTTGCAATATCTCTTTCTATTTTTGTTTTGTTCTTATGTATACAAATTATAAATGTCTAAATAGAGTTTTTCTGATAACCGGTTTTAGGCTAGTAATAAACCTGGTGGGTATTTTTGACCCTTTTTTGGAGGGGGGAGGGGGGGAAATGTGAAATTTATTTTGGCATGTAAAAACAAACACTTTATTAAACTTATGTTGTGCTATTGCATAATGCTTGCCATCTAACCACAGATTGCAAGAGTAGGCAGTAAGTGTTATATCGAATTAATAACCTTAACTTAGTCGATTTTCTTTATAATTTGATAATATAACTAGTACTTTTTTTTTTCGAGAAGTCTTTTTTTATGTTTTGAGAAACCGTCACTTGAATATATTCAGTATATTACCAAACAGCCTGTATATCATTTATTCATCTTTTGACTTGGTAACATGCACTTAGGCAAGTTGAAAGTTTACAAGTAATTATTATGAATTATTACTCGGATTCCAAACTCCTGGCTGTGGTGGCTGCAAAGCTGCAAAGTTGAAATGGGACTGGGCGGCTCATGTCTCCCGTATGCAACCCGGTAGGTGAGCCAAGGTCTCAAGCCTAGGGATTTCTAGACGGAAAGCGACACCGAGGAAGGCCTAAAAAGCGCTGGAGCGACGACTAGGACGTCTTTCAAAGAGACTGGCGGGATCGGGCTCTAGGCCGTCGTAAGTGGAAAGAAGAGGCCGCCCAGCAGTGGGACAGTACGGTAAAAAAACGTAGGTACTTTTCTAATACAATAGTTTTAGTTCTACCTTTTCTAGGTCTCTCCTCCCAGATGACTCGAACGAAGGTCTCCGACATGGTTAGACTACTGCGATCGCTTTCTTAGCGATAAGACCACGCATTACACTTTTTCTCATAATGTTGTATGTAGCTTGTAAGGAATTACAATTTTCTTTGCAATATCTCTTTCTATTTTTGTTTTGTTCTTATGTATACAAATTATAAATGTCTAAATAGAGTTTTTCTGATAACCGGTTTTAGGCTAGTAATAAACCTGGTGGGTATTTTTGACCCTTTTTTGGAGGGGGGAGGGGGGGTTGAAGGGCGTCGTAAAAAAAATGGCAAATTCTCAAGGGCGTCACAGTACAAATAAGTATGGGAAGCTCTGACCTAGAGTGTATTAGTAAGGTGGATTAGAATAACATAATAAATATGTATTAGTAAAATAAGAAATCTATACCATTTTATCGCTTACTTATATATTATCTTACTTTACCTATTCTATATATCACTTACCTTAAAAAACACATAATAAATACACTCACATGTTGTAGACACGAACATGTAACATTCATTTATTTTTTATTATTTTAACGCTAAAATATGATTTGTTTTGAAATTCGAACTTGTTGTGAGTTTGTCGTTGCTATGGCGACGCGTCCTTGGTTAAATGCGTTCAGTAACCAATATTTTTTTTATTTCTACAAATATAAATGTTACTAACAGATAATTAAACAGAATCTATCTATCTATAAAAAAAATCGAGTTAGTTAAGGTAAACAAATTCGAGTAGTTAGGTTAGGTAGTTAGGGGATAGATGCCGTACTTTTTGAATGAGCCTCATGATTTTTAAACTATTAATTTACCCTAAATAACTCCTATGAACATAGCTAGATAAATCTTTAATCTTGCATTACGAGCTGTCTTTATTGACCTAACAATTACTGATTCTGCAGAAATTTAGTTTTCGCAGAACCATATTTTTGGAGATAGCTGCCTACCTATATGGATAGCTGCTCCACCATGAAAATGCTTAGGAGGATAGATGCCCTATAGAATAAACACAAGTAAAATACAATATAAAATGTTTTATTTGAGTACCTATATAGAATATTAATTGAGCATTTGTCTAACAAAAAGTGCAGCACTTTTTGCACACTTCTGGCACATTGAATCCAGTCGGATGTTGACTTTGTATTATTGTAGTCAGCAAAGCATTCAATGAAGTAATTTTTGTCTGTCTGTTTGCTTTCTTATTTGTCATTCTTAGTTTTCTTCACTGGCAAGCCTTTTGTTTCCTTTCGCTTTATTGTAGTTAGGTATTGGGGGAGTTGTTTTCATTTTTGCTATTTGAACTGGGATGGAATACTAAATTATCTGGATATTTCATTGATTTCCAAGTTTTTTATGGTTATTTAATTGAAAGATGTCTGTTATTGTTCTGTAGTCGAAGAAATTACTCGAGAACGTACTCCTGCCCTTCTTTTGTATTTTTGTGGCATGGTTCAACTACAAACAGTAGGTATTGAATAAAAATATGTACACATAAGATATATTAAAACAACAAGATATTTCCGACGTAAAATATAACAAAATATGTTTTTCAAAACACACTGACAATTTATAGAGCTCTGGGGGATAGATGCCCCTAAGGGCACCTATACCGCGAAAAATTGGGGCGACCATCCTTTTTGAATTAGATAGATGCCTTTCTAATTCAGAAATAAACTAAATACAGGGTGGACCAAAAGTCCGTTTATATTTGAATCGGTTGCCGCGTCGAGCAGCGGCGGGCGGGGTGTGGCGGAGGGTTACGCATTGAAAGAGCGGCCAATGGGGATTTAGTGCCATGGCGTCGTTCAACGCTAGCCAACGTGCTCTCTGCGTACGCGAGTACTATCGAAACAACGATTCTGCGACCTTAGCGCAACGAAAATTTTGCGCTCATTACAACATACGGCATAAAATTGAAGCTCCATCAATTCAGTTGATTAAAAAATGGGCGCTCAAGTTTGAGGAAACAGGTTCAACAGTAAATTTACCTCGATCCGGTCGACCTAGAACATCGAGGGACCCCGAAAACGTGGAGCGAGTAAGAGCGTCTGTTCGTGACCAGTCTGGGCTTTCAACTCGAAAGCGGTCTACTGTCCTTAACGTGCCAAGAACAACTTTGAACCGCATTCTCAAGAAAGATTTACACCTACATCCGTATAAATCCAAATGGTGCAGGAATTAAGGCCTCAGGACCATGCCACTAGGTTGCAGTTTGCAAACGAAATGTTAGAGCAATTCACCAGCTTTACTAATATTTTTTTCTCAGACGAAGCACACTGCCATCTAAATGGGCATGTTAACAGACAAAATTGCCGTTATTGGAGTGACACTAATCCGAAATTAAAACATCAGAAACCTTTGCATTCTCCCAAGGTTACTGTATGGGCTGGTTTATCAGCAAGAGGCATTATCGTTCCATACTTTTATGAAGATTCAAGGGGACGTGCAGTTAAAGTAAATTCAGAGCGGTATATCGTCATGCTACAAAACTTTTTTGCCCCGGCGTTGCAGGATTTTGCTGGTTTTAATCAATGGTCATGGTTTCAACAAGATGGTGCCACTTGTCACACCTCCAATGACTCGTTAAGGGCAGCTCGAGTAATTTTTGGCCAAAAAGTGATATCGAAGAGAGGTGACATTAACTGGCCGACTCGTAGCCCAGATCTATCCCCAATGGATTTTATTCTATGGGGATACCTTAAAGGATCGTATTCGCGCAGAAATGCGTATCATTTCATCAAGCACGTGTCAGGCTGTCATCAAAAATTTCCACTCGCGATTGCAGCAATGCCTGAATAATGAAGGATCGCATATGGATGACGTTATTTTTAAAAAATAAATTGCCATTTTGTCTAGTTTCGAAAACAATAAACAGTTTTTACCTTTGGCTATTAGTTTATTTTTAATCATCATTTCAAATATAAAAAGACTTATGGTCCACCCTGTACAATAGAGCGGTTATCGACAACTAAGTGTGTAATCAATATACCAGTGTATTAAAGTAACAAAAATTTAATGGAATTTTTGACTACATACTTATAAAGTTATGCAACAAACAGTGAATATTAACGTCTGAAACTTTGACGCGTTATCTGCGTTTGCCGCGGACATGATCGCTCGCACAAGCGAAATACATCTATTCTGTGCAACCACCTGCGGGGGTTGAGGTGTGTGGCGCGCACGCTCCTTATTTAACCTATTAATTTTTTTTTATTTCGGTAAGTTAATTTTTTTGAAAACGAGGCACCTATCCCACTGGGGCATCTATTCTAGGTTTACCCTACACCATTTATAACTCAAGAACGGCTGAACCGATTTTAATGATCTTCAATTTGTTGGATTTATCACCGTCCCGAACAGCAGAATAACTATTAAAATATCAGAAATATACATGCAAAAAAATATATGAAGAATTTCATTTTCTCATACATAGATGCAGCTAATGATGTCCGATTGACAATTGTACCGGCGACATACATTGGCAGCCCGCATCATATGCATGTCAAGGCCGTACGAAGTTCGCCGGGTCAGCTAGTAGGTATTTAAAATTAATTGCTGTTCATTAGGCTCGCTAAAACTCAAAAACAGCTTGACTGCTTTAGATTGTGAATTTTTTTGTGTGCTTTTGAATGGGCCTCTGTATGATTTAGAATGACAATTGGACCCGGTAGGTAGCACTGTTGTCGAGATCCAGAAATTTGCAGACGAAGTCGCGGGAATACAACTAGTCACTCTAATATTATAAATGCAAATTTTTGGATATTTATTTATTAGGTACTCAATCACGACGTAACGGCTGAACTGATTTTGATGAAATTTGGTATATAAATAGATTATGCCATTGATTGAAACATAACAACAAACTTATTTTTATTGACAAACAAGGCGTGCGAAGCCGCAAGCAGAAGCTAGTGTTTTATAAAAATATTCAGGGTGTTTGATAATATACTGACGATATTCAAGTAACAATTTCTCAAGACATAAAAAAAAACTTCTCAAAAAAAACTACTAGTTATAATACCTATCAAATTTTAAAGTAAATCGACTAAGTTTAGGAGCGTATATTATCAAACACCCTTAATAAACCTGACAGTAAAACCAACTGAAAAGAGGTCAGGCCACAAACTTAAAAGAGGCGAAATTAATAATCAAACTTGCTTTTGATTAATTAATCGCTGGATCGCAATCCAATATGGCGGCTTGCAATCACTATTTTCTTTTTCTTAAAACTTCGTAATGAAATCTCGTTTTCCGATGCATCTTGATTACAATCGAACACATATTGCCAGATAAATAAATAATACTGGACATTTCACACGGCGCCATCTAGCCCCAAACTAAGCAAAGCTTGTACTATGAGAATCAAATAACTGATAGAATACTTAAATACGTATTTTTTGTAAATACATACTTATAATATATAGAGAATAAATAAATAAATATTGCTGGACATTTCACACAGCGCTATCTAGCCCCAAATTAAGCAGAGCTTGTACTATGGGAACCAGATAACTGATAGAATACTTGTATACCTACATTTTTTTTGTATATACATACGAGTATAATATATAGAGAAACAACCAGACCCAGATCTATATATCATGCAAACATTTGTTTCGCGGCAGGAACCGAACGCTCTACCTCCTGCATCTCAGCCGGCTATTCGCTCACTGCACCACGGAGGTCGTCAATAATTTAATTATTATGTTATCACATACACTAATAGTTACCTAACAATGAGTATAAACACCAAATTTCACATTATTTTGAATTACACTCAGAAACATTATCACACTAATATTATCAATGCGAAAGTTTGGATGTTTGTTTATTTATATGTTTGTTACTGAATCACGTCGTAACGGCTGAACTGATTTCGATGAAATTTAGTATGTATGTAGATTATAATCTGGATTAACACATAGGCTACATCTTGTCCCATAAATCAGGTTCCATGGGATAAAATGGGGTGTCTAGGTTACCTACACATTTAGGAGTGTAACGCGTACGAAGCCGCGGGCAACAGCTAGTAATTCATAATTCATTTACCTATTTATTTTAATATGTCATAGATCCATAATTATTAGTGAAAACTTAATTAAACATGTCAAATGGTTAGTACAAGTGTGATTCAAAGAACAAAATTTAAACATAAAATAATATTCGTAAAGTATGTGTACCATACAACAATAGTATAGATGCTCACAGTCGACCCTGTTTGAGAACGCATTCAGTATACCGTTGGAGCTGGCCCGGATTCTGCGCCCCAGGGATGTGCATCGCTTGCGCATGGTGCTGTAGAAACAGTCCACTCGCGCCTGGGCAAACATCCCCGACGCGCTGCAGGACCGGAGCTATAATGCTATAGTCCATATCTTCCAGTTAACCTTTGAAGGTGTACAATAGAAAGTGAGATGATGTGGTAAAAACAAAACAAATCATATATTGAATAATTATATTCTTACACATTTAAAAAATAACTATTTACCTACCATATATATAATCTTACATAATTTTATATTAATTTTATAATATTGCATAGCCGAAACAAGTGCACATTTTTATTTACGCCAAATATATGTCGTTTGACCACTATCTCACCTGATGGTAAGTTAAAATGTCTGAAGGTCCCACGGTCTGTGATCAGTCCTGGATTACCCTATAAGCTATTTAAGCAATTGCTTAGGGCATCCTGTGTAGGGGGGCACCAGAGACGACCGAGAAAAAAAGCGAGCACACGAAAGTTAAAGCAATTTTAAAATCCGCGCGTCTAAAATTGTCGTTGACGTTCGGTCGCAGTCATGACCTCACTTCCGCTCGCTTGCTCGTAGGTGGTTTCCTACCCCCCCCCCCCCCAAATGCTCTTTTTTCTTTTATTAATTCTTTGTCATGTAATTTCCACTGAAGGACTATTTCTTAAGTGGACTTCTCTTTATTTGTTATGGTTTATGGAGGAGGGCGCTGATGCCTGCGGCACAGTATTTTTACTCCTGCGGGTATCACCTTTTACACTGTTTTATGTATCAAATAGATATTTTGGTTTTTGATTTGAGTTACCTTAATTCGGCACTGTCTGTGATACTGCGGACGGACGCCTGCACCGATGCACCGTGGGAAGGCTCACGTCCGCGGTATTGCAGACAGCTCTGTAGCGGTGCGTCAGATCCGCCGCAAATCGATAATTTCAAAGGTGCGGGCCGAGCAACATTATGTACAAGTTTGCACAGTTTATCCGTTTCCGACGAACAATATAAAAAATAAATAAATACTAAGACAAATAAAACACGCAGCAGAATTTTTACCATATTAACAAACAACTAAGGGGGTGTCCATTAATTACATGAGGTATTCAGGGGTGGGGGGGGGGGGGTGTCAAACCGAATTTCACCCAATCTAACGTCCCCCACGTTAGATTGGGTGAAATTCGGAGGAGAGGGGGGGGGGGGTCTCGGCAAATATCAAGTTTTTTTCTGGCAAAAAAAGTATTAAATTGCGTGAAAATTTAATTAAAACCTCTCGAATAACAAAAATAAAACCGGCCAAGTGCGAGCCGGACTCGCGCACGAAGGGTTTCTACCATTATCTATAAAAACGGCAAAAAAATCACGTTTGTTGTATGGGAGCCCCCCTTAAATATTTGTTTTATTCGGTTTTTTGGTACTTGTTGTTATAGCGGCAACAGAAATACATCATCTGTGAAAATTTGTACTGTCTAACTATCACGGTTCATGAGATACAGCCTGGTGACAGACGGACAGACAGACAGCGGAGTCTTAGTAATAGGAGGTCGTTTTACCCTTTAGGTACGGAACACTAAAAAATGAATGACATGTGGCAATAACAAGCCCAGATTACGAGAGAAGCAATCTTGAATACTAGTCTTAAATAAAAATAATGTAGCCAATTGTGTTTGTTCTTAAAAGTCCAACGTATTTACACTATGAATATAAATTTTGAAAAATCTCACATGAGATAAGAGGAGGGGGGAGGGAGTCAAACCAAATCTCCCGACATGTCTCCAAGGGAGCGGGGAGGTCAAAAAAAGTCAACGTAATTAATGGACACCCCCTAACTAATGAGTAGTTCTGTAGGTATAACAATGTTTCTTCTTCTTCTTAGCGTGTCAATAGCTCTACTTATACTGTGTTAGATAGGTACTTGGCTACATTGATGGCGTCAGGAGAAGCCATTTGTAAGTCTTCTATTGTGCAGGTGTTCGGGCACAAAGGGCACATTAGCAGGTGTTTCATCGACTGTGCGGGATCACCACAGACGCATTGCATTTGGCTGGGATCCCTGAACTCTACATATTGACTCTGCAGCGACCAACCTGTTGCGCGTCTAGTAACAGATGGGTCGTCGCTGGTGGCCTACGTGACCAATGCTGATTGGATAGGTTTCAATGTTACCTGCATCATTCTGTATCCGTGGAACCTTCAGAACGTATAACCGAAACGGTGTGTGCGAATGGGTGGTATATCAACCAGGTATGGATCTAGAATTTTTCCTAACTAGGCAGACACTTAATGTGCCCCCCCACCACCCGTAGATCCAGGGCTGATTAACGAGGTATGGGTGGTACTGAGCCATGCCTCTGTTTGTCCTTTCATGCATTTTTAGCATTAAAATATTAAATACAGGCGGTTTTTCCAATGTGATTCACTGAATAAGATTTGATTATCGTGTTTGCACATAAACGCGAAATAAATCGGAATCGAGTAATGATCGAGACTGAATCTGTGATAATAATATTATAGAGTTCATAGTAAGAGACTGAGAAAGAGGGTAGATCGATATATCTGCCACCATGGCTGAACCAATTTTGGTGAAATTTCGTATGTCAATAGATTATGACCTGGATTCACACCTAGGCTACTTTTTATTGACAAACCACGCGTGCGAAGCCGCTGACGGAAGCTAGTTTAAACATATTCCTTAAATAGTAAAAAAACTAACATAACATGGAATGATTTTCATTAACCATATTTTTAAAGTATAAAAACTAAAAAGCACAAAGTATAAAATAAAGTAACCTTATTCTTAACATATGACTTTATAATAATAATCTAACGCGGCTCTCGTTTCATTTAACCGCTTAGATATAAAACTCATTATTGAATTACATTGCAGCGTGTACGGCAACATGACGGGGCCAACTCCTGTATTGGAACGTTATCCAGTATTTAGTACCAATTTGGTACCTTTAGTAAAACATTTGGTACCTGTATAGATTGGAAAATATTCAACAATTTAGTGACGCGGCCAGCATCCACAGTTAAAATGGCGGTGCCAGGCTGGTATTTGGAAATCACAACACAGGATTAAATTACATTAGCGATAAGATCGCCCATTGTACTAAATCTATTTGTAAAAATTATGCTCTAATTAATTTTGGTGTACAATAAAGATTTATCTTATCTTACATTAATTACAATCACACTAATATTTTAAATGCGAAGGTTTGGATGTTTGTTTGTTTGTTACTCAATCACGTCGTAACGGCTGAACCGATTTTGATGAAATTTAGTATGTACGTAGATTATAACCTGGATTACCACCTAGGCTACTTTTTATCCCATAAATCAGGTCCGATGGGATAAAAATGGGGTGTCGAGTTGCATCAGCGACTTTAGCGTTATTTCTAGGTTCTAGGTAATTTAGTAGTGTAACGCGTACGAAATCGCGGGCAACACCTAGTTAGTACTAAATCGTAGTGCAGTCACTGGTAATGCTGTGTTGTAATTTCAAGCGTATCAGCGTCGCGTCGCCATCTTGACGGTTGACACTGGCAGCGCCACTAACTTGTTAAATATTTTCTAATCTATTCAGGTACCAAATGTTTTATTAAAGGTACCAAATGGTTCCAAATAGGTACTAAATACTGGTGAAAAGAATTTTCCAATACAGAAGTTGACACCGCCATTTTGATGTACACAATACAGCGGTATTTTGGATCCAATACATTGGCCGATCTGAGGCAGTTGGCCCACAGACTCAAGGGACGTCTTCCGGCTGATAGCGATGTCTACTGGCACTCCTTCAGCACCTGAAGCGATTTCCTGAGCAGATCCTGTTGTGATCGAGCATGCTTGATCTCCAATTCTGCCAGATCTATTAAACTGAAACAAAGAAACAATAAATTAATCAAAGATTTATTTAATCATCTCAAAAATTATGAGTGTGACGGGATTTGAATTTGAACCCGCATCCTTCCTCTCTTTTAAACTCTTGATACGAGAAAAATCTTTGAAATCAGACAAAGCAGGTAAATACTTATAGCTGAACATAAATACAAATCGTCGGTACTTCTCGCCGGGACAGCTGCTCAGTCTCTACAAAGCACAAGTCCGCTCATGTATGGAGTACTGCTGCCATCTCTGGGATAGCTCAGCCAAGTATCATCTTGAATCCCTTGATTCGATTGAGCGACGTGCTGCTAGACTCATTGGTGATGACTCCCTAGTGGCAGCCAATTTACAAAGTCAGCACAGGCGCCGAGTAGCCAGTCTTTCAGTTTTTTACAAGATTCATTTTGGTGAATAAGACTCCGAGATTATACTGGCCCGGAAAACATACGCCGGAAGTTAGTTCTACTCCTTAATCGTGCTAACAAGAAAAGTTGAAGCAAATAGTTTGGTACGGCAAGGTGGTATGCCGACCAGGTATGATAAGGTATCTCTTTTTAAGCAAAAATATGTTTGTATTAGAAGATACCGCTCTTTTATAGCCATGCCAGTAACATTTTATATGTATGCATTACATAACACTAAAATACATAGAGAATAGCGTCGGAAATCATAATAATTTTGGCCTCCTTATATAGAAGACCTCCAACTTATGATCCAGCAACTGCACAATGCTTCTTTGGTAGTGGGCCTCAAGATGAACATGTCCAAGACGAAGGTGATGACGAATGCTGCCGGATTCCCGAATTCAGCTGTGATGATTGGAAGCAAGAAGCTGGCAGTAGTCGACAAGTACCTTTATCTTGGACATATTCTTTCTTTTGGTAAAGAGCATCAGAACAAGGTCTCTAGACGAATACAACTCGGGTGGGCTGCATTTGGAAAGCTTGAAGATGTTTTTCGGTCAAAGATCCCACAATGCTTGACAACTCGTCCGTATAACCAGTGTATCCTGCCAACAATTACTTACGGTGCCGAAACATGGGCGCTCACTAAGGAAACTGTGTACAGAGTACGAGTTGCACTGAGAGCTATGGAGCGCGCCATGCTTAGCATACACCTGCTGGATCGAGTTCCTAATACCGAAATCCGACGCCAGACGAAAGTCCAAGACGTCAGAATAAGGGACTCGAGTGGAACTGGGCAGGACACTTGGCTAGACGAGGTAATGGCAGGTGGAGTAAATCGTTGACCGAATGGTGGTCAAGAACAGGCCTAAGAAGTCCAGGACGTCCGTCGGCGCGGTGGGTGGACGACATAAAGAAAGTCGCGGGCAACTCCTGGATGCGCGCAGCACAGGACCGGGAAGGGTGCGTTTACAAAGGAAGGCCTACACCCAGCAGTGGGTACTTATGGGCTGTGGATGATGATGATATAGTTTTTATTTTTATGTTATTTTGTTTTATATTTAATTACATTTACCCGTCTATTAAGATAATTTTAAGATTTTATTATTGTTTACTAACAAAATGGATGACATGTCTGAGAAATAAATGAATTGAATTGAACATGGTTGATTTTTCGGCTTCTTGTGTAGACGTTCGTTCAAAGTTATCACTGCGAGAAAAATGTCAGACGTCAAATCGGGCTTATTATAACTTCGCAAGTTTAGTTAAACTTATAGTGCGCTATAGATGAATGTTGGGTTTAACTAACCTCTTTCTAAAAGCGGCTACCCGTCTGTTTCTAAAGTCGATGAGTTCTTCTCTGGCGCGAGCAGACAGCTTCTCGAATTTAGCACACGCATTCGCCTGGGCTTGTTCCGCCTGCAAATAATTTTAAAAAAATAAATAAAAAATTCAATGCTCATTTGCACATTCATGAAAAACCGGCCAAGTGCGAGTCGGACTCGCACACGAAGGGTTCCGTACCATTATCTACAATAAATATTTTCTTTCGCACAATAGCACAATTTTATTTATTTACCTTATTTGAGGTTGGTGCCGATTAAGCTAGTCATCTAAATTGTATGAGCGCCCTTACAACTCAGACAACTATCCTAATTGGCGTCAACTATGTATGTATGGGGGGCACCCTTTGATTTTCCACATTTTTTGTTTTTTGGAATTTTTCCTTTATTTGTGCTGCTTTGTCTACCATAACAGGTTTTCGACCCAAAACCTATAGGGTACTTCCGGTTCATCTAGAATTTTCAATTTTGGTTAAAAGCAAGGTATTACAGCCAGTTGACTCAGGACCTTGATTTTTATACACCTAATAGGGACTATAGATCTCAGTATATGGTATAAATTTCAACTAGCTAGGTCCACCCGTTTTTGAGAAAATCGGTGGTGACACACGGACAGACAGATGGACAGACGGACAAGAGAGTGATCTTATAAGGGTCCCTTTTTTACCTTCTGAGGTACGGAACCCTAATAAAACGTGACTAAATGAGTGTTAGATAAAAATGTGGATGGATATAGAAGTAATTCATAATTCGTTTATTGTCTATTAACCTAGATACATAAGATGGTTGAGCTTGATAAAGAACTTTACTAGATTTCGCCATTTTAGCCTACAAACATTAAGTAGAGGAAGGCCAAAGATGAGGCCGAGTGATTTTGTTTATATGTTTGTTACCCTTTCACGTCGTAACAGCTGAACCAATTTAGATGAAATTTGGTGTATATGGTGTATTTGGTCAAAACTCATAACCGGTTAAAACTCACTTTAAACGGAATGCCCTTTCGAGTGCCAGAGGGGGATTATTGGAAGAAAAATCCAAAAATTACTTTAAAAATTTATAATTTGAAAAAAAATTAACGCCCTACTGCCAACGAGATATACTGGACGGCAGTAGTTCGTTAAAATAAGTTTTGAGCTGTTTATGATTATTAAATGTTACATATAACGCTGGTGAGCGCGCACCTTTAAACAGAATCATGAAACAACATAATGATTTCTTTACTGGTATCGAACTGTTTGCAACCTCACCCGGCTCTTTTAGAAGGAGTGTATCCGATGTCATAATGTCGGATACACTCTTTCTGTCTGACCTAAAGTAAAAGTTAAAATCTTGATCTATTAGTACCTATGTAACCTACAGCCTATTATTTGTCTTTTTTCTTAAGCATGCATTAACACTTCTTATGCCCTTATAATTTGGGAATCCAATCTGTGGACACCGAGGCTGATTATACATAAATAACCTTATTTGGTATTAGTATTAAGTAACCTAATTGTTTGTTGTCCCTAAAAAAGAAAAATAAAACAATAAAATATAGATTACTAGCTGTTGCCCGCGACTTCGTACGCGTTACACTACCAAATGTGTAGGTAACCTAGAAATTAAGCTAAACTCGCTGTTGCAACTTGACTTGACATCCCATGGGAACTGATTTATGGGATAAAAGATAGGTAATCGAAATCGGTTCAGCCGTTACGACGCGATGGAATAATAAACAAACATCCAAACTTTCACATTTATAATATTAGTGTGATGACCTGGACTAAGAAATATGCTTCTATATGTCCAGCATTATTTATTATTATTATTTTATTGACAAACCACGCGAGCCAAGCCGCGGGCGGAAGCTAGTCTACCTATATTCAAAACTTCATCGAAATTGGTCCAGCAGTTTAGTCTTGAAAACGTAACAGAGAAACAGGATTACTCTCGAATTTATAATCTAATACATAAAAATCTCGTATCACGGTTTTAGTGGTCGTACTCCTCCGAAACTAGTTGACGGATTTCAATCAATTTTTTTTGTATATTTGGTAGATATGAGAATAGGTCGTAAAGTATTTTTCAGCCACCTACCCCCACCCCCCATTTTTTAATCGTGATTTTAGTATTTTCGTATGAACAATATCCATATAATTCAACCGTCGTTCATTGACGTGAAGTCATTTACATGAAGTGTCGCGTCACTTTGACAAGAGTGTTTTATATAGTTTTTATCCCGAAGTTCCCGCGGGAACGGGAAATTTCAAGCGTGCGAAGCCGCGGGCGGGTCAGCTAGTATAAGTATAGTTAGTGGTATGTGTACTAATATATAAAAATAACAATGGAAAGCGTGTCTTACCTCCTGAACCTCCAAAGGCTGTGTGTGCGCACAAAAACACAACAACGTGTTAAAAACGTACAAAAATAGTTAGCCTTTTGCAGATATACAATCACACCCCAGATATTTTTATATTAAGTATCACGGGTGTAAATAGCACATGTCTTTGAACATTAGATTCAAGTCTCTTGCAGATATACAATTACACCCGAGATATTTTTATATAAAATAATCTCGGGTGTAAATGGCACATGTCTTCAAACTTTAGGTCCAAGTCTCTTGCAAATGTATAACTACACCCGATATTTTTTTATATAAAATAACCTCAGGTGTAAATGGCACATGTCTTCAAACTTTAGATTCAAGTCTCTTGCAAATATACAATTACACCCGATAATTTTTCATATAAAATAACCTCGGGTGTAAATGGCAGATGTCTTCGAACTTAGGTTCAAGTCTCTTGTAAATAGTTTGAATGAATTTCAGACAATAAGCATTGAAAGTGCTTAACCAATATTATGAAATAATTTCAAAAGATGTGTCAGCAAAAAAAAATCCTTTTTCATTTAACCTTTGGTATGCTTGGATTCCAGACAAAATAAATTATATTATGACTCGTGTAGCTCTGTGTTTCAGCGTACCAAAGGTTAAATAAATTAACGTTTCAGGTGTTTATGTCATTCCCACTATACAGTATCGATGAGTTCAAGCTTTTTAAAATCACCCCAAAAAATACATCACAAAATCCCGACAGGCTTGAAATTATTGAGATGATTTTAAAAATCTGAAGATCTCGTTTGTGTCGGATAACAGTTTAAAATTAAAATAATTAAATAATCATATACAGATTGAATTTGTAAATATAACTCCGTCGACTTAACTCGGTACCTGGCTCGAATTCAATTCTGTTAAGAACGGTCATCAAAATAAAAATAGTACTTAGATTGAAAAATTACAATTTTTAAAGTAATTAAATAAATAATCTTAATATATTGATAATCATTTTTTATTTTTTTATTACAAAGAATCATCACTACTTTGGTTCATAGGTTCTACCACAGACATGGTATCACTGCCATCGTCGTCCTCAAATTCGCTCCCCGACTCGTAAATAATAACAAAGCTCAAACGTAACAAAAACAAAAAAACTTTAACAACCAAAAACTTAACAAAAAACAGCAAAAGAAAAAACTCGGAAGTGAAATACTGCTGAAATGAAGTACAGCTGCTACCTTTGGGATGGTTCGGCCAAATACCAACTCGCTACCTTAGACTCGATAAAACGTAGGGCTTTCAGGCTTATAGGTGAACAATATATGGCGGAGAGTAAGACCCAAAGTCTCGAACACCGCCGTAAAGTAGCAAGCCTATCGATCTTTTACAGAGTACATTTCGGGGAATGTGATTAGGAACTATACGATCTGATCCCGCCATCTCCCTTCCATCAAGGGATAAGAGGCGCACGGCTCAGTACCATCCGTACCTAGTCGATATACCACCCAGTCGCACACATCGTTTTGGTTCTACGTTCTTGATGCCTACAGCTAAGGTATGGAACACTGCCGTCATCTGTTTTTCCTAAATAATACAATCCGGGTCTTTTTAAGGTACAAGTAAATAGGCTTACCGCTTAACATCAGGTGAGATTGTGGTCAAACGAAGATCTAACTAATAAAAAAAAAATTACGCGCACGCGTGTATCGCTAAGTATGCCAATGCTACTTGCCGGAGTGAGGCATGACGAACGGGAGGGGGGGTCGCGTTTCGAGCCAGGTACCGAGTTAAGTTGACGGAGTTATAGATAAATTTTCCTGTTATTATAGTACTTACAGCATGTACATCTTTATTCTTAGCCCTCGCTCGTTCTAAGTTCCTGTTGGCGGCTTCGTAAGCAGCTAGACATCTACAAACAAGTCATATAAGTTTAAAACTGAAACCCGACTACGTAATACCTATGTCGATGAGCCTATGTCATCTGCACCATAATAACGAATCGATTGACACCTCATTCATCAAAATCGGTCGAGTAGTTGAGGCGCTGCGGTGGAACATACGTAAATACATTCATACATAGACTGCTAAAAACATAACACTTCTTTTTGGCTTTGCCACAGTCGGGTAAAAAAAATAGAAAATTATAATGAGACCACTAAGGCGCTGCGCAAAAGCAACTTTTTGTTGCTAACACACGACACCATCACAGGAAGCCTTGGTTTTCCCTGGCAATGTCTGTCAGCGTCTGCACGGAAAGTGTATGATCTCATATTAACATGCCCTCACACACCCACACAATACACACAGTCACACACACGCACAAATATACCCTCTCACACACAAACCCCCCCACACACACACACACAAACCCCCCCACACACACACACACGCACCAACAAACTTAAATGCATCCCTTACACGAGTCCCCGATATTTTATTTTATTTTGTCTTAGTAGTTTTGTAATAAATAAATAAATAAATATTGCTGGACATTTCACACAGCACTATCTAGCCCCAAACTAAGCAGAGCTTGTACTATGGGAACCAGATAACTGATATAATACTTATATACTTTTTGTTTTGTAAATACATACTTATAATATATAGAACAACATCCAGACCCTTTATTATTACTACTTATCTTTTATCTTTAGCTTAACTTAACTTTGTTTTTTTTTTTGTTTCTTTGTTCTCATAATAGTCAAAAATATATACTTAATCGGTTTGGTCTAGCACATAATCTGTTTAACTTTTGCAAATCCATACAGGGCATCCGCGATTCAGGTAGTACCTAGTGCGGAGCTCATTATGTACATAAATAGATGTTAATACTTATTTAAAAAAATAAAATATTTGTAAATATTTGTATTTGCAAGCCTCTGTGGGAAGAATTTGTTCTTATTTCTAGTCTTGTGTGAGGGTTGCGCAAGTCTCTGTGGGAAGATTTGTTGCGCATAGAAATCGTTGACGTGTGTGGCCTCTATTAGATTTCAACGAGAATAGCCTTTACCTGAGTCGCCTCACGAGGACCGCTTTAGCGGCGTGCGCATCGCGCATGTAGTACCGCAGAGTATCCGCCAGCTTCAGGTCCTGGTCTGACGCCATGCGACCCTCAATCTTCTACAAAAACATTATAATTCAATTGATTAAATGCAAAATAAATTAACTAATTAAATGCATTCTCATCGGAACTGAATCAACAAACAAACAAACATTGCAAGCTAAATAAAAGATTGTAAAAACGAATCCCTGTTTCCCTTGATCACGCTATAACTTGAGAACTACTACCGAATTCATTGATCTTTTTGAAGTGAAAACTTCTTTGGCGCGTTGGACATTTTTTGAGATGGGAAAAAATCCATTCTATTATTTTATTGTTTGTTATAGTCCGCAAATCAGATTTGATCCTAACGGAAAACCAGCGTGAGGTGTTATACTCGTATTACAACCCGCATTATGCTGAGTTAGGGTCCCTTTTGCAACTATGTATTTCATTGTAGATTGTCTAGTTTTAAGTTATATTTTGTACCTCATTCTTTTTTTTCTGTGTGCACCTACTGTAACGTTGCAAATAAATTTTCATTATATTCTATTCATTGAACTCGCGACACTGTTGCCGTTACCGACACCTCTATATATGGAGTGAAAACTTCTTTAAGCGCGTTGGGCATTTTTGAGATGGGAAAAAACCATTGAATTGAACTCGCGACACCGTTACCGTTACCGACACCTCTGTATATAAGTATCTCGTAATTGTTCAAGTTTTCACTTCTGTCGGCACTCCCGGAGTGTCACTTTTTTTTAGTTTTGTAGAAGGTTCTTACGTAAAGAAAAGTTAAGAAAATTGCGTAGAAAATTAGATAATTTCAGAAAACTAACGACTATTTTAACTTCATGAGTTTGACAGTTCGCGCGTTTGATGAATGTGAATTTAGCAGACAGCTAATGACAGGACTACGTCTGTCGGGTCAGCTAGTTCAATATACAGGGTGTTTGGTAATATACTGACGATATTCAAGTGACCATTACTCAAAACATAAAAAAGTACTTCCCGAAAAAAAAACTACTGATTATACTATCAAATTTTAAAGAAAATCGACTAATTTTAGGTGATTAATTTGATATAAAACTTACTGCCTACTCTTGCAATCGACATCTAAAAATAAAGGCCGATTTGATATCTCATTCGGAAATGCCTACGGGTTTTTGGTTAGAAAGGGACAACAAGACGTCACCAATACAGTATCTGTGGTTAGATGGCAAGCATTATGCAATAGCACAACATAAGTTTAATAAAGTGTTTGTTTTTACATGCCAAAATAAATTTTACATTTCTATGGTAAACATTTCACAAATTTTGGTATTTATTATGCTCATCAAAATAACCCCTTTCATTTTTGTGCGTATATTATCAAACTTCCTATAGATCTGTGCTCCCCCCTCTCTAACGGAGGACCCGCGCGAGTAGCAATGAGAGCATGTACCCTGCATTTGTCGAAGGTGTCGGAGGCCCGTGTGAGGAAGCGCTCCGTGGCCTGCTGCTCCCGAGTGGCGAGCTGGGTGATGCACGAAGACAGCTTTATATGTGCATCCGCTACCTCTGAAATTACGATTCCTATATTATATACTAATTATATATTGACGTAAATACGTAAAAACCACATGTAAAAAGTTAAAATAGCAATGGACAGGCCATATTCTTAGAGAAAGAAAAGAGATGGACTCAAAGCTCAAGTCCGGTCTGGTATGGAGTACTACTGCCACTTTTGGGATGGTTCAGCCAAATACCAGCTCGCTACCTTAGACTCGACAGAACGTAGTGCTTTTAGGCTTATAGGTGAGCAATATATGACAGAATATTGGACTTAGTAACCCAAAGTCTCAAACATCGCCGTAAAGTTGCTAGCCTATTGATCTTTTACAGAATACATTTTGAGGAATGTGCCCAGGCCAGGAGATGGCGGGATCAGATCGTATAGTTATACGATCTGATCCCGCCATCTCCCTTCCAACAAAGGACAAGCAGACGCACGGCTCAGTACCATCCGTACCTAGTTGATATACCACCCATTCGCACACACCGTTTTGGTTTCACGTTCTTGATGTGTACAGCTAAGGTATGGAACACTTTACCGTCATCTGTTTTTCATAAATAATACAATCCGGGTCTTTTTAAGTTAAAAGTAAATAGGTTTCTTTTAGATCTTCGTGCTTCATCTTAGACGACATCATCGCTTACCATCAGGTGAGATTGAGGACAAACAAAGTTCTATCCAATTAAAAATAATAATAATAACAGAATGGTATCCAAGAGACGGTAAAAGACACAAAGGAAGACAAACAAGAAATTATGAATGTGACCTAAAGAAAATAGCCAGTCCAGAATGGACGAGAACAGCCAGAGACAGGATGAAGTGGAAATCTTAAGAGGAGGCCTTTGTTGAGGGACAAGTGATACAAAATATTAAAGTGTTTGCCGATACCATACTGTGCCTAGGTTACAGTGCTATCTAGCCCCAAACTAAGCAGAGCTTGTACTATGGGAATCAGATAACTGATAGAATACTTATTATACCAACTTGTTTGAAAAAAATGTATACTTTGTTTTTTCTTCAATAGTTATAAAAAAAATTCTTTGTTTTATTCTTAAACAGGCTTCCGCCCGCGGCTTAGCACTCGTTGTTTGCCAATAAAAAGTAGCCTATGTGTTAATCCAGATTATGATCTACGTACATACCAAATTTCATCGAAATCGGTTATAAACATCCATACATACATACAAACTTTCGCGTATTATAATATTAGTGGGATATAATACCTTTATGCTTAGAAGTCATTCTATCTACTTTAGCGACCGCCTCCTTCAGATGCGAGTAGTACTCTTGTAGGAAGGACGTCTCCTGCTCGAAGAAGTCGTTCACGTCTCGCACTGTGGCGCCGAGGTATATCTCATCAGTGGTAGTCGTCATCGACCGCATCTGTGAGAATACATACGACAAATGTATTTCGACACAACTAACAAACACACAGAAACTACATACTGTGGATAATTAAAGCAGAAGATATCCTCGTCACAAAACTTAAAAATGTATCGTATACTAGCTGTTGCCCATGACTTCGTACGCGTTACACTACTATATGTGTAGGTAACCTAGAAATAAAGCTAAACTCGCTGTTGCAACTTGAATTGACACCCCATTTTTATCCCATGGGACCTGATTTATGGGATAAAAAGTAGCCTATGTATTAATTCAAGTTATAATCTCAGGTTCAGCCGTTACGACGTGATTGAGTAACAAACAAACAAATAAATAAACAAACATACAAAGTTTCGGATTTATAATATTAGTGTGATTTTACTTAGAAAACTTTCGTGATTAATTTCATAATTTTTATAAATTTTATTATTATTTGTGTTTGCCTGTATCGAGAACTAGAGAGAACAGCAGTGATGATAATGATGATGATGCAGCCTGTCAACACGATGAGCCACCGTTGACGCAACCTCGACCACCGCGCCGGTCTACTCACGCGCAGAGGGCTGCGGCGCGTAGTGCGAGGCGAGATGTAGTGCGGAGCGGATCGCAATCACCCTGATGATGTCAAATGATCATAAATCAACTCACTAGTCCGCCAATAAGGTCCATTTTCCCCCTCGGCTTAGCGCACAGATCCTGTTGGTACTCGAGAAAGACCCGGAGATGAGTGTCGTGTCTGAACACCGGGTGAGCTGCTAACCGTTGCAGGAACACTTCGTGCATTGCTACCGTTTTCTTGAAGGTTGCTAGGTATTCACTGTAAATATATTTATTTGTAAAATAAAGTATTTTAACGTTTTACAAAAGAATAGTAGATTAATAAACGAGGGGATAAAGCAGGGTCTTACGTCACGGACTCTATATTGAATCTCGAACGTAACGAAGAATCATAAGTGCAGAGAGGGATATACGCACACCCAAGATGCAGACAGCTTTATCCACGAGGAGAATACTCTACTGTTCACACTTTCTGCGAGACAATAAAAACCAAATCTAGGTTGGTGCATTCTGTGCAGAGGTTAGTTCGATTTACGAATAAGTTCTTTTTGTGTGGGTCTCTTTGGTATACATTTAAATACAAATGAGGTTCCAAATTCAAATCACATTATGCCCGCGAGGGCATGATAAAATTCAGTACAATTTTACTCCCGGTTCAGCCGTAGGGCTTTAATCACCTGCTTTCGGTGAGGTTTACATGACATATAATTTGATATTGTCGAGCAGATGGTGTGAAAAGTATATTAGCGCTTTACAAAAGAAAAATACATTATCGACCGCCTCTGTCACGCAGTGGGCGAATAGCCGGCGGAGACGCGAAAGAGCAGAGTGGCAACGTCGCGTGATACAGAGAAGCCTAGGAAGTTAGACTTAATTATCTTAGTTTGGTATGGTAGAAATGAAATACGTAATTTTGAAATCCAACAATAACCTCCGAGACGCATTGGGCGAATAGCCGGCTGAGACGCAGGAGGTTGTTGTGGATTCGGTTCCCGCCGCGGAACATCAGATATTTGTCCCGGATCTGGGTGTTTCTCTACTTATTATATATCGATAACACTAATTACCAGTAATTGTACTGAAAATCCATACTAATATTATAAATGCGGAAGTGACTCTGTTTGTTTGTTTGTTACCTTTTCACGACTAAACGACTGAACGGATCATAATGAAACTTGGCAAGGAGATAGATTATATCCAGGAGAAGGGCATAGGCTATCTGTTGTCTTAAAAATAATCTTGAAGGGAGTGAAATAGGGATTGAGATTTCGTATGGGCAATCCAAAGTTCCTCATTTTATGGATCTGAAAATTTATATTTTCAGATTTGGTATAAATAGATTATGAAATAGGCTACTTTTTATACAACTGCGCAAAAGGAAGGTAATGTTATTTTTATAAAAAAATAACAAAATACTATTTGAAACAAGCAACACGACATCTCTTGTCAATGTACTAAACTGCAACGTTTGGCATTGAGCAGGTCAAAAACTGTATAAGTTTGCCTGTAGATGGAGCTAAGGGCGCTTTAGTCGTAATCTGAATCATCTCACTAATTTCGACCCTGACGTGAAATAGCCTGGTAGCACAATTGGATATCTTCGTATCAAAGGTTGCGGGTTCAAGTCCCGTCGAGGCTTACAATTTTGGAGATGGTTTTAAAAATCTTGAGGGTAATGTTTTTATTGACAAACAACGCGTGCGAAACCACGTGCGGGTCTGCTAGTTTAGAATAGTTCAGAATACTCGTTGCGCGAGTCCCACTCTTACTTTACAGTTTTCTAGACTTTGAGTACTTACTCCTCTAGTTCCTCCTTCATCTTGAGGAACTCCTCCCTGGTGAGCGCGCCCTCGCCCTCCCCTAGCCGCTGTAGTTTCTCGCGGGACGCGTCGAAATCAGGCCTTGGTGGCGCCGGCGGTATCTGACAAATTACACTATTTTCATTTAAAATGAAAATGTATTTATTCATAAAGATCACTTTGAAATGTCAATTTTACTGCCTGTTCCTTCGCGACCAAGCCAGAAAAGAAAGGTAAGAAACAAGGATACAAAAACAGGATATTAACCGTGGCGTCCACTACTTCGAGAGCTTCTGTACTCCCTGTCCTAACCAACCAACATAAAATTTCCATTACACCAACACGTGGCAGGCAGCCTATGCCACAGACTGCCCATCAAAAAAATCCAGAGAAGCTAAATCGACGTCTAGTCGGCATTTTTGAAGTGAAAACTTATTTAGGCGCGTTGGACATTTTTGAGATGGGAAAAACCATTGAACTCGCGACACTGTTACCGTTCCGTTACCGACACCTCTGTATATAAGTATCTGTAGTGTAGTCTGTTCAAGTTTTTACTTCTGGCGACACTCCCGGAGTGCCGCTATTTTTTTTTATGTGTTATTTTGGTTCCACGTTCTTGATGCGTACAGCTAAGGTATGGAACACTTTGCCGTTGTCTGTTTTTGCTAAAGAATACAATCCGAGCCTTTTAAAGGTAAGAGTGCATAGGTTTCTTCTAGATCTTCGTGCTTCATCTTAGACCACATCATCGCTTACCATCAGGTGAGATTGTGATCAAACGAAGACCTATCCAGTTAAAAATATAAAAATAAAACTTGTTGGGAAGCAGGTGATGGTAAGCGGTCACCGTCGGCTATTGACACCGTCAAACACCCAGGGTTTGTCGATGCGTTCCCTACACTGTACAAACCTCTTTACATTTCTCTTGAAGCTTGGCATGTCGCAGCCTAACACGGTATTTTTGGTATTTTGTAACATTTGTCTAAATTGTAAGGGATGAAATGTTATATACCGATAATGTTTAGCAACAAATGTTATATAACTGGGGATCAATTCCCTTAACATAAAATAGTAAAATTCGAGTATACATCTAGTCTCGTTATGTTAAATGTCCTAAACGGTATTCACGTAACTGACAATACAATGGTATGAATATACTGACATGCGATTATACTTTATTTATACCAAGCTAATATTGACTACCTCCGTGGCCCAATGGGCGAATAGCCGGCTGAGACGCAGGAGGTAGCGGGTTCGATTCCCGCCGCGGAACAAATGTTTGCATGATCTACAGATATTTGTTCTTCTATATATGATATGTATGTATTTACAAAAAAAAAAGGTATATAAGTAGCCTACCAGTTATCTGGTTCACATAGTAAAAGCTCTGCTTAGTTTGGGGCTAGTTAGCGCTGCCCAGCAATATTTATTTAGTATTGTAATATTAGTGGAAATAATGCCAAAATACAGTGTTAACTTTATATAACGACACTCAAGGGACTCTGTATTTTGACGATATAGAGAGTTGTCGTTAAATGGAGAGAAGAAAAATCTGTATTAGAAAAAAAGGACACGGTAGAGCGACTAAATCCAAAGCGTCTACCAACATCACTTAACTTCTCTCCCGCCTCGATTGCGCGTATCAGTAAAACTTTTTCGTCAATACATCAGTGATTTTCTCTTACTTGCCATGTTTACAGTTTGAAAGTTTGTGAGCAACTAAGAAAATGATAACGTATATGGTCCGTGCGGAATAAGATGGCAATAGAGGTCATTCACCTCACCGACTAGTGACGAGAAAATAAACTAGGTACCACAAATTAAAATTTTGCATTTTTTGGGAACTTCACAATTCTAAAGCTTATTACGCATTTAATTATAGATCTAAATTATTTTGTATTTAAAAATATTTTCTATACTTACCTACTTGAATTCTAATAATAATACACAAATCATATAATTTTATCGGACATGTGCATGTAATTTGGTACTCGGAATATTATTCACAAATGCAATATAAAATGACTGGCTTAAAATATATTTCGTATTTTAAAACAATAAAATACGTGAATAGAACATTGAAAACATAAAATTTCATGCAGTGATTTTCCCCTTTTTTGTATATTTTCAAGTTGTACAGTTTGCCTAGTTGACTTCTTGTAGGCCTTGTACTACGAGATTCTAGCGATAGCAGTTTTACGACACGTTTGTATGGTGTACGACAGAAATAACGATACATCTTTACGATTTTGGGATATCGTAGTGAAGGAAGGTGAATGACCTCTATTTCCAAGCTACCGCACATCAAGTATAGATAATTCATGCCTACTTGTGCAAGCAATCCCAATTTGTAAACAAAAGAACGGATTTCTTAGAAAGTTCGGTATGTATGATGCCGACAGTCGAGTCTATTACGGGCTAGGATCATAAAGCGACAAAAGAACATACACAGCACAATTTTTACCAATTTTGATAGCTTAAAAAGTACTTTTTATTATTGAATTGTTGTCGTTATTGAGAGTGTGTGTATTGTAATGCTATATAGAGTATATGGAAGACAAGCTAAACCAAGCAAAGCCGAGTGATTTTGACGCTTTAGGGAGTTTGTCATTAGATCGAATGACGTTACATGGAGTTAACACTGTATATTCAATTAATAATCAAATCTCTCTAAAATCTAAAATAAAATAAAGTTATTTTGGTGAATCACCTACTATTTAAGTTTTTGAAATGTTTCAAAGCATTAAAATTACTTAAGTTTATATTAGTTTCTCATATAAGTGAAATGTAAATTTCTTTTGAGGAAATAAATGTTCTTTAACCATCTCATTTGGGTCAACTTTTGTTGTGTTTTTAAAATTGTATTACATGACCCTGATGTGTGGGAGCACCAAAAGGGTAATGTTTTACTCACGATATAGCCAGCATAGTCTTCATTCTCCTCATATCTATCATGGAGCCAGACAAACTCCTCATGCTGTCTCACCACCGTGAACTCAATGTTACGGAACTCAGGTAACGTGGTCTTGGTGTGCACCGTGAATTTCACCTTTTCTTTCTCGCTTAGTGCATCTGATATATCCACCTGAAGCATACAAAAAACAAGGTAATTTAATTTTACAAAACTTACAAAATCATCGGAAAATCCTGGGTCCAGCAAGGGGAGAAGACTGTAGCTTGAGGGTCCGTATTAGAAGATCTTGTGGACGAGCCTAACATCATAAGAGTATACAAGTCACATCGACTCCGCATCAGCAAGCTGAAGTATTGACATAGCTTGGAGAATAGCTCGGTGCGTGATCCACGAGGCAGTTCTCTGTTGTACTATTTAATTACTATTAGCCCATATTGTCCCATGGTTGGGCAAAGGCCTCCCCCCATTTCCGCCTTTCCCAACGGTCCAGTGCCACTGAATTCCAGGTCTGTATTGTATTGCTTAGATGGAAAGAGCTGATAAATGTTGCTGAGTTGGATGCTGACAAAATTCGTCACTCTGGAAATGTATGGAGAGGCCTATGTTCAGCAGTGAACATTCTATGGCTAACATGATAATGATGTTCCACTTGTGGGTTAAAGTGGGATATCTTCATAAATTCCACAAGATATCCTCAGTGTGCTGTGTAAAAGAGCAACGGGCCAAATCTTCTTCTTGCCCTTTTCCCCATCACGTGGGGTCGGCACAACATGTAATTTTCTTCCATACCTTTCTATCAGCCGTCATCTCCGTCAACAGAGGGTCAATTCACGTAGGTAATAACATTTTAAAAACATAGCGACAGTTGACCCAAATAAGAAAGGATTATGAATTGAAGATATTTTGGCATTTTGTTCCATTATTAGCTTAATACAAATAAAGTGTAAAATCGCATGTCAAGTCAACTCATACCATTGTATTGTCATTACGGGAATACCCTTTATGACATCCCACTAATTTTATAAACGCGAATGTTTGTATGGATGTTTGTTACTCTTTCCTGTCGTAACGGCTGAACCGATTTCGATGAAATTTGGTATTTACGTAGATTATAACCGTGGATTAACACGTAGGCTATTTTTTATTAACAAACAACGCGTGCGAAGCCGCTGGCGGAAGCTAGTTTTAATATAACGAGACTAGATCGAAGCTTGAATTGAATTGATTGAACCGAAACATTGTCGGTAGAAAAACCGATAAGACGGTACGTGATAAATTCCGTATTTATAATAATGATTGAAATAAATCACGAGAGTTTTCTAAGTAAAAAATACTATTTTAAGTTACGTGAATTGGCCTTCTGAGTACCATTCATGAATTGTGCAAATTTTAATTGTATAGTTGTTTGATGTGTAATAAAGTATTATCTATGTATCTCCTGAGGGCTTAGCCAAGTTACAGTCGATTAGCAATGACGCTAGTCGATACGTCCGAAAATGTATGGGATTTGACACATGCTATAGAAATATTACGTCATTCAGCGACAACAAATGTATGTAGAAGTCGAATAGATTCGTGGCGAATGACATTTGGTTACGGGCCCTGTATAGAATCAATAACACACAAAAGTCACAAAAACAGTAACACAAAACAAGGTCGCCCCAATCAAGCACTATTTATAACTATCACTCACCAGCAGACTGTTATCAGCTAGTGATACATTCTCGCTGGGCTTTTTGTCTATTTTGATGTCACTAGTGCTGGAGGGGGGAGATTGAGCTGGGGCCGACAGGGGGTCATGGTTGCTTTCTTCAACACAATCCTGAAATTAATAAAAATTTTAGTTTTAGGGCATGGTTCTTAATTAATATAATAATTCGTTTATAACTTAATCTATATCTATATATATATAAATCAATTGCTGTTCGTTAGTCTCGCTAAAACTTAAGAACAGCTTGACTGATTTAAATTTCTTTTTTTGGTTTTTTTCCCTCTACTATAGGGGTGGTTTAAAAGAAAATAAAATGGGGATAAAGTGCTATTCTATGGGATTTTTGTTTGAACTCATGACCACTAATAGGCTATATTTTGTTTTGAAATCCGTGCGAAGCCGGTGCGGGTCAACTAGTACATATATAAAAATGAATTTATGTTTATTAGTCTCACAAAAACTCAAGAACGGCTGAACCGATTTGCCTAATTTTGGTTTTGAAATATTTGTATAAGTCCAAGGAAGGTTTATAAGGTGAGAAAATATAAAGAAATTGCAATGAAAGCAGTAACTATTTTATTTTCCCATACAAACTATTCCTGTCTTTCAAACAGGATGTGTTTATTTAATTTCTGAACATACTATAAATATTTGACCACAGACAAATGTGACATAATAGGTTGGGGAAAAAGTCTTTTCACATTATAGTATGTATGAACTTGTAATAAAATCTCTTTGGCTATATGTATCTGGCTGGTTTTGGTATCATTCAAAGTTTAAATTTTAAAGAAGATAATTCCAAATTCAAATTAGGAAAATGTGTGATTTTTATTTGTTTTTCGTACAGTAAAGATGAGTGAATCTAATGTAGAAATTCGATACATTTTAAAATTATACTACAAACAAAGTAAAAATGCAACGCAAGCCGCGAAAAAATACCCGATGTTTATGGACCTAGTGCAGTGTCTGTGAGAGTAGCACAAATTTGGTTTAAGCGTTTTCAATCCGGAAATTTTGATGTCAAAGATGGACGTCGCTCTGGTCGCCCTATTACGGATAAAATTGATGCCATTTTTGAAAAAGTGGAGCAAGATCGGCATATCAGTAGTTACGACGTAGCTGAAGAACTGGGAATTGACCACAAAACAGTTTTGGCGCATTTGAAAAAACTGGGTACACAAAAAAGCTCGTTATTTGGGTACCCCATGAGCTCACTGAAAGAAACCTAATGAACCGTGTAATCATTTATGATTCTTTATTACGACGTAATGAAATCGAACCATTTTTGAAGAAGCTGATAACTGGTTATGAAAAGTGGATCACGTACGACAAGAATGTGCGAAAAAGGTCGTGGTCAAAGGCCGGTCAGGCTTCACAGACTGTGGCGAAACCCGGGTTAACTCGCAACAAGGTGATGCTGTGTGTGTGGTGGGATTGGAAGGGCATTATTCATTATGAGCTGTTGCCACAGGGCAGGTCCAACGATTCTGAACTCTACTGCGAATAACTGATGAGATTAAAGCAAGAAGTTGAGAGATAGCAGCCGGAATTAATCAACAGAAGGGGTGTGGTTTTTCATCATGGTAACGCTAGACCTCACACATCTTTAGCCACTCAGCAAAAATTAAGAGAGTTTGGCTGGGAGGTGTTAATGCATCCGCCGTATAATCCTGACCTTGCACCTTCAGATTTCCACCTGTTTCGGTCTCTTCAGAATTCTTTAGGCAGTGTCAGGTTAACATCACGAGAGGACTGCCAAAACCACTTGTCGCGGTATTTTGATCAGAAGCCCCAAAATTTCTATAGCAATAGGATCATGTCCCTACCTACAAGATGGCAAAAAGTTATCGAACAAAATGGTACCTACATACTTTAGTTAAATGTAAACTATATTAAAAAATGTTTTGAATTTTCTTAAAAAATGCGAAGAAACTTTTTCCCCAACCTAATATATGTTTGTTGTCAAATATTGATGAATCCTTGGATACCTTCTTTATAATTTGTGTTTGCGAATTCGTGAATGGGAATTGAATTGACACAAGATTAATTGAATTCCTTTGTGACTTTGTGAAATGCACTATGTATCCATATAATTTAACCGTCGTTCATTGATGTGAAGTCATTTACAAAAAGTGTTGCATAGCTTTGACAAGTGTTTTATATCGTTTATTAAAAAAAAATTGTTTATTTGGAGCATAAATTATATCCCGAAGTTCCCATGGCAATGGGAAATTTTAAGCACACGAAGCCACAGGTGGGTCAGCTAATATTTTATATTATTACTTGCATCTACAATCTCCCAGACATACACAGCATCTACACAATGAAACAGCACTTAAGACCTTCCTGAGGACACCAACTTAAATTAAGTAAATTAATTAGTGCTCAAAAATCAAAACTATCTTAATCCTTTTAATTATTAATATCACAAATATCACTTTGAAACGTCAATTTCACTGCCTGTTCCTCAACGACCAAGCCAGGAAAGAAAGGCAAGAAACAAGGCTGGTTGTTTTTTTTAATGATTCCTTTTTAGAATTCATACAGTAAAGAAAATAAATTACGTCTAAATTATAACATTTTTGAACGAGTTGGAGCAATTTCAATCCCAAGCTTCTCTATCATCTAAATAATCCGATATTTTATAGTAGGCTTTTTCATAACGATTTTGTATAATTACGTTTTCAAATTTGTTAATTGTCAACTTTTGCACATCACTTGGGTGTTTGTCATAAAAACGTACACCTTATCCTTTGAATGATTTATTAGTTATAAGTTTGTAAGTAAAATTTAGGAAGCAAATCTCTAGAAAAGTTAGTCCACGTCATATCGGTAAAAACAAGGGAATTCAATACTAAAGCAACCAATAACACATTCATTAGACGTTTATCTTAATCTTATACGACTTACAAGTGGAAATTCAGACTAATTTGCAGCTAAAATGGAAAATAGCCGACTAGATACGCCCCCGGCGTTGCCATCCATTGTTTGAAAAATTACTATGAAGAAAGTTAAATCGAAGGAAAACTTACCATCATTTTGAAGTGTACGCGTAAATCTCTGATTTAGATCACAAAAATGCAGCGTCAATGCTTTATTTTTGAAGAAAACAACAGCAAACTTCCAGCGGACGGAGCGAATGAACTCCCACAAAAGACAATTTTCTTTTGTCAAATGGTTGGATTGACATTGACATCATTGAATTAAAATGACAATGAAAGATTGGAACCCAACTATTCCAATGAGGGATTTTCATTCTTACGCATGTGTGCAATTAGAGGTGAAACCTTCAATAAGGTTTCAAGATAATGAGACGAATGTAAAATTTCGGGAAGATGATAATTGTAGGTTTTAGTAATGATCATTGTTCCGTATTGGAATTGATTAGTAATATTATAGATCACTCAATTTGGAGGACACATCAACCCTCATTTTTTTTTATAACTACCCTTAAAAAAATTATTTTTTGTTAGGGAAGATTTATCAACTGATTTAGTAAGTGACAGTAAACATGGGTACTCTTTATCCGCAAAATGAATGTATTCACTTATTGGGCCTCCGCCATCCGAACTGATTCCTCATTATGATTCCTGTATTCCTTTGATTCTTATACTCCGTAGCATACGGCATAAAAGAATCAAAGGAATAGAGATGAGGTAATCCAGATTATAATCTACGTATATACCAAATTTCATCGAAATCGGTTCAGCGTTACGACGTGATTAAGTAACAAACAATCAAACAAATAAATAAACAAACATCCAAACTTTCACATTTATAATATTAGTCTGATTATGTTCCTAGGTAGAATAGGTAGCTATTTAGATCGTTCGTAAGTTTGTTTTTATTATAAGCATTAAAATAGGTACCTACCTACTTACCTTTTCTTATGTCACGGACGACCGTTGCCTCGCCTTCTTTAGCCCGACCAGGATAACTGGTAGATAATGCTTTTAGCATAAAGTCCTCTTAGCACTAGGTAGGTTTTGTGTGATGGTAATAAGTAAATAAATAAACTTACCGAGCTTACGGATAATGCCCTCTTCCCATTTTTACATTTCAGTGCACTTGACTGTACCTACAAAATATTCATTTTTGTACATAATGATGTAGGCATTTTCGAATTAATGATGATGATGAGAAAAAGGACCTCTGAACCTATTTATTTGAACCTACAAGGGTACATACTAAAAGTAATTCCGACTTGTAGTACTGTTTGAAATCATGGTCACTCTTATATCAGTGTGTTTATAACCTATAAGATGCTTATTTGAGTTTTTCTTTCGATCTAATTATCTCTTAAAATACTGAACGGTAGGTACACCAGGAATACTTAAAAAAAATTAATTTATGTTAAATAAAGTATAGTGGGCGGCCTTATCGCCGAAAGCGATCAGTCGGTCCCATGGGATACAAATGGGGTGTCAAGTCAAGTTGCAACAGCGAGTTTAGCTTTATTTTTAGATTACCTACACATTTAGTAGTGTATCTCGTACGAAGTCGTTCATTGACTTGTTTACTTACATGAAGTGTGCGTCACTTTGACTCGAGTGTTTTATATAGTTTTTATCCCAAAGTTTTCACGGGAACAAAGCCGTGGGCCAGTCAGTTAATATTTATTATAAAAACCTATACTTAGGGGTCCTTGAAGGGATTTAAAGAAAATAGGGGTTGGCAGCACTGTTGTCGTACTTTATCGGAATCTCAAGCTGGCAACGCTGCAGGCTGTATAGCTAATAGAGTCCGCGCCACCAATGAAGTCCGATAGACGCTGCGCTGCTATCGCAGAAATCGAGAAGTTATTCGAACTTTAGTTCCCGCTTTTGCCGTAGTTCCCGCTTTTGCTGTAAGACTACTCGTGGAATGGACTCTATGTCTATTCTGTGGAGAAGGTTGAGCCATAGAGAAATAATAATAGGCTATACGGATATTTATGTTCTGTGGTATTTAACTGTCTGTGGCAGTGATACCAACTTAGCAACTTTGTACCTAGATCTAGCAATTTTTGCATACCCATCAGCTACAATTTACAAACTTTAGTAACTAGACTTATTAGCAACTTTAGAACCTAACATATTTTTGCCGTTGTTGTTGAGTTCTTTGGTTCTTTTTATTGTTAAATTATTTTAAATATGCCAAAAACACACAACACACACTTATTAGGAGCAACAATCCCGTGTGTTTGAAAAACTACATAACTGCCTACTTCAAACAAGATTTTCTTACAAATTTTTAATCACATAATTATGTTTGCACAAGTGATCGATGTATATATGTATGTACCTTTGATTATTCTTGGTAACTCGTAAGTTTTTATTTACATATAACGTGGGTTTAGTGCAAATAAATAGGTTCCTATTTCCTATTTTATATATTAGCTACTTCTAGCAACTTTTTAGGGTATAAAATTTTTTAATTCTGGCACCTTTTCACAAGAGATCTAGCTACAAAGTTTGGGGGACAGTTGGCAACAGTAAAGCCAATTAGTAAATTTAGGGTCGTAGACTGAGTTTAGGGTAGTTTCATTCGGTAGAATTGGAAGAAAATGGTAGAAATATTTTGTTCGTAAAAATGGAGCCGTGAAAGTTATTGTTATTTATTTTATTTGTACTTATACTACGTGTATTTTATTAAAAATGGGTACTCAAAAACCTGGGGAATGGGCGAACTCTCTCATAGCAAGATTTGAGGAACAGGTAATGTTTTATTGTTTGTACAAAAATAAATGTAAAACGAAGACCCACCCAAAATTTTATTGTAAACAAATGATTAATTTTGATGACCTGTAGGGCCCGTGGACGGGTATTCAGCTAGTAATATTCCTTAGTTTTTTTAAACCAATATATTGGGTACTAGAAGCAGTTTTGAGCCTCACCGCCCACGCTAAAGAGTTATACGCTGACCTTTTTCTGCAATATTTTTCGCGAATTATTTGATAATTTTAAAATCGAACAGTTTTAATCTAAACTAACAACAGACATAAGCTACACATTTTCTAAATACCTATTTTTTTTGTTTTGAATTGTGTAAGGTAAGCCCTTCCCTAAGATACCCTACTAAGCCTATTATCCCTATTTTGAAATTTTGATCCCCACCTTCTGGGTCCCTTAGGCAATCAACATTGGTTCAGCATTCATAGGG
The DNA here is from genome assembly GCA_963924445.1 of Philereme transversata. NCBI lineage: Eukaryota > Metazoa > Arthropoda > Insecta > Lepidoptera > Geometridae > Philereme > Philereme transversata. The sequence continues at coordinate 7,233,178 of OZ004345.1, read as the reverse complement.
TAAGCTGTATTGTTTATAATTATTCAAAATTTCAAGTCAATAGCTTCAGTAATTGCTGAGATAATTATTTGTGACAGCTGGATAGATGGATAAAGTTTCACCATAGGGGTTCCAAATTTATCGTTTTGGTCCAGAAACCTTAAAAAGTTTGCCCTACTTTTTTTGACTGGACTCCCAGGGAGATGTGAAGTCATCAAAGTTCATCGAGAGTGGTGGCATGATGGCATAAGAGAGCGTCATGCCGGTCGCCTGGACTTGGTTTTAACGCAAAGGCGAACAAAATAAAATAAATGAAAAATATATTATTTAGTAAAAAAAGCTCACAATGTCACAATTTTTTAAAACACTTAATTTTTAAGTGATACAATGTTGAGAGGACTTACTAACTTGGTAACTTGACAGCCTCTCCGGCGCAGTAGGCGAACAGTCTATTCGACTATTCGCCCATATACTAACCCATTTGACATATTTAATTAATTTTTACTAACAAATATGCGACTTTGACAGCTGTAATAAATGAATTGAAATTGAAAAATTAAAATTCATCATGTGACAATCTCCATGGCGCAATGCGCGAATAGCCGGCATAGACGCAGGAGGTTCGATTCGCACGGCGGAACAAATGTTTGCATGATCTACAGATATTTGTTCCGGGTCTGGATGTTTTTCTATATTTTATAAGTATGAATTTACAAAAAAAAAATGTAGGTAAGTATATAAGTATTCTATCAGTTACAGGTTCTCATAGTACAAGCTCTGCTTAGTTTGTGGCTAGATAGCGCTGTATGAAATGTCGAGCAATATTTATTTATTTATTAAATGATTTGGCCCAGCTTTTGCACAAGGATCCCTAAACGTATTTAATGTACACGTACACATGTTTAAATTTGACGTGTTTGTATGATTTGAAAACTCCTTAAATCATATTAGCCACTAAATACGTTTAGGCATTGTTGCACAAGTCACTCTTAGTCGCCGGTCTTCACACTAGGCCAAGCCTGTATCGTGAAGGCATCGAAAAACTTAGGTACATGGATTGATAACAATAACAACATTTCATTACAATAGTATAAGCTCTGCTTAGTTTGGGGCTAGAGAGCGCTGTGTTTTCTATTAGAAAAGCCTAAATCAATAAATAACAATATTTTTGTCTGTTAAACTTACCTAACTTAACTTTTTGTTTCCTTAGTTGCCATACAAAACCGGCGCACAAAACCTCCACTCTAGAATCAATGAGGAACAATGCAAGGCGTGCCTGGTGCAGATCAGCCGGCATCGCTTCTCACTGGTCATCGCTGGACTCACCAAGATACTGCAGCGGGTCAATGAGCTGGTGCGTTTCTGTAATCTTGATCATCATCATCAATCAATAGCAGTATAATTAGTCAAAATCAAAATCTTTTTACTCATTAAAATCACAAGGATAATTTTTAAACGTCAACTTTACTGCCGGTTCATTCGCGACCAAGCCAGGGAACAAAGGAAAGAAACTAGGCTGGTTGTTTTTTTTTATGATTCTTTTAGAATATATAACAATAAAGAAAATCAATTACGTCTAAATTGTAACATTTTTGAACGAGTTGGAGCAATATCAATCCCAAGCTTCTTTATCATCTAAATAATCCGATATTTTAGAGTAGGCTTTTTATAAAGATTTTGTTTAATTACGTTTTTAAATTTGTGTATACTCATACTCATTTATTGAAACCGTAGGGACACTACAGAACACTTGGTGACATCAATAATACTTAAATAATTACATAGGCTTTATCTACCTAGCAGTTCATTGCACCATCATTTTGGAGGTGCTATAAACAGACAAGCATTTCACATACATTTAAGTATCTAAACACCGATTAATAAGTACTTAAGATTATAGCTGCTGTATGTAGATGGGCATTGTCAAATAATTTATTATAATACGAGCTAGCTGATCAATCCGCAGCTTCGCACGCGTGGCTTATCAATAAAACATTACCCTCCTTCTGTATAGTTGGATAAAACGTAGCCTGTCTCAATCCCGGTCATAACCTATCTATATACCAAATTTCATCGAAATCGGTCCAGCCGTTTGAAGATTTGGTATAGACTATGACCGGGATTGAGACATAGGCTTTTTATCCGACTCCGCAGAAGTAGCAGGGCTGGTCAGCCAGTAGATTATATATCAAAGTATTCTGTTACAGTATCAACCAACAGTTTCAACCGGTTTCAACCGCCCTCAAACCGAGCTGGAGAAAGGCTACCATGACAGCTTGGTGATAGTGCTGGACACGCTCGAGATATGCCTGAGTTCGCAACCCAAAGACACGGCCAAGTACGAGGAGGCGATGAATGTGAAGATATTGCTGCGAGAGGTCTGCCAGTTTATAGGTAAGTATCCACAATCTGTTGGAGGCCTTTTTATTTTTTTTATATTAAACTTTTAGACACACAAGCTGACAGGCCTCCTGATGTTAAATGGTCACCGCCGCCTATAAACTTCTGCAGCACTCGTGGTACTGCAGTCCGTTGTCTACCACTTAATGTCCTATTTACACCTCTCTTAAAGGCGTTCATTTTGAAGCCCACCGGAATAACCTCCGGGGGAAGGTCATTCTACATCTTGCAGGACTATAGGGTTGATTGATTTGTGGCGTTCGGGATCAAGACACATTATTCTTCCCTTCTGTTGAAGCAGCAAGCAGGTTGTCCAAGACATGGACTCTTTTCAGCCGCTATGTGTCAAAATAGTTCTCCACCAACGCTTTGGCCAGCGGATTTTCATGTCTTTTTAGGCGATCCATTTCTTGGTATTTTGTGGAAACTTATAGGTACTCATGGATCTCGTTTTTGTTCTTCGGTGGTTAACGTCCTATGATGGTAATGATAAAATGTATTTCTCTTCTTCTAGATACACGATACGAAGGCATACTGAACAACACCTTACTCCGTCAGTTGGCTAGTAAAGTCCTGTTCGCTCTCAGTCTTAATTTCTTCAACGCGGTATTTAACAGGATCAGCGCTAGATTACAGGTATCTATAGTAACTAAATTAAGGGACTAAATAGGTCCGATTTGAAGTCTACCATTTGTAGATAACTTTGTAGAACTTCTACAGAAGATATCGAAAAATTCACCAATATTGATTTGTTATTCATACACTATACTACGTGTTTTGTTATGTACGACATTAAATGAAAACACGGGTAGGGTTAGGCTAGTATTGTTGTAAAATATGTTTTTTCCACTCATAGAAAATTTAAAGTTTTCAACCTTAATTTCAAGTCCTAAAATATCAATGAAACAGCCTGTATAAAATAAGTAAACAAATCATATTTATTCATCGTGTAAGTAGGTACCTGTTATACTGACAAAGCGGCATCGGCGAAAGGCGCCGCCGATTTGCGTTAAAAATTGTAATTTCCAATAAAATGTATCGATTACTAGATAAATATTCAAGCTACCGGTATTAAACCCACCTCTAATATTAGTTGATACGATTCCGGATGTGTGTTTAAAATTAATGTCGGACATAACAAAACACGTATCAATTAAAAGTTAACGGTACGTGATAAATCTCGTACTTATAATAAAAATTGAAATAAATCACGAGTTTTATATGATTAGTTCGTAATAATAAACTGAACAGGATTTGTTCCAGGAACTCTCGTCGAGTTCTGAGGAGAACCCCGACTATACAGATATAGAGTTGATACAACACATCAACATCGATATACTTCGGCTTATACGGCTACTAACAGGTATTTACAACAATTATAATGACTACTAGCTGACCAATCCGCAGCTTCGCACGCGTAGTTTTTCAATAAAAACATTAGAATAGCTAAAAATTTCTACAAAAATAATCTAGAATTTGGTACACACAAAATGACATACATATGAAACAATTTTAAGGAACACATTACTCTCCTTCTGCGCAGTTGGGTAAAAAGTAGCCTATGTTACTCAGGGATAATGAAGCATTCTAATGGTGAAAGAATTTTTGAATACGGTCTAGTAGTTATTGAGTTTATTCGTTACAAACATACAAATCTTTCCTCTTTATAAGATTAGTATAGATAGTATACGTCAAGACTTGTGTTAGACGAGATTAACCAATAAACATGTTTGTTTCCTGAATTACTGGTGATTAGTGTTATCGATAGATACGCGTCGCATCACTAACGGCGCCCGGAAGGGCTGCAAGAGCGAGCGAGATAGCAATTTCATATTCGCTTGTCACACGTTTTATGACCCCGTCTAAAGCGTTAGCGACTAGTATAGTAAGTTTAACAAACTGCCTATCTTTAACACTAGCTGACTAGCCCCGGCTTCGCACGGATTTTATCAAAATAACATATATAATACATATTGCCCTCACGGATAGTGTAGCTATTTATTAGTGAAATCATATTCTAAATTGGTTCAGGAGTTACTAAGATAACCCCCTACAAAGAAACATAGAAACAGATAAAGTACGACCTCTGTGGTGCAGTGGGAGAATAGCCGGCTCAGACGCAGGAGAATGCGGGTTCGATTCTCACCGAGGAACAAATGTTTCCAAACAAATAACAAATAATCTACAGATATTTGTTCAGGATCTGGTTGATTCTCTATATACTATAAGTATGTAGTTACAAAAAAAGTATATAAGTATTATATCAGTTATCTGGTTTCCACAGTGCAAGCATTGCTTAGTTTGGGACTAGATGGTGCTGCGTGAAATGTCTAGCAATATTTATTTATTTACTATACTAGTAGACGCCAATGCTCCTGGCAGAAGGGGTTGTAAAACGTAGGACAAGCGACGTTGATAATGCTATCTCGCTCGCTCTTGCAGCCCTTCCGGGCGCCGTTAGTGATGCGCCGAATACCTATCGATAACACTAATTACAGTAATTGTATTGAAAAGGAAACCGACCTGTTTATTGGTCTGCCACGAGTCTTGGAGTGTAAACTATAGTAAGCTTAACAAACCGCCTATAAATAATAAATAATACGTGATATTTCACATAGCGCTCTCTAGCCCCAAACTAATCAAAGCTTGTTCTATGAGAACCAGATAACAGATAGGCTAATAAATACTTTTTTTAAATACTTACTGTTACGAAACAAATATCTGTAGACCATGCAAACATTTGTCCTGCAGTGGGAATCGAACCTGTAACCGCCTGCCTGTCAGTTGGTTATTCGCCCAGTTGATTATTAGCTAACCCGCCCCGGAACGAAATGTATCAAAATAGTTTCTGTGATTAGTATTACCTCCTACAAACAAACATAGAAACTGTAAAATATTTTTGTTTCTTTATCAAAATCTCGAAAAAATTGATAAAATGCTGCTCGACGAAATGTTTAAGAACTAGCGTTTTGTACACAGATTTCTAAAAAGTTACTACGAGCCGTTCAACACCCCGCTAATTCAATGACCTCACCTAGTCAATAACCTGGCCCGGTCAATTAACCCAACCTGACAACAGAGCGCGTATAATGCATGCCGCAGGGCGGTAAGTGCCTTCATGTTAAGACCAAAAACTCAAAAATAAAGTTTTTTGAATAAAAAAAAAACAATTATTTAAAATAATATATTTTTTTAACAAACCACGCGTCCGTAGCTGCGGGCGGAAGCTTGTAGGCTATATTTATTCACTTACTACCCGTGCAAACCCGGGCGAGACAGCTAGTTATAATCATTATATGTTTTATTTACAGAATCTATACAAAAGTTTAAGTTACTAAGGAAATCAGCGCACATAGTTTTAGTAACATCGTTAGAGAAAGCGATATGGAATTGGTTGGACACATATCCACAAGTAAGTAAACTCATATCAGTTTTAGAACTCCGTCCGTACCAAAATGGCAAAATGGGAACCGACATGGTGCGACTTTGTCTGTCACAGCAGATTTTTTTTTTAGATGTTTTCACAAAGATAATTCATGATTTTATTTGTCTAGAGCTATTTTCGAGCTTTCAATACCTACTTTGTTCTTTCTTTATTCTTTATTGCAGACAAGAAAATACATTTAAAAATACAGAAATAGAAGTCATGTACAAAGGCAAGCTTAACCCTAAGAAGAGTTTACCTACTCTACGAGTTTCTCAAAAGCATTTACTTGTTTCTCTTTTTGATGTACTTAGATTAGATTAGATAATTCTTTATTGCACATCATGAAACAAAAACAAATAAAAAAAAATAACAACGTAACTCTATGGATACAATTGGTGGTTTTATCGCTAAATAGCAATCTCTACCAGACAACTTTTGTATGGAATTGACTTTGGACATTAATTGGGGTGTAATGGTGTACCTAACATTCTACATATGTGCATACATACATACTAATTCTAATGATATAAAAAAAAATATTACATAAATGAAAATTACATGAATTAACCTAAATAATAACTACTCATAACAATTTTTATATACATACTTAGACTTATTTAAGAAACATATTAATAAATAATAAATACATAGATATTTAGTGACAAATACTCAGATAGTGTTCTCTGAGCATACGTTTAAAAATGGCAAGTGAGTTGGCACATCTGATAGCTACCGGCAGCGCGTTCCATAACCGGACAGCCTGCACTGTAAAAGACATGAAAGTAGGAGGAGGAGTGTACAGGTGTCCTGAGTTGGAGTGTGTCAGATGAACGCAAGGATCGAGGATTGGATTGATGGAGGAAATGGAGGCGTTCTTTAAGATAGATGTATCTAGCTTGTAAAGTGTAGATTTTTTATTGATTCATACATTACTGACGTGACGGTGCGAGACGGCAACCTCGCGCGCCTTCTCGACATAAAATATTTTCATTGGCATAGTCGCATGATATAGAGTAGCATAGGAAGCTAGATACATTTTTAATATCTTAAGTTTTGTATGAAGAAATGAAATACTTAATTTATTAAAAAAGACTTATCTTTATAAATTAAACACCGGTGTGCGTCTGTTCATTATCCTTCTCTTAAACGGCTTGACCGATTTCGATATTTTTTTCGTACTTGTGGTGTCTCCTTAGCTACAGTTGGAACTGGTAGGTGGCGCTGTTGTCGAGATCCAGAAAATTGGCAGATGAAGTCGCGGGCATTTAACTAGTTTTTATATTATTAAAATGTTAATACTTATGTATGCTTTCAGGAATTCTCTGAGGTCCAATGCCGGCCTAATGACGAGTTAAGCAAATGTTGCGATACACTCTTCGATATCCTACAGGACTCTTTCTCAGATAACAAGAAGTCTAGAGTGGCTATGTGGCCATTGCAGATTATGCTGCTAGTTTTGAACCCTGTGAGTATAACAATACAGGCTATTTTTAGCCGACTTCAAACGTCAAAAAAGGAGGAGGTTCTCAATTCAGTTGTTTTTTTATTTAATGTTTGTTACCTCAGAACTCTGTCATTTGTTAACATGTTAATAAAATTCTTTTTTATTTGATAGGATATACTTTCAGATTGGTCCCATAGAAATTTCTTAAAAATCGGTTCAGTAGTTTGGTTTTTAAATCAAAATAACTGGTCCCGATTGCTAAAGTTAGTTATGTTAAAAAGTTACTCTTGGTGTCAATGGTCCAGTTGGTATAAAGCACTGAAATTGTCAATCCGGGTCATCTACAGGCTCGATCGCGCAGTAGTGTGCGTGGTGGACACACTACTATAGCGTTTGAGCTGCAGGTAAGGGCCTCAGGTGAAAGAAATTGCCTGAAAAGTCAAAAGTAACAATAACTGTCAAAGTGACAGCAACGGTCAAAGTGATTGCAAATGTCAAAGTGGCAGATTCTGTAAATTTTGACAGAAGTGTAATATTGTTTACAGAAAGTTCTAGAAGAAATAGTAAACGCTGACAGTGGTGCGCCGTGCAGCCCCCGACATACCAAGAAAAAACATTTCATCGATACTGTCAAACGAGGCCTAAGTAAGTCTCTCAAATTTAGTCTATGACTTCAGATTTTTCCGATTTATTTATTTCACCTTAATCATAACATTGGTTGTTACAGACATGTCAACGTTGACATTATAAAACTTATAATAATTAAATTAAAATAATATAACTAAAAATATTTTCAACTAAAATAACGACGATAATACCTATAATCATTAATAATGTCAAAACAAAATACTAAAAACAAAACAAATAGGTAGGTAGATCAATTTACAGATATTTAAAACAAAATTATAGGTTCCTAAATAAAACGTTATGTCAAAACTAAATTATAATAAAAGAAGATGTAATGTTGGAATATGTCAAGTAATTGCGTCAAAGGAAGATTCTAATAAATTAAATTCATAAACTCATTTAGACAATAAAAAGCATTTCTTTATAAAAAACACTTTAGCTACTCTTACTTTTGGTTTATATATTTTTTCCTTATTCATTAAAATATAGTTGTGTGTGTCCTTTTTCTTAATATACTCTATATCTTTGGTTTGATGAATCTCGAGGAGAATTTTAAATATGAAACTCTATTCATATTTAAAGTATAAAGATCTCTATATTACAGTCATTATTTTATGTTGCTCAAAATATTTCCTTACTGATGTTGTCCTTTTTAACCCGCATATAATTCTTATTGTCCGTTTTTGACCAGCTACTCTTACTTTTGGTTTATATATTTTTTCCTTATTCATTAAAATATAGTTGTGTGTGTCCTTTTTCTTAATATACTCTATATCTTTGGTTTGATGAATCTCGAGGAGAATTTTAAATATGAAACTATTCATATTTAAAGTATAAAGATCTCTATATTACAGTCATTATTTTATGTTGCTCAAAATATTTCCTTACTGATGTTGTCCTTTTTAACCCGCATATAATTCTTATTGTCCGTTTTTGACCAGCACGTTGCTTATGTTTGAACTATTCCCCCATACTGTTATAGCGTAGCTAATTATTGAATGGGCATATGCGTAATAAATTGTTATTAATGTTTTTTTGTCTACTGTAGGTTATAACTTAAGAAGGGCATAGTTTGCACTTCCTAATTTCTTATAAACTTTTTCAACGTATGATACATGGCTAATAGTGTGGTCTATTGAGTACCCTAGGAAAACATGTTTTGTATTTACGACCGTATTTTTTGTGTTTCTTGTTTGATACCTTACTACTATACTTTTGTCAGCATTTAAAATAATTCCATTTGCTTCGAACCAACTGGTCAGTATTTGGAGCGATTTGTCTATATTCTCCTCTAATTGTTGTGACATCTTTTCTTTTAATCCAATATGTGTATCGTCTGCGAATAGATTTATAAAAGCTCAATCGGGTACACCACTAACTAAATCGATAACATAAATCAGAAAAAATACCGGACCTAAGATTGACCCTTGTGGTACCCCTATGTCGACATGCCCTGCCTCAGGTGTTATTTTCATTAATTGACCCAATTTTCAATCTATTTTGCAGGTATATGGTAATCATTTCAAGTTCTCTACTATCAAAGCCATAATATTGAAGTTTTTCTATTCAAATATCATGCCTTATGCAGTCAAAGGCCTTCGACAAATCGCAAAAAATGCTTGCGCATTTCTGTGACTCATCCAGTGCCCTCAACACAAGTAGCTGACGTTTCTAATGACCATTTCGGTGATTTATTTTTTCTGAAACCGTACTGAGCTTTAGTAAATAAGTCGTTTTTCTCAAAGTAGTCTACACTTCTCCTTTTGATTATAATTTCAAATATTTTCGACAAAGTAGGTAGTATGCACACTGGTCTGTAATTATTCAATTCACAACATTCACCTTTTTTAAAATGCGGTATTATTCCGTCTTGTATGCATGTATTAATCACACTACAAACCAAAATAAGTAACAATTCCACACTAGAATCATTTTTTTTTATACTATCTACCTGGAGATAGAGCAAGCATATGGCCCACCTGATGTTAAGTGGTAACCGTCGTCTATAACAAAGTATTGCCTCATATGTCACGCACCTTAGAAACTTGCCCTACGATGCACTGCCCTGCGTCCATCAACTTGAGGTATTCAGGTGTAATACCTCAGGTGCTTGTAATTTCACCGGCAACCATACCATAGAATCTGAAGTTGCGTCTGAGATTTTTAAATCCAATTGGATTATGTAATGTCTTTTTCACACCACCTGCTTGTCAATGTCAAATTATATGTCATTTAAACCTCACTGAAAGTAGGTGATTAAATCCCTACGGCTGAGCCGGGAGTAAAGTTGTACTGAATCTAAATTGATTTGAATTTGGAACCTCATCTATATTAAAATTTTAACCAAAGAGATCCACACAATAATCTACTATAATTACTTTAAAGGTCCCCAAAACAACTCCAAGCAGATGACAGAAGCGGCTGTCGTGACATCTGTCAAATTGTGCAAAGCGTCCACTTATTTGAACTCGAATGATTCTGGAAATGTCACTTTTATTCTCGTAAATCGAGTTATCAACGATTTGAAGGTAAGAGAGGGAGAGAGAGAGGAGATGAGAGACTAGATTCGAGAAATAAAACTAGAAGATAAATAATGCCGGACATTTAACACAGCGCTATCTAGCCCAAAACTAAACAGCTAAGAACGATAGTAACCAAATAAATGATCGAATTACGTGTTTTGTTATGTACGGCATTAAATAAAAACACGGTTAGGGCTAATGGATAGTATGTTTTTTCAAATTCATTACCATAGATAATTTAAAATTTTCAAACAATCTAAATATCAAGTCCGAAAATATCAATGAAGCACATGGCTGTATAAAATAGTTTAACAAATCATAATAATTCATCATGTAAGTAGGTACCTGTTAAATTGACTAAGCTAAGTTTTACGATAAAAAATATTTATTGGTAATGCATCGATTGCTGGACAAATATTCAAGCTAGCGGTATTAAACCCATCTCTAAATCAGTAATTACGATTCCGGATGTGTGTTTTAAATTAATGCCGTACATAACAAAACACCAATACATAATTTTTTGTAAATATCTAAATACTTAAAATGTTATAATTAAATAGATAATTCGATTTCGTGTATTTTAATCTTTGTTTTTGAAAATAAATTGCATCGTCTCCACCACAAATACTACTTTTGTCCTTAAATAATTCAACAATCTATTTTTTTTCAGTCACTCCTCTTCAACCCTTCAAAGTCGTTCATGCGTGGAACTGTGATATCCGGCTACTCGGAACTGGATCTGATGACGGACTGCTTCGTCTCCCTCTTCAGGATCCAGCCGCACAACAACGACGCGTGGAAAGTCTGCCTCAACCTTAACACGCATATTAGTTACCACTACGTCATTGTACACTCGCTCTTAAGGTGAGGGAACTGCTAAACAAAATGGTGGACCCAGTAAAACAGTAAAAAATAGAATAGAAAACGCTTTATTGTATACTACACTATATTAATATATCAATCATATTTCAAACATATAACTAGATACGCGATAGTACAATTGGCGGTCTTATCGCTAAACGCGATCTCTTCCAAACAACCTTTGGAAGGACTGGATTTTAATAGAACGTTAAAGGACGGTAGCTTTATAAATAAAAGAAGAGGAATTAACTGTGCACTTATATAAGCGAAATAAAATACGTGGCTGCTAGCTTTAAAATATCTCTTAAAGTTACTAAAGGACGTTGTAATTTTTTATTATCGGGTAAGCCGCCAACCTTCATAAACTGACAAATCAAAATGGCTGTCTTGAAGACAAAATCGCGTGTGTTGACTATATTCGTCCACGAAGTTACAAGTAAAAAGGGTTTTAACTTTTTAGAGGTATAACCTTCTTTATGCTTGTGTCAGACTGGGGCGGAAGGCGTTCAGGTTAAACCAAAGGGTTCGAAAAATAAAAACTTTTATGTTATACTATGCTTACCCAAACGGGCAGATGACGTTTTCGACGCTGTTATAATTTATTACAATAATTCCACGCGAACGAAGTCACGGGGAAACAGCTCTTTGTTTAATAAATAGTTACCTTGTAACCAAAAAACAGCGTGTATAAAAAATTTCTTACCAATTTATTTTAAGATCTTTTTAAACGGTGTTTATCGGGTGTTTAACTTGTTTTGTAGTAAAACCTCTAATGTTCTTTTCAGAATAATCAAACAGCCGCGCTTGCCGTGGTGGCCTAAAATTGAACTGCTTTATCCAAGAGCGGCTGAACTACGCGCAATGTTTGCTGATGCCGCGAACAGAACTACTCAGGTCGGTCTTAGCGAACGATAGATACATTTATAGACAGGTAAACCAAATTTTACGGGATATTTTGTACAACAACTTTACTAGATAAGTAGCGTTAAAGTAGATTATTAAACGAGGGGATAAAGCATTTGTCTCACCGCCGGCGAGTAAGCTATTAGCTATCAACTATTTTCTCCCTCAAGAAACGAACAAAAGTATAGACTCCGTTTCAGTAAAAGAGTCATCGCTGGCCGTTCACACTGCCGGCGAGAACTCGCTCTCCACTATTTTATCGCAGCGACTACAACACTCGCTCAGCGATATTCGCTCAGCAATACTCGCTCAGCGATATGCGCTCAGCGATGCTTGCTGGCGGTCAAAAAACACGCCTTGAGATGATGAGTATCGGCCGCCGCACTCGCTCACTCGCTTTATAGCCCAGCGAGACAACTATAGGAACTACACACTCGCTTCTCGCTGCGAGACAACTCGTTTCTAGTTTGTAGCTCTACTCGCTTCTCGCTCATCGCCGGCGGTGAAACAAGTGCATCTTGCATCACGGGTGCTATATTGAACTAGCTAGAAGAGGATCGGAAACCACGGCTATAGGCCCACCTCCATTCCTCCCTCTACCTTTCACTCAGCTACGAGCATGGATACGGAATCGTACTCTAAACCTACACAACGAACGCTGGGCACAGACCATGGACTGCAGACAGTCGAGGACGGCTCTGCCGGCCGTTTCGCCACGACTGACACGTCGACTGCTCAACCTTCAAAGACTGGACCTTCGAATCATCGTGGGGACCCTTACAGGACATGGCCCCCTGAACAAACACCTCTACATCATCAGAGCAACAGACAGCCCACTCTGCAGGGCATGTCTCACCGAAGAAGAATCAGCTGCCCACGTAATCCTGGAATGCGTGGGGGTAACAGCACAACGTGCAGAAATCCTGGACAATCCAAGGTCACTCCGTGAAGCCTGCGAAGACCCCAGGAAACTTCTGCGCTTCTGGTCGGAGTTAGGCTGGCTATCCATGTAGTCAACTCTCTCACGCATAATGGACCACATACAGAGTTTGAATGCGGAAAAGGGACCAACATAACATACCATAACATAACGGGTGCCATATTGAATCCCGAACGTAACGAAGGATTATAGAGTTAACTCACGAGCGGAGCGAGGGAGTCACTAGAATCCTGAGTGCATCTTGGGCGTGTAAGCAGAGATACAGATACAGAGAGCTTTATCCACGAGGAAAATACACTACTTTTCACACTTTCTGCAAGACAATTAAAACCAAATCTAGGTTGGTACATTCTGTGCAGAGGTTAGTTCGATTTACAGTAAGTTCTTATTGTGTCTGATTCTTATTTAGTCTCTTTGGTTGAAATTTTAATACAGTTGAAGTTCCAAACTCAAACGAGGGCATAATGAAATTCAGTTCAACTTTACTCCCGGCTCAGGATTTAATCTCCTGCTTTCGGTGAGGTTTACATGACATATAATTTGACATTGTCGAGCAGGTACTGTGAAAAAATAATTATATGGTTTTCTTCTGGAGCATCTTCCACGATCTTCCTTTACTCTACGATTTGATCTAAATCGTAAACAGTCATTGCTGACGATGCGAAACAGCAATGCCGCGCGCCGCGCACTCGGCTTCTCGGCATTCTTTATTTTCTTAGCAGATTGACAACGTCTCATGATATAGTAGCCTGGGAAGGAAGAGCAATTTTGTCTTGAAAAAATACTTACTTAATAACTAATGTTTTGGTACCAATTCGTACGTTAGTATTTTTTATATTATGTATTGTTACGCCCAAGGCTGTTACAGAATAGGTAATAGTCGGCTTCTCAAATTTATACCTACTATATCACAGAATAGGTAATACTTTGTGTGGAATATATTTACATACTACGTTTTTACCTACAGTTGCACAGAATAAGAAAAAGTAGTCGGGTCGAAATACCTACACATGAACCATCCAGAGATATGTCCTGGCCGCGGTATAAATAGTGCGTAGAGACGCCCGAAGGAGTCAGTCTGGTGTTGACGATACGTGCGAATATTTCGGTGACTTTTAGTGGTTTATTGTGCAACAGTGGTGTGAATTAGTGTGCTGTGATTACTTGTGATTAAGATCGTGTATCATTTTAGTGTTGAATAAAAGTGTTATTTTGGTTAGACTGATTTTCATTATTTTATCCTGAACCCTCAGCTCGTAACACTATTAATTACCTGTATTTATTACCACCTCGCTGCGTTAAGGACTGGCATCGCTGACGTAGGTATAAAGGCAGCCAAGTTAAAGTGGGATTGAGCGGGTCATGTCTCACGCATGCCAGAAAATAGGTGGGCTAAGGTCGTAACTGAATGGAGCCCTGTGGATGGAAAATGACACCGAGGAAGGCCTAAGAAGCGGACGAAGATTTGGACGTGTTTTATAGGGACTGGAGGGATTTGGTACATGATCGAGATAAGTGGAGAGATGAGGGGGAGGCGTTTGCCCAGCAGTGGGACAGCATAAGGTAGATAAAAAAATGTATTAATGATCTAGTGAATGTGCACTGATTGTTTGTCGAACCACCTATGAATTTCTATGAATTTTATCTATATATTTTCCCGTAAGTACCTTTTCATACGTCCCGGTTGTCGGGTAGCCGGCGCCGGCTACCCAGCAACCCATTTAGCTTTCACACGACCCGGATTTTGTATTCAGCAGCGTGTAAACCGCCAACGCGAGTACAGTCGCGTAGTGGCTGCATAAATAATTTAATATTCTCTGTTCTCTAAAAATGGAACGTGAATAAATTAATTGCAATGTGGATTTTGTATCGAAGATACCGCCGCCAGAAAAATAAGTCAAGAAAATATTGGGTTAATCCGATTAAGATGAAAAGAGAACAGTGTGGAGCATTCTATACCTTATTTGCAGACCTACTACAAAATGCAAAATACGACAATTTTATAGGTATTTATCCCCATTTTGCAACGAATTATGTAGGTACTATTTACGCCTCGAGGGTATCAGACAAAACGAGTCGCACTCTCCGTGGTTGTACCTGCGCGACTGGTCGGCCGGTAATTATGAAAGCTTACAGCGTGTTCCATACACCACTGTGAGTCCGGCCGCCGGCTAACCGGTAGGCAGCGACCGGACGCACAGTGGTGGATCCGGCGTGCACCCGACGACTGCTTGCCGGCCAAATTGCGCCCGTACGTGTGAAACCTAACGTACACGGCCATACACTTCGCCGCCGGGTAGCCGGCGCCGGCTATCCGGCAATCGGGACGTTTGAAAAAGGCATTAAGTGTCAGATAAACGTTAAATTAAAACAAATATTTATTGTTCCAGGCAATAACTAACCATACTCCACTGCGAATGATATCACTCTCGCTTAAATCCAAAGACGTTCAAACTAAGTTCAATAAGTTAGACGAGATGCCGGCCTATAGAAACCTACTATTGTGCATGGTTAAGTTGGTGAATGCAGATCCGATGCTGATGTTAAGTGTGAGTAGAACAATTTTATTTATTTATTTTAGCCTCTGTATCCTGACTGAATTTATTTTTTGTTTTGTATTGGTTATAATAAGTCTTTCAGTTCAGTGTGCTTCATGGCAAAGGCTTCCTCCGGCATTTTCCATTGAGATCTGTCTCGGGCAACCCTTCTCCAGTTGGTGCCCGCTGTGAGTTTGATCTCATCTTCCCATCTCCGGTATTGTCCACCTCGGCTCCTTTTGCCATCTCGTGGATACCAATTGGTGACAATTTGGGTCCTTTTGTCTTGGCTAGTACGTATCATGTGACCTGTCCATCTCCACTTTTGTTGGTCAATTTTGTTTGTTATATCTATCACTTTAGTTCTGGCTCTGATGTATGAACTTATCACTTTGTCCTGTTTTTTTATTGGTAATACTTCTTTCCATAGCTTTTTGGCATGTTTGGAGCTTATCTCTATGGTGTTTTGTTAGTGTCCATGTTTCGCAGCCATATGTTATGCATGGAAGTATGCAGGAGTTAAATACTTTTGATTTCAATTTCGTGCCCAGATCTTTCAGATCAGATCAGAGAGATGCTAGACTTCATAACCTCCTTTAAGCTCCCGTATCTTTTCCATCCGTTTGCTCTTCGTTTGTTTATTTCCCTGGTTGTTTGATCATGGGTAGAACATGAGTACAACATTAGTCAATAGTCAATGTTCATTAAAATCACAAGGATCACCTTGAAACGTCAATTTCACCGCCTGTTCCTCCACGACCATGCCAGGAAAGAATCAGGCAAGAATGGCTGGTTGTTCTTTTTAATGATCTTTTACAATATAACAATAGTAATCATACAAAAATAAAATTAAGTACGCAATATAAATTGAGCAAAATCAGCACAGCTGAAGTGGGATTGAGCCGGCCACGTCTGCCGCATGCCCGAAGGTCTATGGGCAAAGATCACAACTGATTGGGTCCCTAACGCAACACGCCCACGGAGATGGCGTGACGACTTGGATGTGCATTTACCAGACTGGCCCACTGTAGCAGGGGACAGAAAAAACTGGAAACGAGGAAGGCCTTTGCCGTACAGTGGGAAAATATTATATTAAATATATGTAAATAGTAAAACAAAAGAAAATGTGTACTGATCTTGCAAAATTGAGATAATATTAGCTGTGGAGACCTAATGGAGCCCACATACGACAACGATTTCTTTGCACAAGTCTAGAAATTTGAACGTTTTTTTAGGCGCTTTGGGCATAGTGAAAACTTCTTTGGGCGCGGTGAGCATTTTTTGAGATGGGAAAAACCACTGAGCTCGCGTCACTGACCCCTGTCATTTTTTTTATACTAAATGAAGATGGGACAAGCTTACGGCCCACCAGATGTTACGTGGTAACCATCGCCTATAACAGAATGGCTTGTGCAAGCCTTGACCTCAAGCAAATCGTTGACGTGTGTGGGGCCCATTAACTTGTAGAAATCATTAAATGTCTACACCATGCTATGTTTATTAGGTCCGATTTGACAGGTGTCAAAATACTACCAACCAGCGCTGTAATGGTATAATTTTATGTTACTACAACATAATACTGAGTGGCGACCTTTTTTGCTTTAAAATTACCAATATATTCTGATTGTGTTTAATGTACCCTTGTTTTTACGTTTTTACTTTACTTTACGTTTACTTTACAAAACCAAAATGGGATATCTTCTTTTTTTTAAATGGTTCCAACGGAAGGTCAGCGTTGTGCCAAAAGCACAACAAATGCTGAGTTGGACACCTTTTTGTGACGTCGGTTGTTTAGGTATAATTATGTGACATACATTTGTTGGGTATTGCTGCTTTTTTGTGTGTATGAATATGTTTTCTTGTGTGTACCTTACTTGTGTGCTGTGTGTGTTTTGTACCGTCAAAAATAAATGTTTCATTCTCGCTTTTCTTTCAAATGATGCAACATTGGAATATATCCGAGTCGTAATATTGATCTAGGATTAACTAGTGTTTCTGAGTGTTTTTTCAATATGAAGTGAAATTTGGTGCGTATTAATTATACTCATTGTTATATTGTATGGAGAACATAATAATTATTTTTCATTATGTGGTTGATTTTCGATTTCATGTGTAGACATTCGTACAAAGTTATCATGGCATGCAAAATGATAGAGGTCAAATCGGACCTATTAGATTTCCTATTAGAAGCTTGTACTCGTATGTACATACTATATGATAGTTCCCATAGGTTAAGCTTTGGTTAGTTAAAATAATAAACATTGCTGGAAATTTCACACATCGCTATCTAGCTCCAAACTAAGCAGAGGTTGTACTATAGAAACCAGGTAACTGTTAGTATACTTTTTTTGTAAATAATAGGTTGGGGAAAAAGTCTTTTCGCATTGTAGTATGTATGAACTTGTAATAAAATCTCTTTGGCGATACTATTTGTATCTAGCTGGTTTTGGTATCATTCAAAGTTTAAATTTTAAAGAAGATAATTCCAAATTCAAATTAGGAAAATGTGTGATTTTTATTTGTTTTTCGTACTGTAAAGATGAGTGAATCTAACGAAGAAATACGATACATTTTAAAATTTTACTACAAAAAAAGTAAAAATGCAACGAAAGCCGCGAAAAAAATTTGCGATGTTTATAGACCTAGTGCAGTGTCTGTGAGAGTAGCACAAATTTGGTTTAAGCGTTTTCAATCCGGAAATTTTGATGTCAAAGATGCACATCGCTCTGGTCGCCCTATTACGGATAAAATTGATGCCATTTTTGAAAAAGTGGAGCAAGATCGGCATATCAGTAGTTACGACGTAGCTGAAGAACTGGGAATTGACCACAAAACAGTTTTGGCGCATTTGAAAAAAACTGGGTACACAAAAAAGCTCGATATTTGAGTACCCCACGAGCTCACTGAAAGAAACCTAGTGAACCGTGTACTCATTTGTGATTCTTTATTACGACGTAATAAAACCGAACCATTTTTGAAGAAGCTGATAACTGGTGATGAAAAGTGGATCACGTACGACAAGAACGTGCGAAAAAGGTCGTGGTCAAAGGCCGGTCAGGCTTCACAGACTGTGGCGAAACCCGGGTTAACTCGCAACAAGTTGATGTTGTGTGTGTGGTGGGATTGGAAGAGCATTATTCATTATGAGCGAAGGTCCTGCCTGGTGGTAACCAGGCAGGACCTTCGATTTGAACTCTACTGCGAACAACTGATGAGATTAAAGCAAGAAGTTGAGAGAAAGCGGCTGGAATTAATAAACAGAAAGGGTGTGGTTTTTCATCATGATACCGCTAGACCTCACACATCTTTAGCCACTCAGCAAAAATTAAGAGAGTTTGGCTGGGAGGTGTTAATGCATCCGCCGTATAGTTCTGACCTTGCACCTTAAGATTTCCACCTGTTTCGGTCTCTTCAGAATTCTTCAGGCAGTGTCAGGTTAACATCACGAAAGGACTGCCAAAACCACTTGTCGCGGTATTTTGATCAGAAGCCCCAAAATTTCTATAGCAATGGGATCATGTCCCTACCTACAAGATGGCAAAAAGTTATCGAACAAAATGGTACCTACATACTTTAGTTAAATGTAAATAGACTATATTAAAAAATGTTTTGAATTTTCTTAAAAAATGCGAAGAAGCTTTTTCCCCAACCTAATATATCAATTAAAAAGCATCCAGACCAGGAACCAATACGAGGCATGCCTTTTAAGTTTTGTCGTTTGAAGAAAAAAACACATCTAGAACCTTATAGTACTTTTTATTGTTTTTCAAAGTATTCACAACGTAGCTTAAAACACTTTTCCATTCGCTCAAACCAGTTATTATAACATTTATTCCACTCTAAAGTGGGGGGTTCAAAATGGCTGTCTTGAAAGCGTCGACTGCTTCTTCACCGGACTGGAACCTTTGACCACGAAGACTTTTCTTAATTTTAGGAAATGTAAAGAAATCGTTAGGGCTTAGGTCAGGACTGTATGGAGGATGGTCAAGAATTTCTACTTTTTCCTGCTTCAAATACTCAATCGTTTGACGAGCGCTGTGTGAGCTTGCGTTGTCGTGGTGCAGGATGATGCGTCGCTTTGAGTTAGATTTTCGAAGTTCGGCGATGACTTGTGGTAAACAAACTGTAGTATACCACTCTGCGTTAACCGTTCTACGATCTTCAAGTGCAATAGTCGCAACATGGCCGGTTTTTCCAACGAACGTGGCCACCATCTTCTTTGAAGTGCTTCGAGAACGAACAACTTTAGTCGGCTTTGGCTCGTCTTGAAAGACCCAGATTGTAGATTGTTGTTTGGAATCAGGATCGTAGGCATAGATCCAAGATTCGTCACCACTTATGATGTCGTAGACGTGATTTGACTCCCCTCGGTTGAACCTTTGCAGAGTTTTCTTACACCATCTGACGCGGGCCGCCTTGTGATCGTCGGAAAGCAGATGCGGTATCCAACGGCAAACTAGCTTTCTCACACCAAGCGCTTCATGCAAGATCTTCTGAATGGTTGTCCCTGAGATGCCTAATAGAGCCTCTATCTCTCGATACGTCACATGACGATCTTCGAGAATTAGTTGTCTCACAGCAATGATGTTATCTTCAGTGAAGGCGGATTTTGGGCGTCCTTCGCGAAATCTGTCACTAACACTAGTATGTCCACGCTGGAATTCTAAATACCAGCGTTCGACAGTCCGCAGACATGAGGCTACATCACTGAATACATATGTTAGCTCTTCTAAACACTGAAGCCGTGTCAGGCCTCTTCTAAAGTTGTAGAAAATTATTGCACGAACATTTTCCTTAGAAAGATTCATTTTCGTACGTGACCTGACAGATTCAAATCGAAACTGTGACTAAACAATAGCATTAATCCTAATACTTTCAACTGTTTTGAGATTCAAAATGTAAACACATTCGAATATAGAACAGTTCCAAATTCAAAATTGCCGGAAAATATGGAAACGACAGAACTTAAAAGGCATGCCTCGTATATCTAGATCATGCAAACATTTGTTCCGCAGCGGGAATTGAACCCGCTACCACCTGCGTCTTAGCCGGCTATTCGCCCACTGCACCACAGAGGTCGTCGAGTTTGGGGCAAATAGAGTTGTGTGAAAAGTCCATCAAAAAAAAATTTTATTCTTTCAGAACCCAGGACGCTCAGCTGTAGAGATTCAATCGTCCACCACGGAGCTAATCAATGGTCTCGTCTCCCTCATCCACCAGCCCTGCATAAACGATATTGCTCAAGCGGCCATGGACGCTCTCCTGGCAATACACAGACCTGATAAAGTGCATATGTGGAACCCAGAGGCACCCTTAAACTCATTTTGGGACATAAGGTAATGCTGACAGTATTGTAGTCAAAATGCCCACGTACTGACAATATACAAAAACAGAATTTAAGCTTTCTACTTTAGACAAAAAGAAAACAATGTTACCCGACTACGGTAAAGTCAAAAAGAAGGGTTATGTTTTTAATAGTTTATGTATGTATGTTTGTTTGTATTTATTTATGTTCCACCGTAGCGGCTAAACTACTCAGTCGATTTTGATGAATGAGGTGTCAGTCAAGGTGTTATTATGGTGCGGGCGATTTGAATTACATTTTTGCCCGACTGCGGTAAAGCCAAAAGGAAGGGTCATGTTTTTAACATTTTATGTATGTATGTTTGTTTGTATTTATTTATGTTCCACCGTAGCGGCTATACTACTCAGTCGATTTTGATGAATGAGGTGTCAGTCAATGTGTTATTATGGTGCGGGCGATTTGAATTACATTTTTGCCCGACTGCGGTAAAGCCAAAAGGAAGGGTTATGTTTTTAACAGTCTATGATCGAGTGTTCAACTGTAGGACCTAAACTACTCAGTCGATTTTGATGAATGAGGTGTCAATGGATTCGTTATTATGGTGCGGGCGACATAGGCTGCCATCGACCATGTATTACGTAGTTTGGTTTAACTCAAACTTATAGAGCTTGTCATTAATTACAGTTCACAAGCAATCTACAATATAAGCCAGAAAATAATCGGGCGACAGATTAGCAACTATCGCGACGTGCTGCGATGGTTGCGAGATATACTCGCCTATAGGAACGAGTTCCTCGCCAAGCAGCGAGAATACACTAACACGACCATCACCATGCCTGTATGCAAGCAGGCGCATATTAAACTGGAGGTATGTTCATCTAACAGAGTCTACTTCATCTAATTAGACGACCTCCGTGACGCATTGGCCGTATAATCGGCTGAGACGCAGAAGGTAGCGGGTTCGATTCCCGCCGCGGAATAAATATTTGCATGATCTATAGATTTTTGTTCAGGGTTTGGATGTTTTTCTATATATTATAAGTATGTATAAAAAAAAGTATATTAACTATTCTATCAGTTATCTGGTTCCTATAGTACAAGCTCTGCTTAGGTCTTAAAGTGTCTTAAAGGTGTTTCCGTTTCAAACATGAACCCTATGAGTGTATGAGGGTACCCTATGAGTACTTGTTACTTGTTTTTATTTTTGTATAATTTTGATTATTAACTTTATTACTAGCAATGTTTTACTCGACATCTTAGGTAGGTAGGTACAATTGGCTGGGCAGGCAACTTGTAATTATTCTTTTACATTTTTTTGTTATCTTTTTCAAATAAGGCGCTCATAAGTTTTAACTTTTGACTGACTTCCGTGACGCCAATGCAGGTTTAATGGCTGTAAACCAGCGCTGAGCAATAAGTTTATTGTTCAGCATAATGCTGAGCCATTCCCATTTTTCGGTACAGGGCTCATAGTGACTGGGTACGTATTTTTAGTATTATTTATCATTTTTTGTTTAAGTAACGTGTTTTAAATTGTCTATATTTTATTGTCTTTATTTAATTGTCTGTCTTTACTTATCCACTATATGTAGTTTCTGTGTGTTTGTTACTTGTGTCGAAATAAATGTCTATATCTATCTATCTATCTAGTTTGGGGCTAGATAGCGCTCTGTGTGAAATGCCCAGCACTATTTCTTTATTTAGGAAAAAAAGTCACTAAATTATACAATGAATTAAATTAGCACACTTGTACTAACCCATTTGACATATTTAATTAAGTTTTTACTAACGAATATGGATCCTTGACATCTGTAATAAATGAATTGAAATTGAAAAATTGAAATTCATCATCATCATCATGTGACGATCTCCATGGCGCAGTGCGCGAATAGCCGGCATATACCCAGGAGGTTCGATTCCCGCCGCTGAACGAATGTTTGCATGATCTATTGATATTTGTTCCGGGTCTGGATGTTTTTCAATACAACCTGTTTTGATATATATGTACGACGTTTATTTAAAATACACATCCGGAATCGTATTAACTGAGTTTAAAGGTGGGTTTAATACGGGTAGCTTAAATATTTAACCAGAAAATTCAGAAATTAATTAATTCCAGAAATGTCAGTTTGACAGCGGCGGTGCACATGTAGCGATGAGGTTTGATCCGCCGCAGGCGCCGGCTAGTGTTGTTTTAGTCCTGAATAGTTGAGTCGCTGCGATATAAACGATTAAGGTTTTAATTACTCATCAAAACGGGTATTTATGGCGTATGTACCATTTTTATTTGTTATCCCGACGTTTCGGCTGTGTTGCAGCAGCTGTGGTCACGGGTGGGTTAATCAGTAATTATGTACAGTGATCGCGAAAGTTAAAAAAATACCATTGGGGTTTGTTCCCCAGGTGATATTCTTCATGACGCTGTGGTCGATCGACACGGACGTGGTGCTGGTGGGCATGTCGTGCTTCGCGCTACTCTGCCAGGAGGCGGACATACGCTGCGGCTCCGACGAGATCACCGCGCACCAGGTGCTCCCGAACTACGCCGTCTTCCAGGAGATAGCGCACACCTCCACTGTGCTCACTACAGGTAAACTCCAGGGCCTCCCTTCCCTTTTTTCATTTTTATTCATTAAAATCACAAGGATCACTTTGAAACGTCAATTTTATTGCCTGTTCCTTCGCGACCAAGCCAGGAAAGAAAGCCAAGAAACAAGGCTGGTGGTTTTTTTTACTGATTCTTTCAGAATACATTATAATAAAGAAAATAAACTTACGTTTAAATTGAAACATTTTTAAACGAGTTGGAGGAATAATCCGATATTTTATAGTAGACTTTTTTATAAATATTTTGTTTAATTATGTAACGAATGAACGGGTGAACCTAGCAAGTTAAAATTTATACCATATACTGAGGTCTATAGTCCCTATAAAGTGTATAAAAATCAAGGTCCTGAGTAATCACGATAAAAAGATATGGCCAAATTTAGATTTTCGCGAAAACTTGTAAGTACCAAAATTTACCTTAATTTTCAACTTATTTTATTTTTCGGAATTTTCCCTTTACCTTGCTTCTAACCAAAATTGACAATTCTAGGTCACCGGAACCTATAGGTTTTGGGTTGAAAATCTATATGGTAGTTCCCGTTGACCTAGAATCACGAAATTTGGCAAAAAGCAAGCAGCACAAATTAATGAAATATTCTTACCAAATAAATGATTGTGATTATATTTTATATAACACATTTGCTCGTAAAGGGTCTCTTATTTCATCAATTTCAATATATAATGAATGTCATTATGTACTTGTGCGTTATTGTAACGTAAAACGCACGAGTTTCTTTTTAATAAGGTAAAACGTACGGTTTATCAAGATGCCCCTTCAGTTTTTATGTCAGAAAAGTGGTCAACATTTTATGAATAAAATTAACTTAGGGAGATAAAATATAAAAAATAAAAATGCCAACTGACAATTTTACAAATTGTTCAAATTTTTCTAACTGCTTTAACAAGTGATTAAAGATTTATTCGTTTAAGAAACTCCGAGTTTTTTTTATTTCCTCGCAAATATGTTATAAAACGTCGTATGACATACGTGCGCTTTGATAATTACAGCCTCTGCTTTCTTGTAGCCCTCGCCTACGGCTCGGGCTAGCAATATCGCCTCGGCTGTAATTTTCAACTTACCGCACTTATATCATAATGTACTATTACAGCGAACCAGGATATGGCAAGGGGGTGCTTCTACAAAAATATACACAGTAAGTAACATTTGTTTTATTTATTTGACTTGCGCAATGTTCGGCGGCAGTTAATCTTGGATCAATATTACGAAGGGACGATATTCTTCATTTTAAACTGTTATTAACAAGTCTAGGAATGTGTAATAAAAAATCCCACTAATATTATAAACGCGAAAGTTTGTATGGATGTAAAAGTATATAAGTGTTCTATCCTAGTTATGTCCGTAGTTGACGACCTCCGTAGCGCAGTGGGCGTATAGTTGGCTGAGACGCAGGAGGTAGCGGGTTCGATTCCCGTCGCGGAACAAATGTTTGCATGATTTTTGTTCTGCGTCTGGGTGTTTTCCTATGTATTATAAGTATGTATTTACAAAAAAAGTATATAAGTAATCTATCAGTTACCTAGTTCCCATAGTATGAAATGCCCAGCATAGCGCTGTGTGAAATGACCAGCAATATTTATTTATTTATTAGTTATCTGGTTCCCATAATACAAGCTCTGCTAAGTTTGGAGTTAGATAGTGCTGTGTGAAATGTCCAGAAAGTAAGTCCAGAGTATAAGTCCAGTGTCATCGTAACGGCTTAACACTTCTATTTGTTGACAAACCACGCGTGTGAAGCCGCTGGCAGAAGCCAGTATACAATAGATTAAGTTAATTATCATTTAAATAACATCAATATAAAAATGTAGGTACATGTAAAAACTCACCTTTGTTTCCATAAATAAAGCAAAGATCTAGTAGATCCCTCTGTTAGCGCGCAGACGACACATTCATTTGGCCAGTTGAAAGGACAAACACCCCTGTCTCCGCGCATCGTTCGGTTTTTCTTAATTATATCTTCCAAAAGTTGTTCATATTCACAGCTAAACACCACTCCACGCCCCTATCCGCTACAAAATGGGCGTAGTAAACACAGGATTTTTAAATTCATTATCATGAAAATATCAATTTTTAAATAACATTGACAAGTCTAAAACATCAATAAGTAATAATTCAAAAAGTATAAAAAAGGTATCGATTACTGGATAAATTTAAGCTACCGGTATTAAACCTACCTCTAGAATCAGTTGATACGATTCCGGATGTGTACATTAATGTCGTACATAACAAAACAGATTGTATGTTTATTTAGGTTCTGCTGCGTTGCAGAAGAGGATCATGGTGCTGCTGCGGAAGATCGAGCATTGCGTGAATGGGGTGCAGCCTGTCTGGGAGGAAACCTTCAGATGCTGGTGAGTATCGGGAACTACCACTAGTAATTTATACGTCTATACTTCCATATAGTCCTCTTTAACCTAAGACCGTCTATAAGAAATTGATTTAACTAGTGGTTTGCCACGAACTGAGATCTCGCAAGTCTGTGATGAAGAATGCTCTAATCTGTTCAGGGATTCCCTCTGCAAACTCCTGCAGAAGTTCCCAAAAGGACAAGGAGAGAAAATGGACGATTCTCAGATGGAGGCGATCCATCGGGCCGTCGCCAAGCGGCGAGTCTCACACCACACCAGCAATGAACACGATTTAGAGGTATCTAATTCCATCTAGTTATTAGTGACTTGCGTGACTTTATTGCAAAGGAAAATGAAGCTGAGACAGGATGTATTTGGCCACGCATGGCACGCAGCGGGACTGGTTAGTACCTAACTACCTACTGGTAGAGTGATGTAAACAAATCATATTCATCATGTAAATAGGTATCTGTTAAACTGACTAAACGGCATCGGCGCAACGACATCGCCGATTTACGTTAAAAATTGTGTATTGGAAATGTATCGATTACTGGATAAATTTAAGCTACCGGTATTAAACCCACTTCTAGAATCAGTTAGTACTATTCCGGATGTGTGTTTTAAACTAATGTCGTACATGGGTATTATACTTACCAGTGTAATAATTTGTATCATTCTTTTCCACTATTATTATGTTTTCCTGTAAATTTAATTATTTTGTATATTGCCCGTTCTGTGTTTCTATGAGTGGGAAATAAATATATTCTATTCTATAGTGGATAGTGGTCAAAATTTGACCACAATTTTTCGCTTAGTTTCACACAATTTGGCCGCTACCGATACCTAGCCAAGTGGAGCTACATTAACCCATTCTGAAGCCAGTGCCACTGCGGGGCTACCTTACAAGCAATGGCCCACCTGCTCTCATGTCCTCTCTGCCCAACCAGCTGCACCCGAGAGTACTTGTACCAGGCAACAGAGAGGGGTGTGGAAGTTGCTTTCTTCTTCTTCCTGCTCTTTTCCCTGATCTTCCACCGAAGGTTTTCCGGGTGCACTTCAACATGAACGCTTTCAAGAGAGGTGTACGTAAGGCATTAAGTGTTAGGTATCGCTGACGGTATCACATATTGGGAGAGGATAAGATCCGCACTGACGTCCTGGCGTGTATTGTGCATTCTCCCCCTTCTTACCTGACTCCAGCCATCCTAACTCCTTGAAATATCAGAGTAGGAAGTTGGGTTGACAGCAGCCTTCCAGGTTAACATATTGTTAGGAGCTGAGGGTTCAGGATAAAATAATGAAAATCAATCTAACCAAAATAACACTTATTCAACACTAAAATGATAAATACACGATCTTAATCACAAGTGATTACAACACACTAATTCACACCACTGTTGCACAATAAACCACTAAAAGTCACCGAAATATTCGCACGTATCGCCAAATCTAGACTGACCCTTCGGGCGTCTCTGCGAATATACCGCACGCAGCTACTACACGCCTTCGCGAACGCTCTCGAAGGTTCCGCTAGCAACTAGAATCGTACAGGTATTTCGACAGGACTTCTCTTTCTTATTCTGTGCAATTGTAGGTAAAAACGTAATAGGTATATACCATACATAGTATTACCTATTCTGTAACAGCTTCGGCGTAACAATATATTAACATCAGTCAGAGGTTAATTTAAAAAAAATGTGAGCCGTCACGGGACGGCTGGCAGATGTGAAACATCGACATTATTTTGTAAAAGTAATATGCAGAAAAGAACATATTGTCATAGGAACTAAATATGTCATAATGATAAAAAAAAAATTCCAGTATTAAAAAAACAGTACATTACAGTACAAATATTAAAAAAAAGAACAGGCCCCCAACAAGTCTTAAAAAGTTATTTTTTTTTAAATCACGATTTTCGGCATGTACATTTTTAATTAGGTCACAATGCAATCTTAAACTTGTGTCAATTTGTAACAATAACGTAATCTTTACATAGTATAAAATGAAGTCGCTTCCGCTGTCTGTTCCCTCTTATAAACTATATCTATAAACTACCTACTCAATGGATTTTAATGCAGTTTTCAGCAATAGATAGGAGAATAGAGAATAGATAGAGATTCGCACAGGCGATTGCGCATGGCGACGCGTCGCCACACCGTAAACACTACTGCATATAGACTATATATTTATACCATCATATAGCGTGGCGATGCGTCGCCACGGCATGCGTCGCCACGCCAGAAATCGGTTTTACGTGCGGCTATAGATGTTTTACATCAAAAACATAAATATTAACAGTAATTTCGCTATTAATTCCTAGAAATACATGAAATAAGACGAACTACCCTAAAGTAGCTATACCCGTCTTTTCATTTAATGTCGTACATAACAAAAGATGTTGTAAATTTGAAGGTCGATTTTTATTCAATGAAATTTGGACGTTATTTTTTTGGAGAGTAAATACTTAAAACTTGTCAACATTTTACAAATTAACCCTGTATTATCTTCTGTTTTCTGTTTCAGATGCAAATCCAAGAATGGGCGAATATAACGTCGTTCCTATGCGCCTTGGGTGGAGTTTGTTTGCAGAGACGACCTACACCTTGGCCACATATCTGTGGTAGGTATCTATACTAGTACAAGCTTTCGCCCGCGGCTTCGTATGCGTGGTTTTTCTATGAAAAGCTATATTTATCGGAGGCGGCAGGGCAGGAAAGAATACCAGCGCCATCTCCCTCAGTCATGATGGGTTTGTTTCTTGTGATGTAGTGGGTAATGTCAGTTCAAATAATACGCAGGCAATTTACAGAAACAATGTCTACACAAAACTTTACAAAATTAATACTTCACTTCACAC
The DNA here is from genome assembly GCA_963924445.1 of Philereme transversata. Taxonomy (NCBI): domain Eukaryota; kingdom Metazoa; phylum Arthropoda; class Insecta; order Lepidoptera; family Geometridae; genus Philereme; species Philereme transversata. Next base: position 7,204,402 of record OZ004345.1, on the reverse strand, counting down.
ACTATATAACTAAGTACGGATAGCCAGAGCTACAAGTAGGTACCACACGGAACGCGGACAGTTTCAACGACTGTAATGTACGACTGACAAACAACAACTAAACGCTCTCTCGATAAAATCGCCGTTTAAGTTTAACACTCCGTTTAGCGCCGCACGATGGCGCTTGCGTTCTGTGGAACACCAATCACAGATCGATATATATGTACTACGCACTAGATATCGCGATCCGAACACTAAATCTGTTCGACTGAACTGTACTGCAATCCGTACACCTTACTTTAGTGCGGCTTCGACATTCACGCAGTTTGGACGCGTACGGAGCGGCAGTATTAATACGATAATTCGAATCAAAGTATGAAATACATAAAGTATGACATAAATAACAATTCAGTAGTCAAGTAAGTAAAATGATTGGTTGTTCAAGTGAATAGATAGGTAATATCGTAATACCACATTAGAAAAAAAAAATTTTATTTTAATGCCACGCCATCTAAAATCATAGTCTAAAATATGCAGATATTCCATAAAAAAACCGGTTGTAGGTAAAAATATGTGACTGAACACGGACTTGACGTGGTGTTTTTAGAAAGTGTTTTAATTTGTATATACACTCAGCGGCACAATTAACCGCCCACCTTGATTTTTTACGATTTTGGTTAAAAAAAAGAAATTGTGGCCTTACTTGTGAATGTTATTTTATAATGTAGGTATATTGAAGTAAAATGAAAGATAATATTGTTTTTAATTATTACGTTTATTTATAAAAAAGTCTGAAAAACACTTTGACCGTAAATTAACAAACGTGATGAAATGGCTTAAAAATAAAAAATCTGCTGAATAAATGAATTCTAATAGTGCGTATTTCCACCTCTAGCCCTCATGACTTCCATCAAACGGTTTGGCATGCTGTCGATGACATCTTTGATCTGTTGTTGTGGAATGTTCTGCCACTCCTAAATCACGGATTGTTTTAATTCATCTATGGTGGTTGGAGCTGGCATGCGGCTTCGAACACGTCTTTTTAAATTGTCCCATATGTGTTCAATAGGATTTAAATCTGGGCTCCGGGATGGCCATGTTAATTTTCGAATGCCGACGGTATCCAGGTACGCGGTAACAACTCTAGCAACGTGTGGGCGAGCGTTGTCCTGCATTAATAAAAAATCTTCGCCAATAAATGGAGCAAATGGCATTACATGAGGTTCCAACACTTCTGTTACATACCTCTGAGCATTTATTCCACCTCTTTCGAAGATAACCAAGTCGGTGCGTGCTTCGTAAGTAATGCCGCCCCATATCATGATAGAGCCACCTTTGTAACCTACTGTTTCCATAACAGTACATGGTGCAAACCTTTCATTCTTGCGTCTGTATACACGCTGGCGACCGTCAGGACCGTGCAAGCATATTCTTGTCTCGTCAGTAAACATAACATTCTTCCATTGTTCCATATTCCATTCGGCGTGCTCTCGGGAAAAACGAAGTCTTTCTCTCCGGTGGCCTACGAGTAATTGTGGCACTCGAGATGGTCGAAAAGCTCCAAGGGCATTCTCTCCTAGTCTTCTTTTCACTGTTCTTTCACTCACTTGAACATTGCGAACCTCACGGAGTTGGTTTCGTGCCTCAACAGCTGTAGTGAACCGATTTCTTAGAACATTGGTCACAAGAAATCGGTCGTCACGAGCGGAGGTGCATCTTTTTCGGCCCTGTCCTGGTCTTCGCTCATAAGAGCCAGTTTCCCGAAACCATTTCACTGCATCCCTTAAGGTGGTACGTGCGACACCAAGCTTCCGCGCCACGTAACGCTGACTAAACCCTTTGTCGATAAGAGCGACGGCTCTCGCCACTGAATTAGCATCAAATGGCATGTTTGTGATGTCCAAACACTAGCTTTAAGTTACGAAACCAAAACAAACTCAAACTTTTAATGCCACTGAAGCAATGTAAGCAGTATGGCAACGATAACGATAATGAGACGAAGTTCGATATTTATCCTATTCACAACTTATGCGTAAAAAAAAACAAAGTTAAGTGGGTAGTTTGTAATTTTTTCATCACTACATTTCTTTCACACTTGACTTATTTATGCCCAATAACTTACAACTGCGATAACATCAAAATTTGCCACTTTAAAAGGGTGGGCGGTTAATTGTGCCGCTAAGTGTATATATAAATGTTTTCGAGCCAGTTTGATATTTTTTAATATTTATTTTATGTTCTTTCTTTTTAGTATATAATATCAGTTAAAGGTCAGAAAATATGACGACGTCCGTAATTCGATACTGCAAAAATAAATACAAGAAGTGTCAGTAAATCATCAGGTGACAGTTTGATTTCATACTACTGTTAACAGACTTGAGCTTTAATAAACGCATAACAATTCTTTTTATTTTACTTTTCTACTTTACCAAATTTTCAATTATTATTATACATTTTGAAATAGAGTATGAATTCTAATGAAATTTTGTAGGTACAAAAGCTGTGTCACGTCTGTGGTGTAAAATCTATAGGGACGATAGTTGGTTATACTAGGTTGAACGCGTAAGCGCCATGAATTCCATGGCGCTTACAACGTTTTGGTCGCGTGTAAACTAAACTCTATAAGCGATCTAGCGCTGCAGGTTTTAATAGTTTGGTTAGATCACATAAAAAATGTTTTAGCGCTGCAGCGAACTTTAGTTCTAACTACCAGCATTTGAACAAACTTTTTTCAAGAATGTTCTTGTCTATCGGTAGAATATTCTATCGGTAGAATATATGTCTATGATCACAGCCGACAGCTGTTATTCTGTTTTGTGTTGCTATTCATGACCGGATGCGACATAATTTATTTAAATACTACATGGATATGGAACAATTATATGACCCACCTGACTTTAAGTGGTAACTTTAGCAAAGTATTGCCCCGCAGGTCACGCACCGTAGAAAGTGGCCTACGATCGCTGCCCTGCGTCCATAAACTTGAGGCATACAGGTGTAAAGCCTCATGTGTATTATCTACACTTCCCAAACCAAGATGGTTGAAGTGTCGAAGAACGATGATGGATGTCCGCCGCGACCAATGAATCATAAAACTAGCGTCCGCGCGCGGCTTCGCACGCGTGGTTCGTTAATAAAAACTAGCCTATGTGTTAATCCAAGTTATAATCTACGTACGTACCAAATTTCATCGAAATTGGTTCAGCTGTTATTGAGTAACAAACAAACAAATAAATAAATAACATCCAAACTTTCGCATTTATAATAATAGTGCTATAAATCGTGACAGGTTCTCAACAAAAAAAAAGTGTGTTGGAATCCAAGCGTACGATTAATTTTCATAATATAATGGCAAAAATCTTAGTATATCTTAGTATATTATTATAATAGTACGAATTTGTATGTAGTTTTCAGTTAGCTTGTTTTTAATTTACAGATTCAAGAAAATACAATGTTCTACCTACAAATAGTTCGGAAGAAGTACAGTACTGTCCAGTCACTCAGTAAGTATTCATATGACCATAGAAACGTGGTCACTCACTATGTGCCTCATAAGGTCGGGTCGCGGTCGCTCAGCGTGCTATGGAGAGCGCTATACTTGCTGTTGCTCTACGAGATACAATCACACATGACGAGATTGTGACATAATTTATATTTTAATGGTTATTCAGCTATTTGGGGTGGAGACAGACAAATCCAACAAATCAAAAATCATCAAAATCGGTCCAGCCGTTCTTGAGTTATAAGTGGTGTACCTAACCCGACTTTGTTTTATATATATAGATTTATAATTTATATATTCATTAATGTATCGTAAAAGCATTGCTCTATTAATCATTTCCTTAGTTTCCACTTAAACCCATTTAAAAGTATGTCTTTAAATTCTTTTGGCAGTTTATTGAAAACTAGCTGTTGCCCGCGACTCCGTACGCGTTACACTCCTAAATCATCATCAATAAACAACAAACATCCAAACTTTCACATCACACTAATATTATAAATGCGGAAGCTTGGATATTTGTTTATTTATTTGTTTGTTTGTTACTCAATGACGTGTTAACGGCTGAGCCGATTTCTCCAAATTTGGTATATACGTAGATAACCTGGATTACCACATGGGCTACCTTTTATCACATAAATCAGGTCCTATGGGTTAAAAAGGGGGTGTCAAGTTGCAACAGCGAGTTTAGCTTTATTTCTAGGTTACCTACACATTTAGTAGTGTAACGTCTACGAAGTCGCGGGCAACACCTAGTGTTTATATTAGTGTGATCATAATGGCATGATAATAAACATTGCTTATCAAGTGATTTGATTAACTTAAATGGTACCGTTTTCCAGGTTCGTAGGTCAACTGCTGCGCCTACTGCTATACAGCAGCGATAGGTTTGCGACGCAGGTGCAGACGCACGTGAAGGAGGTGGTTGGCCAGGAGATGTCTCCAGCGCTATACCCTATACTCTTCGAGCAGATCAAACATCTTATTGACAAGTTCTTCGATCAACAACAACAGGTTTGTGAAGAAAGTTCCGGGAAATGATACTAGATGGCGCTAATACTAGATTATTAAACGAGGGGATAAAGCAGTGTCTTGCGTCATGGGTGCTATATTGAATCCCGAACGTAACGAAGGATTCTAGAGTTAACTCTCGAGTGGAGCGAGGGAGTTACTAGAATCCTGAGTGTAGAGAACGATATAAGCACGCCCAAGATGCAGAGAGCCTTATCTACGAGGAGAATACTTTTCGCACTTTCTACGAGACAATAAAAACCAAATCTAGGTTGGTGCATTCTGTGCAGAGGTTAGTTCGATTTAAGAATAAGTTCTTACGGTGTGATGAGGTTCCAAATTTAAATCACAATATGCCTGCGAGTGCATAATGAAACTCAGTACAACTTTACTCCCGGCTCAGCCGCAGGGATTTAATCACCTGCTTTCGGTGAGGTTTATAAGACATATAATTTGGCATTGTCGAGCAGGTGCTATGAAAAACAATTTTAATACTAATAGCAGCATTGCTGTATTTCGGTTGAAGGGTATAGTTTCCGGGGAAATTACAGGCACATGAGGCTTTACACCTGTATGCTTAAAGTTGTTGGATGCAGGGTAGTGCATCGAAGGGCACATTTCTAAGGTACGTGACCTACGAGGCAAATCTTTGTTTTAGGCGATGGTTACCACTTAACATCAGGTGGGCCATGCTGGTTCCATCACTATGGTGTATTAAAAAAAATACGTCAGCCAAATTCGATGAAGAATAAATAATACTGGACATTTTACACAGCGCTATCTATCCCCAAACTAAGCAAAGCTTGTACTATGGGAACCAGATAACTGACATAATACTTACATACTCTTTTTCTGTAAATACACTTATAATATATAGAGAAACAACCAGACCCGAAACAAATACCTGCAGATCATGCAAACATTTGTTCCGCGGCGGAAATCGAACCCGTGACGATATCTAAGGACGCGCAAAGTACTCGCGTTATCTATTCAATACAGATCTGTGACCACTTCTTCTATCGTGCCAATGGCTTATGCATAATTATTTATAGGTTCAATAATAAATTGACATTAACTAGAACCTGGACACGTTCCAGTGTTGGTAGCCTTGTAAGGTCGTAGGGCACAGAAGACAGTTAAGCAAGTGAGGTATGGTCTGGAGGGGGTGCCCACACTCACAGCTGGTTAGTGAAGAGTCTCGCATTCCCCACCTACAGAGGTTTTTCCTGTATCGCCCAATCTGAATCCGGAGTCGGTTGATATAATTCCACAACGGCCACGGAAGGTTGTATCCAGGAGGGAGGTGTGACCACTTACAAAACTAGACTTTACCACCTCTATAACAGAGTTCAAATTCCAGGTGATGCTGACTGAAATGAACACACAATTCGTAGAACACATAATATCTATAATGAAGAATATTTTGGATAATAAGAGGAGTGGCTTGCCGCCGTCGAGCCAAGAGCATCTCGCTACTACTTCTATAGAAGGACTCATGTTAGCTATTGTTAGGTAAGACGTATACGTAGACAATCATTTATTTGTTAAATAACATAATACATTAATACAGGATGTTTGGTATACCGACGATATTCAAGTGACAGTTTCTCAAAACATAAAAAAGACTACTCGAAAAAAAACTGCTAGTTATAAATATGATCAAATTTTAAAGAAAATCGACTAAGTTTAGGTGACTAATTCGATACAAATCTTACTGCCTACTCTTGCATTCGACATCCAAAAAAAAGGCCGATTTGATATCTCTTTAGTAAATGGCTGCGGGTTTTGGGTTAGAGAGGGACAACAAGAGATATCTCGAGACGTCACCAATACAGTATCTGTGGTTAGATGGCAAGCATTATGCAATAATACATTATAAGTTAGTGTTTTTTTTTACATGCCAAAATAAATATCACATTTCTATGGTAAACAATTCACAAATTTATTTATTATTGTCATCAAAATAACCCCTTGCGTTTTGTGCGTATATTATCAAACACCCTACACCCAACAATATTATAACAGATGAGTAAGACACATGAGAGAAAAAAAGAAGATTTAAAATAACTAGTGTGTTAGCGACGCGAGCGTGTTACCTACTTACCTGATTGTATTTATGTATTTAAAAAACCTTTATTCTCTCTTTATTTTATAGTACATAACAAATTACAATTTAGCCCTGCTCACCAAATCCTTAAATATAATTATAAATGTAAATTGTTCATGGAAGTATTATATAGAATATAAAATTTATGTCAAATCAAGGTATTTAGTAATACATATCTCTTCATACAATTTACTTAATATATGTTATACTTTTATAATTACTATGTTAAGACCTTACTGAATACATACATTTTAATTTTTTTAAGTGAATACTTTTAGGCGCGTTGTGCATTTTTTGAGATGGAAAAAAACTATTTAACTCGAGACACTGTTACCATTACCGTTACCGACACCTCTGTGTATAAGTATGGGTAGTGTAGTCTGCTTTTAAATTTTCAATACACAAACATTGAGCACTAATTTTTTTACTTCTGTCGGCACTCCCGGAGTGCCACTTTTTTATGTTTATTACGATGTGCAAGGTGCGTGCGGGGTGCGAGGAAGGGGTAGCGCGGTCCAGTTAATTTATTCAAACATTAGTCAAAATACTAGCCATGCGTAAACAGCACGCTCCTTAACGCTAAGTCGAACTGCACTTTCTTTGGGCAATACATGCTTGTTTTTCCTATAAATAAGTGGATTCATTTACCTAATACGTATATACCATTCTCACCTGCATCGCCTTCATAGTGGTTCGCCCCGAACTGTGATCTCGCAGATCTCCTATAAAAATAAATATTTGTGAACTTTGACTATAAAAATAGTGCCTCGAAATGAAAACCGACATACTTGACCTACAGTTTCATTCAAATTACAGGTAACGTGAGTTCATGTTATATGGTTGCGTCTTTTAGTGGTAGAAATTGCAGTTATTCTGGATTTTAGACTTCCTATATTTGTGTCACTAAAGCTACATGTATTCCAGCTTTCAGCTCTGTGGGGTCACTGGTGTACCCTGTGAATTTCGTCAAAGTTCAGTTTTTGTTTTGGCTAATAACTCAAAAACTACAAGGATTAAACAAAAAATAAAAACGGGGTCGAAATGTACTGATAAATACCTTTCATTTAACGTCCTATTTGACCGGATAGTCTAACTTTGATTTTAGTACCCCTCTTGAACTCCAATATTTCAACAACCGCCCCACATTTTTAGCTCATTTAGTCACACCAGAATTTTGCCATCACTAACTTCTATATTTTAAATTTCACAATGATCGGATCAACGTTTCGAAAGTTATCCTCGGACAAACAAACATAAATACATACAACGCCGATTTGGAGTCTTATTTTATTTTACCGATTTTTGACTTTTGACAATACACGACATCTTACCACCAAAGCGAACCAATAATATTTTACTAATAGTATTAGTTCATTAGTCATGCCGTTATGCGATGACGGCATACGGGACGGTCTTACCCCTAAGATAAAATAAGATAACGTTTAGTTGCTAGAACATAGTAAATACATTAATGTAGGTCTTAGTCTTAGCCAAGGTGCGAAAATAAATGTTTCATAAATGTTTAATTTTGTCGACAGATACGTCCGCCATCTTGATATGACAGTACTTTCCGTACATATAAAGACTAAGCTCTGTCAGGTTGTGGAGGCTATGATGAGACGTCGCGACGACCTCGCTTTTAGACAGGTAAATGCAATTCTAATTAATTTATACTACGTGTTTTGTTATGTACGACATTAAATGAAAATACGTGTAGGGCTAATGGCTAGTATTTTTGTAAAATAGGTTTTTTTCAAATTCATTGCGATATATAAATTTAAATTTTCAAACAACCTTAAATCAAGTTTAATAATCAAGTTCTAAAATATCATCGAAACAGTGTATAAAATAGGTAAACAAATCATATTCATTCATCATGTAATAAGTACCTGTTAAACTGACTAAGCGGCATCGCAAAGGCGCCGTCGATTTATGTTAAAAATTGTTTATTGGAAATGTATCGATTACTGGATAAATATTCAAGCTACCGATATTAAACCCACCTCAAAAATCAGTGAATACGATTCCGCATGTGAGTTTTAAATTAATATCGTACATAATAAAACAGGTTGTATACTACCTGTCCCGGCTTCGCACAGATTTTTATCAAAATATATCCTTTGAGCTGTTTGCCGCGACTTTATTCGCAAAGATTTAAATTGTCTTAATTAATTATGAAGTTTAATAATTAGTCTCAAAAAGATAATAAATATCACTAAACAAGTAACTTTTTAATAAAAATTATAACCAACGTCATATGAAAGACAATTTCGTTTTCATGGACGACATATTTTTTCAGTTTTTTCAATTTATAAACCAAGGAAGTATATCCTTTCAAATAAAAAAAGAATTTTCCAAATCGGTTGATTCATTAAAAATATAACCCAATTGAGAACGTCTTTTTTTTATAAAGTCGGTTAAAAATATTGTGTGTCGTTATGTTAAGGTATGTACTCAATTAACACATTCAAGTAGATCGTTGGTATATTACATCCCACTAATATAATAAACGCGAAAGTTTGTATGTGGATGTGTGTTACTATTTCACGTCGTAACGGCTTAACCGGGTTTGATGAAATTTGGTATGTACGTAGATTATAACCTGGACAAACCAGGCGTGCGAAGCTGCTGGCGGAAGCTAGTAATTACTATAATTAGTAAACATTTGTATGTGTAAGAACATTATTGTTAATTTTACTTTAAATTTCGTGATTTTAATCAATCATTATTATAAATACGGGATTTATCACGTACTGTTGAAGGTTCACGAATTGAACCGAAAAATTGTCGGTTGAAACACCGATAAAACGCTACGTGATAATCCCGTATTTATCATAATGATTATTGTTAATATACATTGTGTCACCGCATTCATGGCATTAATTTAAAACACATATGCAGAACAGTATTAACTGATTTTAGAGATTGGTTTAATACCGGTAGCTTAAATATTTATCCAATAATCAATACATCTCAAATAAACAATTTTGAACATAAATCGGCGGCGTTTTTGCGCCGATGCCGCTTAGTCAGTTTAACATGTACTTATTACATGATGAATGAATATGATTTGGTTAGGTACCTATTTTATACAGGTTGTTTTATTGATATTTTAGAACTTGAAATTAAGGTAACTAACTATTTTGCAACAATACTAGCCATCAGCCATACCCATGATTTAAATTAATGTCGTAAATGCGGTGACACGCAGTATTGTATCATCCTGTACATCATCCGTACACGTTTTAAGCCAATTCTATTTTATTCAGTTAAGCAGAACTGGCATGCTGGCACCTAAAATTTGTATTTTTTACAAACAGGAGATGAAATTCCGGAACAAAATGGTGGAATACGTCACTGACTGGGTGCTGGGGACTAGCCACCAGATCGCGCCACCCTTGCGCGGAGACGCTTCTTCAGTTACCAGGTAATAATAATAAACAATATATATGCCAAAACTAATGAAACGCTAAGATCTAAGGATGATGGTGGGACTCCTTCCGGGCTGAATGCGACTGCGGAGCACCCGTGCGGTACCAACTTTTTTTATTGATGATAGTCAACCACTTTACCACTTCCTCACCTGATGGTAAGTGATGGTGTGATCGAAAACGGAAGCACGCTTGCCTAGAAAGAACCTATTCACTCTGGCCTTGAAGACTCCGAGATTATATTGGTCCGGAAAAAAACACGCCGGAAGTGAGTTCCACTCCTTACTTGTCCTATCAAGAAAAGTTGAAGCAAATCGTTTGGTACGGCAAGGTGATATGCCGACCAGGTATGGGTGGTACTTCTCGGTACGTCTGCTTGTCCGGTGGTGGAGGGGGAAGGAGGGCTATTGAAGTGGCAAATTACTATAAAATAGTTTAGCTTACAGTTGACACGACCGAAGAAGATCACGGGGCACTGGGACCTTCACCATCAGTTCCTGAAGACCATCACGGACAGTGGGCCTTATCGCTAATGCCTTTTAAGAGATACTTGACTGCACTGCCACAAACGATGCCAGACTGAAAACGGGTCCTACTCCACTACATCAAGGAGTAAGGATGGCTGGGGTCAAGTTAAATGAGGGGTAATGCATATTACACCCTATGCGGGACGTCAGTGTAGATCTCTTATTCCCCTACCTTAGAGTTAGGATTAGAATTAAACGCCAATTCTCGTGGCGCCGAGGCGCATCACTAACGGTGCCCGTAAGGGCTGCAAGAGCGAGCGAGAAAGCAATATCATCGTCACTTGTCCCACGTTTTATGACCCCGTCTGCCAGGAGCGTTAGCGTCTAGTATAGTCTAGCTTCCGGCCGCGGTTTGGACGTGTGGTTTGTCAATAATGTCTCAATTCAGGTCATAATCTAGTTATACACCCACCAAATTTAATCGAAATAGGTCCAGCCGCTTAGTCAGTAAAATATTATGTTATTTTTTTTAGGGAATCAGTTACTTCTTAAAATTTATTTTTGTTTAGTTTTGAAACATTAAAATCATTCTATTCATTATAATGTTATTCATACGGTACTTATATAGCATAATGATTTTCAGAGATCTGGACCAAGCCTGTATGGAGGCCGTAGCAGCATTGCTGAAGGGTCTACCACTCCAGCCCGAGGAGTCAGATCGAGGGGACCTGATGGAAGCCAAGAGCCAACTGTTCCTTAAGTAAGCTGGAGGATATCACTTGCAGCTATAAGTTTATTGTCCGCACACGTTTTCTTTGTGTGGGTAGTTATTTTAGAGCTGAACTAAGTCAATCGAGCTGAACAAGGACAATGCTATACGTTTTTTACCTGACTACGGCAAAACCAAAAAGAAGGGGTATGTTTTTAGCAGTCTATGTATTTTATTATTAATCCACCAAACAGATAACAATCCACTTAACACTAATTAACCCAAACATATAATTTTAGATCTAGATTGAAATCAAATATTTGATTAAGATAATAAAGTGTAGCATGCATTAAAATTAAATTACCCTAAAACTAGAAACCGCAAATTTAGACAAGACATAATTAATATAACAAAAGTATTCAGACAATTAAACAACATTACAGTCCATTCCATCCAAAGGTTGTCTGGTAGAGATCGCTAATTAGCGATAAGACCGCCAATTGTATCCATAGATTTACGTAGTTGTTTTTTTTTATATGTATTTGTTTCGTGGTGTGCAATAAAGTATTATCTAATCTAATCTTATCTAATTACATTTCTTTGTCTACGCACAGCTAGTTTATCTCCTTTACTATCCTTTATATGGCATTATATTTGTATATATGCAGTTTATTAGTAAGTACAGGTAGTTTATGTAAGTTTATGAACATAGATACAACGCCGTTTTTTTGATTTTGTTTTTCCTGTCCTTCCAAAGGTTGTCTGGAAGAAATCGCTTTTAGCGATAAGTTCGCCCATTGTACTTACCTTTATCTTTGTGTATTTCTTTGTATGTTAGTTTTTTTGGTGTGCAATAAAGAGTATTCTATAAATATATGTATATAGAGTATATATTTTTGCTATAATAAAGAAGTAGGAATTGATAGATGTACTGTTTAACAACCTCTTTATATAGACGACACGTACGGGGAACAAGATTGTTAAATGAAACATTGTTTTTGATCGAGATCTCCAAATCAACTTGGACAAATTGGCGTTGTATGTATGTATGTTTGTTTGTCTGAGGATAACTTTGAAAGCGTTGATCCGATCATCGTGAAATTTAATATATAGATTGATAGTGATGGCAAAATTCTGGTGTGACTAAATGAGTTAAAAATGTGGGGGGATTGTTGAGACATTGCAGTTCAAGAGGGGTAAAAAAAAAACAAAATGGACTATCTGGTCAAGTGGCACGACTAATAAAGTCTTTATGGGTGCATTTTGACCCTGTTTTCATTTTTAGTTTGCCAACCTTGCAGTTTTTAAGTTATTATCCATAGTAAAAACTGAACTTTGACAAAATTCACAGGGTACACCAGAGACCCCACAGTGCTGAAATTTGGTATTCGTATAGCTTTAGTGACACAAATATAGGGAAAAGTCTGAAATCCAGAATAACTGCAATTTCTACCCCTAAAAACAGTAACCAAATAATATCAACTCCCGTTACCTGTAATTTGAATGAAACGGTAAGTCAAGTTATTTGGTTAGTAATTTCGTGGCACTCTTTTGATTGTCAAAGATTACAAATATATTTTTTTTCTTGTATGGAAGACTCGCGACAGGTTCGGAGCGAACCAATAGTTATACAACCTGGAGTTGGTCCAAGCAAATGGCCCACCTGATGTTAAGTGGTAACCATCGCCTATAACAAAGCGTTGCCCTGTAACGCCACGCATAGACAGACAAATATGACGAAACTTTAAGTGTTGCTAATTCCACTAAGGAACCCGAAAAAAAGGTGAAACGTCCTCAGAAATTTAGAGTTTAACTGTTTCTTTTACAGATACTTCACTCTGTTCATGAATCTGCTAAACGATTGTAACGAAGTAGAGCTAACCGAGGGTCCGGGCCGGCTGGAGACGCTGCGGAACGCGACTATACAAGCCATGTCCAATCTGCTCAGCGCTAACATCGACTCAGGACTCATGCACAGCATTGGTAACTAAAAATACTTCTTTCTTTATTCTTCACTAGCTGTTGCCCGCGACTTCGTACGCGTGTCACTAGGAAAGGTGACAAACAGACAGAGAGACAGATATACAGAGGGACAGCGTTACTTTCGAATGACTAATATTAGTAAGGATTACAGGTTCGAAACTATATTATCGTTGAGTAGACCCTGGCCACCTCTATTGCACTGTTGGTAGCTTAGTTGTAGCTACACATCATTTGCAGAGATTTTACCATGACTTGATGGTGTTTTCAGACCTGGGCTACCACCGAGACCTGCAGACGCGAGCAGCCTTCATGGAGGTCCTCACGAAGATACTCCAGCAAGGCACGGAGTTCGACACCCTGGCGGAGACGGTGCTGGCGGACAGATTCGAACAGCTGGTCCAACTCGTCACTATGATATCTGACAAGGTGTGTGCTTTTGAGGGTTCCGGAACGAAATGGTCAAATCAAATAAATTTATTTATTGCGAATATGGGTTAATGTCAAAGTCAAAATCTCTCATTCATTAAAATTACAAGGATCACTTTGAAACGTCAATTTTACTGCCTGTTCCTTCGTGACCAAGCCAGGAAAGAAAGGCAAGAAACAAGGTTGGTTGTTTTTTCTAATGGGGTGTAGCTGTGTCATAGACACAGCCGTGTATTGTACGTGAATACGTGTACGTAACAGGTAATATTTTCTTAACCAAATATAAAATACGCTATTTTATGTATGTTATAATTATGTCTGAATACTAAGAAGTCCTCTGGGTCATACTAAATGGAAATCTCGAAAAGCAAAATGACCTCAAAATGGTGATGCTTCCCTCTCCACCGCGCGGTATGCGTCACAGTTCTCACTTAGCGTAACGAATTCTTTGATCCTTTAGCTATCCAGTGGTGTAATAAAATTTTGGATGGAGATGATATACATATATGTAGCTGCAACCAAACTGTATCCCCCAATTTTGTTATCATTTGTTTTTTGAATTGCATCCCACTGTGAAAGCAATTTTAAAATGTGTTTACGGTAAAAGAAACATTACTTCATAAAATAGTGTTATCATTATGTTGCAGGGTGAGCTGCCCATAGCCATGGCGCTGGCTAACGTAGTAAGCACGTCGCAGATGGACGAGCTCGCGCGCGTGTTCGTCACGCTATTCGACGCTAAGCATCTGCTCGCGCCGCTGCTCTGGAATATATTCTACAGAGAGGTTGAGGTGAGTCAATTTTACTTAACAGGTGTCATGGAAAGGCCAAAGAAGAGATGGAGGTGTGAAAAATTATATTTAGCTGCATAAGTGCTCTTGGTAGGAAAACTTACTAGCGTGCGGCCTCAGATGGCTTTGGTAGGTATTCCTACCAGTGGTTTGTGAGTGTGACCAAAGACGATTTCGCACGTACGTTTAAAGTTAAGTAAACAAAAATCCCGATTACAGATGATTACAGATTATAAAAAGCATTTATACACTTGAAAAGCTAGATTCCTAGCTTTTAGTAAAGTTGAGGGACCTAATAAAAATAAGTTTTATGTTGAAAAATTACTTTTACAAACAAGCTTTTATAAAATTCATAATCGGAACCGCAAGCAGATTCAAACGAGCCCAAACACTAGTAGCCTACTATAATCCATTCAGAAGTTCCGTTGTCTAGCATCCGTCTCCATTATGAGACCACCTCCATGGTACCATATTATTGCATTGTCACCGAAGTTACATATGTATTCCAAATTTCAGCTCAATCGGTTGAGGTGAACGGGTTTAAAATTCAGTTACAAGATTCCACCCGGACAAACATACATTACATTGCAAGTTAATAAATAGCTTATAAAAATGGTCACTTCTGTTTTTGTTGGGAAAGCTCGAGCGGAACTTGTGTGCCTAAATGGCCAATTCGGCCAGTTCGCACTGATCGGTGCGGCGCGGTGGCGAAGGCTTTGAGCGGGTAGGAAAGAAGTGCATACTGAGATGACGGCTGCTATCAGCCGCGCAAAACGTCTTCCATACCTCTAGAGAGGTATGACTAAAATAAATTTTGTGCCGACCCCACGTAATGTAGGAAAAGGGGCAGAAATAAGAGTTAACAATCTTAGGTTTGTGTGGGTCCAAAAATTTGAAGTAAGAAAGGTGACTTGTCAAAGAGTTTGACAACCAGTTGGCTTTTACAGTCTTTGCGGGCAACTAGTTGCTATGGGATAGTATTTTTTACAAAGAAACTCTGTTGCCAACAAGGACATTCTTTGCTATTACGCGATTAGCGAGCGCGAATGTATAAATAGAGTAATCGGTCGCTCGCGTCGGCTCTTCGAATGTATTACAAGCTGCCCTTGTTCCAGGTTTCAGACTGTATGCAAACCCTTTTCCGTGGGAATTCCCTCGGCTCCAAAATAATGGCGTACTGCTTCAAAATATACGGCTTCCAGTATCTACACTCTCTGCTCGAACCACTGATATCCTCACTGCTGGAACAGCTGGAGAGCAACCCGCAGCTTAGCTTCGAGGTGGACACAGCCAGGTGAGTAAATATACGGGTTCCAGTATCTACACTCTGCTCGAACCGCTGATGTCCTCACTGCTGGAACAGCTGGAGGGCAACGAGCAGCCAAAGAAGTCCACTGCTGAGAATAGGCCTCCCCGATAGATTTCTAGAGCGATCTTGTGCGGCCTGTACCGGACGGCTCCCAGTAGCCTTTATCAGGGTGTCTTTCCATCTAGTGGGGGGCTGTCCTACGCTGCGCTTTCCAGTACGTCGTCTCCACTCGAGAACTCCACTATTCGATCTTGTAGCTTTAGAGGAGTAGTGAGTAACCGCCAAAGATAGGGGACGAGTGGAAATGTTTGGGGGAGACCTTTTCCAGCGGGAATATGCTAAACGAATATTATTTTGCGCAGGTTGGAAGCAAAAGACGATATAGAATTAAATCGAGCCAACCTCATAGACCTTACCAAGGAGGTGTTCGAGAGTATCGTCAACTCAGCGGACAGATTCCCACCGCAACTGCGCAGCATGTGCCATTGTTTATATCAGGTAAATAAATAATGCTGTATATTTCACACAGCGCTATCTAGCCCCAAATTAAGACTTTGTACTATGGGAACCAGAAAACTGATAGAGTACTTATGTATATACTTTTTTTGTAAATACATACTTATATAGTACTACGTGTTTTGTTATGTACACCATTAAATAAAAGCACGGGTAGGGCTAATGGCTAGTATTGTTGTAAAATAGGTTTTAACAAATTCATTTACTAGAGAAAAAATTTGAATTTTTAAACAACCTAGTCTCTCAAGTCCTAAAATATCAACGAAACAGCCTGTATAAAACAGGTAAACAAATTATATTCATTCATCATCTAAGTAGGTACCTGTTCAACTGACTAAGCGGCATCGTCGCAAATGCGCCACCGATTTACGTTAAATTTGTTTTATTGGAAATGTACCGATTACTGGATAAATATTCAAGCTAATGGTGTTAATCCCACCTCTAAAATCAGTTAAACTGATTCCGGATGTGTGTTGTTAATTAATGTCGTACATAATAAAACAGGTTTTATTTATATGGTTCGCAGAATTAAGTTTTAACATCTTATACTTTTCTATTGTTGCCTGAAAGTTGCCTGAAATAAAGATTTATAAATATTATTTATTAAAAATAAAATCCGAGCGGACTGGATTATCTTAGCGCCTGAAAGAAGTGTCTGGAAATTATGGGGGGAGGTCTTTGCCCAGGAGTGGGACACAGTGGGCTGATAATAATAATGATTAAAAATAAAATACCTACTTTCTAGTTCTTAAATTTTGCAGGTTCTCAGTAAAAGATTCGCGCAATTTCCTCAAACGAGTGTCGGAGCCGTGGGCACTGTCCTCTTCTTACGATTCATTAACCCAGCAATCGGTAAGTGATGCAATAAATAGAAGCTGAGGCTTTTTTAACCGACTTCAAAAATAGAAGGGGTTCTCTATTCGTGGCTTTTTAGGGTTCTGTACTTCAAAAAGAAAAAAAGGAACCCTTATAGGATCACTTCTTTGTTCATCTGTCTGTCTGTCCGTCTGTCAATACACTTTTGCTCAGGAACGCGAGGTATTAAGTTATATCAAAGTAGCAGGCCCCGGCAAACTTTGTTCTGTCACATAAATTATCAAACAAATCAAATGCAGAATGAAATGTCAAAGTGACGCGACACTTCATGTAAATGACTTCACGTGAATGAACGACGGTTAAGTTATATGGAAGTTTCAACCCCTATTTCACCCCCTTCAAGATTATTTTTTTAAACAAAAGATAACCTATGTCTTTCCCTAGGATATAATCTATCTTGCCAAATTTCATTACGATCCGTTACGAGCCCTTTAGTCGTGAAAAAGTAACAAACAATCAAACTTACAAACAAACAAACAGCACTTTCGCATTTATAATATTAGTATGGATACGATCTACGATATAACATTAGTTACATGTTGAGCAAGTTTAGTTTTAAATGATTTCTTAGCCGAACCGACCGCGTCATCTGTCATAACCTTTATTTACATTTTGCGGCAATGATGAACCATAAAATCTAATCTTACTAGCCTGTGTGATCTCACTGCAGAAAAAAGGCCTCCCTTTCCTTTTTCCATTGAATGCGATCTTTAGATTCCGCTGGTAAGGATACCAAAAAGGCGTCAAGTACGTCGTGCCATCTCCGCCTGGGCCGACCACGTGGTCGCGGCGATGTGCCCTAAATATTAACCATCACGGTGGGTGGGCATAATGCTGAGTCAAGTCCCATTTACTGCTGTACCACACAGTATTGACCAAGTTCTCCATTGTTTTTTTTTATACATTATAGGCTTGCGTTGAGCACGATCTCGCCTGATGATAAGCGATGATGCAGTCAACGATGGTACACGCTTGCTTAGAAGAAACCTATTCACTCGCGACTTAAAGATACCCAGGTTGTAGCTATCAGGAAACACAGACTCTGGCGAGGCGTTCCACTCTTTGGCGGTGAGCATCATAAAGGTGGAAGAGAACCGCTTTGTGCGTATGGGAGGTATTTCTACCATATAGCGGTGGCGCACCGCGGAGCGTCTGGTTGTCCGATGATAGAATGGAGATGGTGGGATCAGGTTGAAAAGTTCCGCCGCACACTCTCCGAAATGTACTCGATAAAAAACCGAGAGGCTAGCAACCTTTCGTTGATGCTCCAGGCTGAGGAGCCTTGCATCAACTAGCTCATCGTTGCCTATGAGCTTCCTGGCTCTTCTCTCAATCGATTTCAGAGCTTCAAGTTGGTACTTCGCTGATTCGTCACAGAGCTGAGAACAGTACTCCAAACACGATCGGACTTGTGCTTGGTACAAGTTGGTTTTGTTTATGTTTTACGTTTATAGTATTTCATTGTTTCTTTTTTTGTGTTTTCTCTGTCTTAAAATGTAACTATAATGTGTATTATGTGCTAATGTAGTGAATAAATGTACGTCTATGTCAATATGCATTACAGTGTCACCTCAAGAGATGGGTATAGTAACACGTCAAGTGCCGGCGCCTATCAAACGTGGCCTGATGCTGATGTCGAAGATACTGCAGAACATAGCGAACCACGTGGAATTCTCTAAGGAACAGCATATGCTGCCATTCAACCACTTCTTAAGGGCGCATTTTGAGAGTGGA
Organism: Philereme transversata; assembly: GCA_963924445.1. Classification (NCBI taxonomy): domain Eukaryota; kingdom Metazoa; phylum Arthropoda; class Insecta; order Lepidoptera; family Geometridae; genus Philereme; species Philereme transversata. Next base: position 7,185,564 of record OZ004345.1, on the reverse strand, counting down.
CGCAAGTAAGTATACTAATTAAGTATTTATCGATCGAGCGCAGTGAGATCTCCAAAATAACTTGGGTCAATCGGCGTTGTATTTATGTATGCAATCTGGAGGCTTCATCTCCACCTTTTCAGAGCTGACCTAGTTCCAATTTGTGCCGAGTACGGTGCCACCAGACTCTACCTGGAGATAAGATAAGATACAACTTAGACGAATCGGTGCTGTATGTATATTTGTTTGCCCGAGGATGACTTTCGAAGCACAGATCCGATAATCGTAAAATTTGCTATATAGGTAGGTTATGATAGCACAATCCTGGAGTGAGTAAATGATTTAGAAAATGGGGGGGGGGGGAGAGGATTGAGATATTGGGGTAAAAGAGGGATAAAATAAATCAAAATGAGACAAAAAGGTCAAGTGGGACGTCTAATGAAAGGTCTTCATTAGTACATTTCGATCCTGTTTTTATTTTTGTTTAATTTTTGTAGTTTTAGAGTAAAAACAGAAATTAGACAAAATTCCAGTCCACACCAGTAACCCTACAGAAATTTGGTATGCTTTAGCTTTAGTGGCACAATATAGGAAAAAGTCTGAAATCCAGAATAACTGCAATGTCTCACCCAACAAAAGAGTAAACAATTAAAATGAACTCCTGTTACTTGCAATTTGAATGAAACTGTAGGACAAGTTACCTGGTTGGGCATTTCGTTGCACTGTTTTAATAGTCAAATAATATTTTTTTAAAATGTTTTTATGAAAGGAGGGATGACGGGCGTTGGACGAAGGCGATTACAGAGTGGTGGGCAAGGGATGCTCGTAGACCAAGAGGCAGACCACCCGCCCGATGCTCGAGTGACATTGTAAGCGTAGCTGGGTGTCAATGTATGAGACTCGCATGGGACCGGAAAGAATGGCGTAATAAAGAGAAGGCCTAATACCCAACAGTGGGTGCAGACGGGCTGAGATGATGATGATGATGATGATGATGTTTTTATAGAAGACTTGTGAGATCTCAGTTCGGGGCGAACCACTAGTTATTTTAAAACATCAATTTCAGGTTCTTCATACAAATTGCATCTGACTGTGAAAGTATCGACCAGACTACGCATAATCTATCGTTTATAAGTGACGTCAACGTAGTAGCTCTCCATAGACTACTGTGGAACCATCAGGAAAGGATTGGAGACTATCTATCTTGCAGTCGAGATCATAAGGCTGTAGGAAGACGGCCTTTTGACAAGGTAATTCTATCCTCATCAACCTAGTAATAAAAGCTATCACTTAAACTTTTATCATAGTTATAAATCACTTTTCTTATTTTTCCTGTGGACACTATGAATAAAGTAAAAATTTGGATACATGATGCGTGTTACTTGTTTCTGGCAATTGCAATCCTATTTTCGTATCAATAAGAGTTATTCTTATGACGTAATCGACGTTAACATAGGCTATTGTGGAATCATCAAGAAATAAATCTTGTAGCCGAGGCTGTAAGGAGGCGGCAGGGCTCTTGATAAGGCAATTTCAATTTAAATCTAGTAGAATTAGGAGCTATGTTTCAAAATGTCGTTCTAAAGCACCTATCAATAATGTGTAGAATGGTTTCTATCAACATAACAGTATGCCATTCGGATCACCGAATGCACTCATATTTTCTTTGGTAGTTTTCAATCCAAGTTTTATAGATACACAGGTAAATTGTTAAGAATTGTTTTATTTTGTAGATGGCGACACTGTTGGCTTATTTGGGGCCACCGGAACATAAACCTATTGAATCGTGAGTATTATTTATTGGATATTTTTGATAAAAAAATGTTTTGTTTTTATACAACCCATTCTGTAGTGGCTTTCGGCCATAATTCCTCTGTCATACGACAAACGTGTCCTGCCCAGTCCCACTTCAATTTAGCGGATGTCAGAGCCACGTCAGCTATCTGTGTTTAAGAGCGCAGTATTGAGTTTCTTATACGGTCTGTGAACCTGACTCCGAGGATGCTGCGCTCCATAGCTCGTTGACAAACAGCGAGGCGGGAGTTTTGAATATTGGTGAGAGACTAAGTTTGATGGGTGGCGGCCTCATGGTAGACCCAGGCGGAGATGGAGGGATGAACTGGATGCATACCAGAAAGAGTGGCCCCAATTAGCCAAAAACCGGGATTCACGGAAGGAGGGAAGGGAGACCTTTGCCCTGCAGTGGGATTCTATGGGCTGATAATTATAATAATAATAACCTGTTTGCTCGATTTATCTGGGCAAACTTAATGCAGAAACTATCTATACTGTGGAAATCTAATAGGTTGAATTTGACAGGTGTCAAAATACTACCACCGAACAACAGAACTAAATGATACAAGATTGGAATATTGCCCATCTAGTACGCTAGTTGGAACTAGTTTTTTTTAATTTTAAATCGAAAATGAAAAGTCCTTATTACAGACACTAACATCAATGCAAAGATGACAACAGCAAAAATACATAATTATTATATTAAATAATTTCAGCACATCAAGTCTCCTATTCTCCTCGTACGCCCGTTGGTCATCTATAGACATAAGCTCAACCAATTTTGAAGAGTTTATCGTTAAACACAACATGCATAAAAAGGAAGAATTTAAGAGCATCAAGAGTTTGAACATATTCTACCAAGCGGGTACCAGCAAGATTGGAAATCCTGTGTTTTATTTCATATCCAGGAGGTATAAGTAAGTATTACTGATTAATATTTATAACCGCCGATGTATAAAGAGGGGTCTCATAAGTCGCCGGGCTGTGTGTCTGGCTGTGGCATCGTAGTTTCCAAAAGGATGGACCGATTCGGACGTGGTTTTTACCAAGGAAATATACAATAAATAACGGTTCATAAGGCGTTCTTATCGCTAAAAGCGATCTCTTTCAAACAATTTTTGAATAGACAGGATAAACGAAAATCAAAAGACGACGGTGTACAAGTACCTTTAACATACATACACATAACCTATACAATACAATATACCTATTTATTATATCTAATAAACTTAAATACACACAAAAATATATAAATAAACTACACTACATATGGAAGATAAATAACATAAACGCTAACTAGCAGTTAAGAGATAAAGGAAGGAAATGGTTGAACATCGGAAGAGATTTGAATGACCTTATGGACGTTGGTAAGGCGTTCCACAGTCGCACAGCTCGCACTGTGAAGGAGTCACTGTAAAACCGAAGTGTCGACGGGAGTTCGAAGCTGTAGAGCTTCGGAAGAACGAAGGTTTAAAGAGTGTGCCTGATACAGAAATACAAAGCTAGTTTAACTAGGGTGGTTCTTAGCTAGCTGTAATGAAGATCACGTCAGCCGATCCGAATACTATCACGACTTTATCCCTACAATTGTATGTTTTTATTGATGAATCACTAGGAAAAAAATAGCTGTATAAAATTTAAGTCGTAGGGCACGTTTCTAAGGTGCGTGACCTACAAGGCAATACTTTGTTATAAGCGATGGTTACCACTTAACATCAGGTGGGCCATATTCTTGTTCCATCTCCAGATGGTATAAAAAAGTCAAATGTTTTGAACGTTACTGGTAAAGTCTAAGGCAAACTAAAAAGTTAATGACTTTTTATTTCAAAAAAATTTTATTTTTCTCAGAAGAATCACCCTCTTTTACCATTAGGCTTAGCATTAGAAGCAACTTGCATAAAAAGCTTGGGCTACATGCCATTATTATATTTTTATTTCAGAATCGGCGAAGTGAATGCAGATTTACTGATATACCACGTGATATTGACATTGAAGCCATTCTGCCAACAACCTTTCGAGCTCATAGTCGACTTCACTCACACCGGGTCCGATAACCGATTCAGGTATACATTATTTATTATAATATTTTAATTAAAATTAAATTAATTAATATTAATTTGGAATGGTGGAGGCCTTGGTCAGCAGGGATACAGAAGTGGCTCATAATAATAATTTGACTTAAACGGCCGTAGCCAATTATACTAATTAAAGGGGCATGCCCACTCTCCCTTGTAAAAAATGCTGTCACTGCACACACTTGAAACTAATTGCTAATTATTCTATGCTTAGTTAGTAATAAAAGAGCTAAGGAGTTAGTTATAAAAAAGTTTACTATAATGAGAAAAATCAGTTTTTCTTTTTCACAAACAACCAGTTTTACATCACTGTATTGAACTACAACTTAAATAGTTTATTATTGTAATTATAACGATTCCTAGATAAATTATGATATTGATAATTACTATCAATTTTAGAAGAAGTATCGGAGTCCATTTTAAAAGCTTTAAGTCAGCAAACAAACAAAAATACGCGAGAAAACAAACGAAACGGCCACAGACACAGATCACAGGAAACGGCTTGTGTAGGTACTTGTTTGTGAATGACGTACGCGCACAGTCATAGGGATTGGCATATCGACCATCGACTATTATCCGAAATATCGATTTATCGGCGCAAAATAATCGGTCAAATCGAGCAATCGATTATATTTAATCTCAAGGCGCGCGCGCACAGAAGTGCCATTTTTGACATCGCGCTCCTGTACAATCAACAGACGAGGGCAATTATTCCAGTAAATCAAAATTCAATATTTTAATGCAAAGAAATAATAATCATCTGATTCTGTTGAGCAAATGTTGAATCGAAGTAAAATCGAGTTTATTTCGATTCAACACGAGCGCCACAGATAAATACAAAAATATACTTACCTATTTACTTCTGAAAATCAGATATTTAGTGTGTCAGGGGTAGTAATAAGGTAATAAAATGTACGAAAAATGTAAGTACCAATTGTACCCAAGCGAAAAAAAAATGTACTTATTTGCCTTTGGAGATGTTTAATAGAATGCATTATGTATTTCTGTGTTGATTTTGTAAACTTGGATTGAATAGGTAGTCGATATCGACTATCGTTTGAGTTAGTTCTTAATTCGATGATTTGGGAGGAATAACGAGTGATAGGTGCCTAACTAAAAAATATCTCATGTCTGTGTCATTAACTCGTCTCTGCATGGCCCTATGCAAAAATCGTGCGAAGCTTTAACCTCTCATCTGTTGATCGAATTAAAATCGAGATAATGCTACAGATAAGCAGAGTTATTTTTTTTCTCTCCACTGGTTAATCCTAAAGCCATCTAGAAGGTGGCGCTGAGATCAACGGCCCGCCGATTATGATCAAGGTTATCTGAGAGCGAGAGGATTTAGATCAATTGCGGTGCGTCAACAGCTGAGCGCAAATTCAGCGCGCACTGCGATTGGCTGAGGTTATCTCGCTCGGGCGCTCGCTACCAGCGCGAGTAAAGCATAATACCACCCCCGGGTTAATTAAAGAGAAAAAAAAACGATTTACAAAACGCTCATTGGGAAACAAATATCGTTGGTTTCGTACTTCTGAAATCGGTGACCGATTTTTCGTGTCAGTGAAAATACAGTCAAATAAATCGATTGTTTTATTTATGGTATTTTATCAACAATCGATTATTGTCTCAGAACAACTCTGGCTCAACACTAATGTTTGCAACTGGAGGCAATTTGCTACCATTTCATTTCCTGTCGTTTTCATATTCATTATTATTTTAAAATATTGTAGGATACTTTTCGTGTTAATCGATTGATACGTAGATTAACGAAAAAATGTAACATATTTTTTGGATGAACGCAACTTTTTGTGCAGCTGACAGCATTATATGGGCATGTCCCTTTATCTAAATAATAACACATATATTGAGAACAATAAAATGGGGTGTGGCCGTGTGTTGTACGTGAATACGTGTACGTAACAGGTAATATCTTCGATACAAAATATAAAATACGCTGTTTTATGTATGTTATAAACATTTTAGTTTGAACACTAAAAAGTCCTTCGGGTCATACTAAATGGAAATCTTGAAACGCAGCAAAATGACCTCAAAATGGCGGCGCTTCCCCCTCCACCACGCGGTATGCGTCACAGTCCTCACTTAGCGTAACGAATTCTTTGATCCTTTAGCTATCCAGTGGTGTAATTACATTTTGGATGGAGATGATAGATATGTAGCTGCAACAGCAAACTGTATCCCCCAATTTTGTAATCATTCGTTTTTTGAATTGCCTCGTACTATGGAAGCAATTTTAAAAACGTATTCACGTCAACAATTTATTAAGTTAATGTCTCATCATCTGTTTGATGGACTATTCCATCTAGTCGGCCCCACCGGGCGGATAGGAAAAAAAGTGTCATCGAGCCCGGCGGTTACAATTTAAATTATTTTATTTAATATTTTCACACCAAGATATTATCTGGTAGAACAGTATCGGAGCATTTAATTGTAAGTATACATTACGACTAGTGTAAATTAGAACTTAGTTTCTGTGAATAGATGATCTTTACAAACATATAATTACGTGATACAATCTACTAACTTTAATTATTTATATTATAAAGTATGGATGTAAAAGTATAATATAATTATATTATATTAAATACCGGGACCCATTGCGTTTTCAAAATTCTTTTTGGACGTCTGGTGTATGCGACGTGTGATCCGAGAGCTGGCGTTTATCTGGGTCAACGCATAAGCTGCGCAATTCAGCTGAATGCACCCAGTGTCTCGGGGACACTTTCGCCTGGTACATCTGGAGTAGTTGAGCTATCTATAGATCGTTTGCAACTATCTTGTAAATATTTATTGTATATTCTATGTGTTCTTAAAAAAATATTGATATAATATAAAAATAGCTAATAATTTGATGTTATTTTCAGAACGGATTTCCTTCAGAAATGGTTTACAGTGCTGCCCGAAGTAGCGTACATAAATATACACGCGTGCTATATATACAACTGCAATAGCTGGGTGCGCGAGTATACCAAGTTTCATGAAACTATATTGGCTCCTTTAAGAGTAAGTATAGTAATACTAACGCTGGATATTTCACACAGCGATATCTAGCCCCTAACTAAGCAGAGCTAGTACTATGGAAACTAGATAACTGATACAATACGTATATAGGTACTTCTTTTTGAAAATACATACATATTTATAGAAACAAGAAGAGAAACAACCAGACCCTGAACAAATATGTGTAGGTCATGCTAACATTTATTCCGCAGCGGGAATCGAACCCGCAACCTCCTGCGTCTCAGACGATTATTCGCCTACTGCGCGACTGAAAACGTCGTAGTATGCTTGGTGTTTTTTTACAAGATTCAATCACAAAGGAGATTCGTAGACGAACTAAAGTCACCGACACAACACATAGGATTAGGAAGCTGAAGTGCCAGTGGGCGCATAGCTCGAACTGACGGCCATTGGGGCAGAAAGGCTCTTGAGACCACGCAGTGGAAAGTGCAGCGTACTTAATGAAAATAACTAATAAAGGTTGCTGGGAGCCGTTGGGTGCTCCACAAGATTGCTCCCTCTGGAAAACTATTGAGGAGGCCCATGTTCAGCAGTGGACCTACGGTGGCTTATTTTTATATTTTTGTTACTTGTTTTAATATCTATCTTAAACAACCTTTTGTTATGTACGATATTAATTTAAAACACACATCCGGTATCGTATTAACGGATTTTAGAGGTGGGCTTAGTACCGGTACCTTGAATATGTATCCAGTAATCGATACATTTCCAATAAACTGTTTTAACGTAAATCGGCGGCGCCTTTGCGACGATGCCGCTTAGTCAGTTTAACAGGTACCTACTTACAAGATGAATGAATATGATTTTTTACCTATATTATACAGGCTGTTTCATTGATTTTTTAGCATTCGATTATAGTTTATTTAAAATTTTCTGTGTAAATGTATTTGATAAAACCTATTCTACAATAATACTAGCCCTTAGCCCTACCCTTGTTTTCATTTAATGTCGTACATAACAAAACACGTAGTATATCTTAAAATGTAGATTAGTTTTAACTCTTTTTCTTTACTAACCTATATTGTCCTACTGCTGGGCAAAGGTCTCTCATCTCCCCTACATCCATCACGGTCCACAGCCAAATCTGACCAATCTGGTTTGAAATGCATCCAGGTCGTCTCTTCATCTTTTTTCTGGGCCTACCACGGCTGCGTCGTCCGTTCGGTATCCAGTGGGTGACTAGATTTGCCCATCGTTCTGGATTCATTCGAATCACAACATGGCCTGCCCAATCCCATTTTAAGCGGGCGGTCTTAATGCCTACATCGGCTGCCGGTTTTGGCTCGTAGGTCGGTATTTCTGACTCGATTGATTCGCTTCACTCCAAGGATGCTTCTCTCCATCGCTCTCTGGCAAATATTGAGTTGGTACTTTTGTGCTTCTGTCAAGGAGTAAGTCTGAGCTCCGTATGTCAGTATGGGCAGGATACACATGTCGATGAGTTTTCGCTTTAGTGTCAGTGGAAGGGAACCCTTCATAAGCTGCTTCATGAGCCTGTAGCTCCTCCAAGCGTTTTCGATGCGGCGATTGGTTTCTGTGTTTTGCCGGTTTTGGAAGGAGACTAGCTGGCCCAGTTTAATTATACTCATCGACATATTGTATCACCTGCCCATCGACTTCAACCCTACCTTTTATACTGTTGAAGTATTAATTATGATTATTTCCAGGGCAACAGAAAGTTGATATTCATTGACAACCACAGCAAACTGAGCGATTACGTTGAGATAGAGCAACAAAAGTTGCCCGGCGCGACTTTGGCATTAGAAGAGGATCTAAAAGTCTTCAATAATGCTTTAAAGTTATCGCATAAGGATACGAAAGTTGCTATCAAGGTAAACAATAAAAAATATTGTGGCATCATTTTTTGTCGATTGCCACTATGGATAGTTTTGTCGATCGATAAATCAAAAAGTTTGCTTGATTTTAACCGTGATATTTTCGATCGCTAACAAGTGACAGTTACGATAGCTAAAATCGAGCAAATCTGTAAGCACCTTTACTCATTAAATAAATAATGCTGGACATTTCACACAAGCTATCTAGCCCTACACTAAGCAAAGCTTGTCTATGGGAACCAGATAACTGCTAGAATACTTACGTACTTTTTTTTCGTAAATACATACTTATAATTTAAAGAGAAACAACCAGACCCGGAACAAATATCTGTAGATCATGCAAACATTTGTTCCGCGGCGAGAATCGAACCCGCTACCTTCTGTGTCTTAGTCGGCTATGCGCCCAGTGCACCTCGGAGGCCGTCGTAAATTAATTAAAAACAGTTTTTAGATATCTGTCATAAAAGTTTTCTTAGTTTACCGGTCGCTTAACTAGATGGCGCTGATTAATTAACATAAATAAACCTATCTAGGTTCGGAACCCTCGGAGCGCGAGTCCTACTCAATTTTGATTGGTTTTGTATTTCAGGTGGGACCTACAGCTCTACAAATTACATCAGTAGAGAAGACCAAAGTCCTAGGCCTACCTGTCCTATTAAACGATGTTTATTACGCCTCGGAAATTGATGAAGTAAGTACTAGATGTATAACATAATTACCATAACGATAATTATTTTTTACAAGCTTTTATTAACTTGCAATGTATGTATGTTTGTCCGGGTGGAATCTTGCAACTGAATTTTAAACCCGTTCCCCTCAACCGATTGAGCTGAAATTTGGAATACATACATATGTAAGTTCGGTGACAATGCAATAATATGGTACCATGGAGGTGGTCTCATGATGGAGACGGATGCTAGACAACGGAATTTCTGAATAGATTATAGTAGGCTACTCGTGTTTGGGCTCATTTGAAACGGATGCTAGACAACGGAATTTCTGAATGGATTATAGTAGGCTACTCGTGTTTGGGCTCATTTAAAACGGATGCTAGACAACGGAACTTCTGAATGGATTATAGTAGGCTACTCGTGTTTGGGCTCATTTGAAACGGATGCTAGACAACGGAATTTCTGAATAGATTATAGTAGGCTACTCGTGTTTGGGCTCATTTGAAACGGATGCTAGACAACGGAATTTCTGAATAGATTATAGTAGGCTACTCGTGTTTGGGCTCATTTAAAACGGATGCTAGACAACGGAATTTCTGAATAGATTATAGTAGGCTACTCGTGTTTGGGCTCATTTAAAACGGATGCTAGACAACGGAATTTCTGAATAGATTATAGTAGGCTACTCGTGTTTGGGCTCATTTGAAACGGATGCTAGACAACGGAATTTCTGAATAGATTATAGTAGGCTACTCGTGTTTGGGCTCATTTAAAACGGATGCTAGACAACGGAATTTCTGAATAGATTATAGTAGGCTACTCGTGTTTGGGCTCATTTAAAACGGATGCTAGACAACGGAATTTCTGAATAGATTATAGTAGGCTACTCGTGTTTGGGCTCATTTAAAACGGATGCTAGACAACGGAATTTCTGAATAGATTATAGTAGGCTACTCGTGTTTGGGCTCATTTAAAACGGATGCTAGACAACGGAATTTCTGAATAGATTATAGTAGGCTACTCGTGTTTGGGCTCATTTGAAACGGATGCTAGACAACGGAATTTCTGAATGGATTATAGTAGGCTACTCGTGTTTGGGCTCATTTAAAACGGATGCTAGACAACGGAATTTCTGAATAGATTATAGTAGGCTACTCGTGTTTGGGCTCATTTGAAACGGATGCTAGACAACGGAATTTCTGAATAGATTATAGTAGGCTACTCGTGTTTGGGCTCATTTAAAACGGATGCTAGACAACGGAATTTCTGAATAGATTATAGTAGGCTACTCGTGTTTGGGCTCATTTGAAACGGATGCTAGACAACGGAATTTCTGAATAGATTATAGTAGGCTACTCGTGTTTGGGCTCATTTGAAACGGATGCTAGACAACGGAATTTCTGAATAGATTATAGTAGGCTACTCGTGTTTGGGCTCATTTAAAACGGATGCTAGACAACGGAATTTCTGAATAGATTATAGTAGGCTACTCGTGTTTGGGCTCATTTGAAACGGATGCTAGACAACGGAATTTCTGAATAGATTATAGTAGGCTACTCGTGTTTGGGCTCATTTAAAACGGATGCTAGACAACGGAATTTCTGAATAGATTATAGTAGGCTACTCGTGTTTGGGCTCATTTAAAACGGATGCTAGACAACGGAATTTCTGAATAGATTATAGTAGGCTACTCGTGTTTGGGCTCATTTAAAACGGATGCTAGACAACGGAATTTCTGAATAGATTATAGTAGGCTACTCGTGTTTGGGCTCATTTAAAACGGATGCTAGACAACGGAATTTCTGAATAGATTATAGTAGGCTACTCGTGTTTGGGCTCATTTGAAACGGATGTTAGACAACGGAACTTCCGAAAGGATTATAGTAGGCTACTAGTGTTTGGGCTCATTTGAAACGGATGCTAGACAACGGAATTTCTGAATAGATTATAGTAGGCTACTCGTGTTTGGGCTCATTTGAAACGGATGCTAGACAACGGAATTTCTGAATAGATTATAGTAGGCTACTCGTGTTTGGGCTCATTTGAAACGGATGTTAGACAACGGAACTTCCGAAAGGATTATAGTAGGCTACTAGTGTTTGGGCTCATTTGAAACGGATGCTAGACAACGGAATTTCTGAATGGATTATAGTAGGCTACTCGTGTTTGGGCTCATTTGAAACGGATGTTAGACAACGGAACTTCCGAAAGGATTATAGTAGGCTACTAGTGTTTGGGCTCATTTGAAACGGATGCTAGACAACGGAATTTCTGAATGGATTATAGTAGGCTACTCGTGTTTGGGCTCATTTGAAACGGATGTTAGACAACGGAACTTCCGAAAGGATTATAGTAGGCTACTAGTGTTTGGGCTCATTTGAAACGGATGCTAGACAACGGAATTTCTGAATAGATTATAGTAGGCTACTCGTGTTTGGGCTCATTTGAAACGGATGCTAGACAACGGAATTTCTGAATAGATTATAGTAGGCTACTCGTGTTTGGGCTCATTTAAAACGGATGCTAGACAACGGAATTTCTGAATGGATTATAGTAGGCTACTCGTGTTTGGGCTTATTCGAAACGGATGCTAGACAACGGAATTTCTGAATAGATTATAGTAGGCTACTCGTGTTTGGGCTCATTTGAAACGGATGCTAGACAACGGAATTTCTGAATAGATTATAGTAGGCTACTCGTGTTTGGGCTCATTTAAAACGGATGCTAGACAACGGAATTTCTGAATAGATTATAGTAGGCTACTCGTGTTTGGGCTCATTTAAAACGGATGCTAGACAACGGAATTTCTGAATGGATTATAGTAGGCTACTCGTGTTTGGGCTCATTTGAAACGGATGTTAGACAACGGAACTTCCGAAAGGATTATAGTAGGCTACTAGTGTTTGGGCTCATTTGAAACGGATGCTAGACAACGGAATTTCTGAATGGATTATAGTAGGCTACTCGTGTTTGGGCTCATTTGAAACGGATGTTAGACAACGGAACTTCCGAAAGGATTATAGTAGGCTACTAGTGTTTGGGCTCATTTGAAACGGATGCTAGACAACGGAATTTCTGAATGGATTATAGTAGGCTACTCGTGTTTGGGCTCATTTGAAACGGATGCTAGACAACGGAATTTCTGAATAGATTATAGTAGGCTACTCGTGTTTGGGCTCATTTGAAACGGATGCTAGACAACGGAATTTCTGAATAGATTATAGTAGGCTACTCGTGTTTGGGCTCATTTGAAACGGATGCTAGACAACGGAATTTCTGAATGGATTATAGTAGGCTACTCGTGTTTGGGCTCATTTGAAACGGATGCTAGACAACGGAATTTCTGAATAGATTATAGTAGGCTACTCGTGTTTGGGCTCATTTGAAACGGATGCTAGACAACGGAATTTCTGAATAGATTATAGTAGGCTACTCGTGTTTGGGCTCATTTGAAACGGATGCTAGACAACGGAATTTCTGAATAGATTATAGTAGGCTACTCGTGTTTGGGCTCATTTGAAACGGATGCTAGACAACGGAATTTCTGAATAGATTATAGTAGGCTACTCGTGTTTGGGCTCATTTGAAACGGATGCTAGACAACGGAATTTCTGAATAGATTATAGTAGGCTACTCGTGTTTGGGCTCATTTGAAACGGATGCTAGACAACGGAATTTCTGAATAGATTATAGTAGGCTACTCGTGTTTGGGCTCATTTGAAACGGATGCTAGACAACGGAATTTCTGAATAGATTATAGTAGGCTACTCGTGTTTGGGCTCATTTGAAACGGATGCTAGACAACGGAATTTCTGAATAGATTATAGTAGGCTACTCGTGTTTGGGCTCATTTAAAACGGATGCTAGACAACGGAATTTCTGAATAGATTATAGTAGGCTACTCGTGTTTGGGCTCATTTAAAACGGATGCTAGACAACGGAACTTCTGAATGGATTATAGTAGGCTACTCGTGTTTGGGCTCATTTGAAACGGATGCTAGACAACGGAATTTCTGAATAGATTATAGTAGGCTACTCGTGTTTGGGCTCATTTAAAACGGATGCTAGACAACGGAATTTCTGAATAGATTATAGTAGGCTACTCGTGTTTGGGCTCATTTAAAACGGATGCTAGACAACGGAACTTCTGAATGGATTATAGTAGGCTACTCGTGTTTGGGCTCATTTGAAACGGATGCTAGACAACGGAATTTCTGAATAGATTATAGTAGGCTACTCGTGTTTGGGCTCATTTGAAACGGATGCTAGACAACGGAATTTCTGAATAGATTATAGTAGGCTACTCGTGTTTGGGCTCATTTGAAACGGATGCTAGACAACGGAATTTCTGAATAGATTATAGTAGGCTACTCGTGTTTGGGCTCATTTAAAACGGATGCTAGACAACGGAATTTCTGAATAGATTATAGTAGGCTACTCGTGTTTGGGCTCATTTAAAACGGATGCTAGACAACGGAACTTCTGAATGGATTATAGTAGGCTACTCGTGTTTGGGCTCATTTGAAACGGATGTTAGACAACGGAACTTCCGAAAGGATTATAGTAGGCTACTAGTGTTTGGGCTCATTTGAAACGGATGCTAGACAACGGAATTTCTGAATGGATTATAGTAGGCTACTCGTGTTTGGGCTCATTTGAAACGGATGTTAGACAACGGAACTTCCGAAAGGATTATAGTAGGCTACTAGTGTTTGGGCTCATTTGAAACGGATGCTAGACAACGGAATTTCTGAATGGATTATAGTAGGCTACTCGTGTTTGGGCTCATTTGAAACGGATGCTAGACAACGGAATTTCTGAATAGATTATAGTAGGCTACTAGTGTTTGGGCTCATTTAAAACGGATGCTAGACAACGGAATTTCTGAATGGATTATAGTAGGCTACTCGTGTTTGGGCTCATTTGAAACGGATGTTAGACAACGGAACTTCCGAAAGGATTATAGTAGGCTACTAGTGTTTGGGCTCATTTGAAACGGATGCTAGACAACGGAATTTCTGAATGGATTATAGTAGGCTACTCGTGTTTGGGCTCATTTGAAACGGATGCTAGACAACGGAATTTCTGAATGGATTATAGTAGGCTACTCGTGTTTGGGCTCATTTGAAACGGATGCTAGACAACGGAATTTCTGAATAGATTATAGTAGGCTACTCGTGTTTGGGCTCATTTAAAACGGATGCTAGACAACGGAATTTCTGAATAGATTATAGTAGGCTACTAGTGTTTGGGCTCATTTGAAACGGATGCTAGACAACGGAATTTCTGAATGGATTATAGTAGGCTACTCGTGTTTGGGCTCATTTGAAACGGATGCTAGACAACGGAACTTCCGAAAGGATTATAGTAGGCTACTAGTGTTTGGGCTCATTTGAAACGGATGCTAGACAACGGAACTTCTGAATGGATTATAGTAGGCTACTCGTGTTTGGGCTCATTTGAAACGGATGCTAGACAACGGAATTTCCGAAAGGATTATAGTAGGCTACTAGTGTTTGGGCTCATTTGAAACGGATGCTAGACAACGGAATTTCCGAAAGGATTATAGTAGGCTACTCGTGTTTGGGCTCATTTGAAACGGATGCTAGACAACGGAATTTCTGAATGGATTATAGTAGGCTACTCGTGTTTGGGCTCATTTGAAACGGATGCTAGACAACGGAATTTCTGAATAGATTATAGTAGGCTACTCGTGTTTGGGCTCATTTGAAACGGATGCTAGACAACGGAATTTCCGAAAGGATTATAGTAGGCTACTCGTGTTTGGGCTCATTTGAAACGGATGCTAGACAACGGAACTTCTGAATGGATTATAGTAGGCTACTCGTGTTTGGGCTCATTTGAAACGGATGCTAGACAACGGAATTTCTGAATGGATTATAGTAGGCTACTCGTGTTTGGGCTCATTTGAAACGGATGCTAGACAACGGAACTTCTGAATGGATTATAGTAGGCTACTCGTGTTTGGGCTCATTTGAAACGGATGCTAGACAACGGAATTTCTGAATGGATTATAGTAGGCTACTCGTGTTTGGGCTCATTTGAAACGGATGCTAGACAACGGAATTTCTGAATGGATTATAGTAGGCTACTCGTGTTTGGGCTCATTTGAAACGGATGTTAGACAACGGAACTTCCGAAAGGATTATAGTAGGCTACTAGTGTTTGGGCTCATTTGAAACGGATGCTAGACAACGGAACTTCTGAATGGATTATAGTAGGCTACTCGTGTTTGGGCTCATTTGAAACGGATGCTAGACAACGGAATTTCTGAATGGATTATAGTAGGCTACTCGTGTTTGGGCTCATTTGAAACGGATGTTAGACAACGGAACTTCCGAAAGGATTATAGTAGGCTACTAGTGTTTGGGCTCATTTGAAACGGATGCTAGACAACGGAATTTCTGAATGGATTATAGTAGGCTACTCGTGTTTGGGCTCATTTGAAACGGATGTTAGACAACGGAACTTCCGAAAGGATTATAGTAGGCTACTAGTGTTTGGGCTCATTTGAAACGGATGCTAGACAACGGAATTTCTGAATGGATTATAGTAGGCTACTCGTGTTTGGGCTCATTTGAAACGGATGTTAGACAACGGAACTTCCGAAAGGATTATAGTAGGCTACTAGTGTTTGGGCTCATTTGAAACGGATGCTAGACAACGGAACTTCTGAATGGATTATAGTAGGCTACTCGTGTTTGGGCTCATTTGAAACGGATGTTAGACAACGGAACTTCCGAAAGGATTATAGTAGGCTACTAGTGTTTGGGCTCATTTGAAACGGATGTTAGACAACGGAACTTCCGAAAGGATTATAGTAGGCTACTAGTGTTTGGGCTCATTTGAAACGGATGCTAGACAACGGAATTTCTGAATGGATTATAGTAGGCTACTCGTGTTTGGGCTCATTTGAAACGGATGCTAGACAACGGAATTTCCGAAAGGATTATAGTAGGCTACTCGTGTTTGGGCTCATTTGAAACGGATGCTAGACAACGGAATTTCTGAATGGATTATAGTAGGCTACTCGTGTTTGGGCTCATTTAAAACGGATGCTAGACAACGGAATTTCTGAATGGATTATAGTAGGCTACTCGTGTTTGGGCTCATTTGAAACGGATGTTAGACAACGGAACTTCCGAAAGGATTATAGTAGGCTACTAGTGTTTGGGCTCATTTGAAACGGATGCTAGACAACGGAATTTCTGAATGGATTATAGTAGGCTACTCGTGTTTGGGCTCATTTGAAACGGATGTTAGACAACGGAACTTCCGAAAGGATTATAGTAGGCTACTAGTGTTTGGGCTCATTTGAAACGGATGCTAGACAACGGAACTTCTGAATGGATTATAGTAGGCTACTCGTGTTTGGGCTCATTTGAAACGGATGCTAGACAACGGAACTTCTGAAAGGATTATAGTAGGCTACTCGTGTTTGGGCTCATTTGAAACGGATGCTAGACAACGGAATTTCTGAATGGATTATAGTAGGCTACTCGTGTTTGGGCTCATTTGAAACGGATGCTAGACAACGGAACTTCTGAAAGGATTATAGTAGGCTACTCGTGTTTGGGCTCATTTGAAACGGATGCTAGACAACGGAATTTCTGAATGGATTATAGTAGGCTACTCGTGTTTGGGCTCATTTGAAACGGATGTTAGACAACGGAACTTCCGAAAGGATTATAGTAGGCTACTAGTGTTTGGGCTCATTTGAAACGGATGCTAGACAACGGAATTTCTGAATGGATTATAGTAGGCTACTCGTGTTTGGGCTCATTTGAAACGGATGCTAGACAACGGAATTTCTGAATGGATTATAGTAGGCTACTCGTGTTTGGGCTCATTTGAAACGGATGTTAGACAACGGAACTTCCGAAAGGATTATAGTAGGCTACTAGTGTTTGGGCTCATTTGAAACGGATGCTAGACAACGGAATTTCTGAATGGATTATAGTAGGCTACTCGTGTTTGGGCTCATTTGAAACGGATGCTAGACAACGGAATTTCTGAATAGATTATAGTAGGCTACTCGTGTTTGGGCTCATTTAAAACGGATGCTAGACAACGGAATTTCTGAATAGATTATAGTAGGCTACTAGTGTTTGGGCTCATTTGAAACGGATGCTAGACAACGGAATTTCTGAATGGATTATAGTAGGCTACTCGTGTTTGGGCTCATTTGAAACGGATGTTAGACAACGGAACTTCCGAAAGGATTATAGTAGGCTACTAGTGTTTGGGCTCATTTGAAACGGATGCTAGACAACGGAATTTCTGAATGGATTATAGTAGGCTACTCGTGTTTGGGCTCATTTGAAACGGATGCTAGACAACGGAACTTCCGAAAGGATTATAGTAGGCTACTAGTGTTTGGGCTCATTTGAAACGGATGCTAGACAACGGAATTTCTGAATAGATTATAGTAGGCTACTCGTGTTTGGGCTCATTTGAAACGGATGTTAGACAACGGAACTTCCGAAAGGATTATAGTAGGCTACTAGTGTTTGGGCTCATTTGAAACGGATGCTAGACAACGGAACTTCTGAATGGATTATAGTAGGCTACTCGTGTTTGGGCTCATTTGAAACGGATGTTAGACAACGGAACTTCCGAAAGGATTATAGTAGGCTACTAGTGTTTGGGCTCATTTGAAACGGATGCTAGACAACGGAATTTCTGAATGGATTATAGTAGGCTACTCGTGTTTGGGCTCATTTGAAACGGATGCTAGACAACGGAATTTCCGAAAGGATTATAGTAGGCTACTCGTGTTTGGGCTCATTTGAAACGGATGCTAGACAACGGAATTTCTGAATGGATTATAGTAGGCTACTCGTGTTTGGGCTCATTTGAAACGGATGTTAGACAACGGAACTTCCGAAAGGATTATAGTAGGCTACTAGTGTTTGGGCTCATTTGAAACGGATGCTAGACAACGGAATTTCTGAATGGATTATAGTAGGCTACTCGTGTTTGGGCTCATTTGAAACGGATGTTAGACAACGGAACTTCCGAAAGGATTATAGTAGGCTACTAGTGTTTGGGCTCATTTGAAACGGATGCTAGACAACGGAATTTCTGAATAGATTATAGTAGGCTACTCGTGTTTGGGCTCATTTGAAACGGATGTTAGACAACGGAACTTCCGAAAGGATTATAGTAGGCTACTAGTGTTTGGGCTCATTTGAAACGGATGCTAGACAACGGAACTTCTGAATGGATTATAGTAGGCTACTCGTGTTTGGGCTCATTTGAAACGGATGTTAGACAACGGAACTTCCGAAAGGATTATAGTAGGCTACTAGTGTTTGGGCTCATTTGAAACGGATGCTAGACAACGGAATTTCTGAATGGATTATAGTAGGCTACTCGTGTTTGGGCTCATTTGAAACGGATGCTAGACAACGGAATTTCCGAAAGGATTATAGTAGGCTACTCGTGTTTGGGCTCATTTGAAACGGATGCTAGACAACGGAATTTCTGAATGGATTATAGTAGGCTACTCGTGTTTGGGCTCATTTGAAACGGATGTTAGACAACGGAACTTCCGAAAGGATTATAGTAGGCTACTAGTGTTTGGGCTCATTTGAAACGGATGCTAGACAACGGAATTTCTGAATGGATTATAGTAGGCTACTCGTGTTTGGGCTCATTTGAAACGGATGTTAGACAACGGAACTTCCGAAAGGATTATAGTAGGCTACTAGTGTTTGGGCTCATTTGAAACGGATGCTAGACAACGGAATTTCTGAATAGATTATAGTAGGCTACTCGTGTTTGGGCTCATTTGAAACGGATGTTAGACAACGGAACTTCCGAAAGGATTATAGTAGGCTACTAGTGTTTGGGCTCATTTGAAACGGATGCTAGACAACGGAACTTCTGAATGGATTATAGTAGGCTACTCGTGTTTGGGCTCATTTGAAACGGATGTTAGACAACGGAACTTCCGAAAGGATTATAGTAGGCTACTAGTGTTTGGGCTCATTTGAAACGGATGCTAGACAACGGAATTTCCGAAAGGATTATAGTAGGCTACTCGTGTTTGGGCTCATTTGAAACGGATGCTAGACAACGGAATTTCTGAATGGATTATAGTAGGCTACTCGTGTTTGGGCTCATTTGAAACGGATGTTAGACAACGGAACTTCCGAAAGGATTATAGTAGGCTACTAGTGTTTGGGCTCATTTGAAACGGATGCTAGACAACGGAATTTCTGAATGGATTATAGTAGGCTACTCGTGTTTGGGCTCATTTGAAACGGATGTTAGACAACGGAACTTCCGAAAGGATTATAGTAGGCTACTAGTGTTTGGGCTCATTTGAAACGGATGCTAGACAACGGAACTTCTGAATGGATTATAGTAGGCTACTCGTGTTTGGGCTCATTTGAAACGGATGCTAGACAACGGAATTTCTGAATGGATTATAGTAGGCTACTCGTGTTTGGGCTCATTTGAAACGGATGCTAGACAACGGAACTTCTGAAAGGATTATAGTAGGCTACTCGTGTTTGGGCTCATTTGAAACGGATGCTAGACAACGGAACTTCTGAATGGATTATAGTAGGCTACTCGTGTTTGGGCTCATTTGAAACGGATGCTAGACAACGGAACTTCTGAAAGGATTATAGTAGGCTACTCGTGTTTGGGCTCATTTGAAACGGATGCTAGACAACGGAACTTCTGAATGGATTATAGTAGGCTACTCGTGTTTGGGCTCATTTGAAACGGATGCTAGACAACGGAATTTCTGAATGGATTATAGTAGGCTACTCGTGTTTGGGCTCATTTGAAACGGATGCTAGACAACGGAATTTCTGAATGGATTATAGTAGGCTACTCGTGTTTGGGCTCATTTGAAACGGATGTTAGACAACGGAACTTCCGAAAGGATTATAGTAGGCTACTAGTGTTTGGGCTCATTTGAAACGGATGCTAGACAACGGAATTTCTGAATGGATTATAGTAGGCTACTCGTGTTTGGGCTCATTTGAAACGGATGCTAGACAACGGAATTTCTGAATGGATTATAGTAGGCTACTCGTGTTTGGGCTCATTTGAAACGGATGTTAGACAACGGAACTTCCGAAAGGATTATAGTAGGCTACTAGTGTTTGGGCTCATTTGAAACGGATGCTAGACAACGGAATTTCTGAATGGATTATAGTAGGCTACTCGTGTTTGGGCTCATTTGAAACGGATGCTAGACAACGGAATTTCTGAATAGATTATAGTAGGCTACTCGTGTTTGGGCTCATTTAAAACGGATGCTAGACAACGGAATTTCTGAATAGATTATAGTAGGCTACTAGTGTTTGGGCTCATTTGAAACGGATGCTAGACAACGGAATTTCTGAATGGATTATAGTAGGCTACTCGTGTTTGGGCTCATTTGAAACGGATGTTAGACAACGGAACTTCCGAAAGGATTATAGTAGGCTACTAGTGTTTGGGCTCATTTGAAACGGATGCTAGACAACGGAATTTCTGAATGGATTATAGTAGGCTACTCGTGTTTGGGCTCATTTGAAACGGATGCTAGACAACGGAACTTCCGAAAGGATTATAGTAGGCTACTAGTGTTTGGGCTCATTTGAAACGGATGCTAGACAACGGAATTTCTGAATAGATTATAGTAGGCTACTCGTGTTTGGGCTCATTTGAAACGGATGTTAGACAACGGAACTTCCGAAAGGATTATAGTAGGCTACTAGTGTTTGGGCTCATTTGAAACGGATGCTAGACAACGGAACTTCTGAATGGATTATAGTAGGCTACTCGTGTTTGGGCTCATTTGAAACGGATGTTAGACAACGGAACTTCCGAAAGGATTATAGTAGGCTACTAGTGTTTGGGCTCATTTGAAACGGATGCTAGACAACGGAATTTCTGAATGGATTATAGTAGGCTACTCGTGTTTGGGCTCATTTGAAACGGATGCTAGACAACGGAATTTCCGAAAGGATTATAGTAGGCTACTCGTGTTTGGGCTCATTTGAAACGGATGCTAGACAACGGAACTTCTGAATGGATTATAGTAGGCTACTCGTGTTTGGGCTCATTTAAAACGGATGCTAGACAACGGAATTTCTGAATGGATTATAGTAGGCTACTCGTGTTTGGGCTCATTTGAAACGGATGTTAGACAACGGAACTTCCGAAAGGATTATAGTAGGCTACTAGTGTTTGGGCTCATTTGAAACGGATGCTAGACAACGGAATTTCTGAATGGATTATAGTAGGCTACTCGTGTTTGGGCTCATTTGAAACGGATGTTAGACAACGGAACTTCCGAAAGGATTATAGTAGGCTACTAGTGTTTGGGCTCATTTGAAACGGATGCTAGACAACGGAACTTCTGAATGGATTATAGTAGGCTACTCGTGTTTGGGCTCATTTGAAACGGATGCTAGACAACGGAACTTCTGAAAGGATTATAGTAGGCTACTCGTGTTTGGGCTCATTTGAAACGGATGCTAGACAACGGAATTTCTGAATGGATTATAGTAGGCTACTCGTGTTTGGGCTCATTTGAAACGGATGCTAGACAACGGAACTTCTGAATGGATTATAGTAGGCTACTCGTGTTTGGGCTCATTTGAAACGGATGCTAGACAACGGAATTTCTGAATGGATTATAGTAGGCTACTCGTGTTTGGGCTCATTTGAAACGGATGCTAGACAACGGAACTTCTGAAAGGATTATAGTAGGCTACTCGTGTTTGGGCTCATTTGAAACGGATGCTAGACAACGGAATTTCTGAATGGATTATAGTAGGCTACTCGTGTTTGGGCTCATTTGAAACGGATGCTAGACAACGGAACTTCTGAATGGATTATAGTAGGCTACTCGTGTTTGGGCTCATTTGAAACGGATGCTAGACAACGGAATTTCTGAATGGATTATAGTAGGCTACTCGTGTTTGGGCTCATTTGAAACGGATGCTAGACAACGGAACTTCTGAAAGGATTATAGTAGGCTACTCGTGTTTGGGCTCATTTGAAACGGATGCTAGACAACGGAATTTCTGAATGGATTATAGTAGGCTACTCGTGTTTGGGCTCATTTGAAACGGATGTTAGACAACGGAACTTCCGAAAGGATTATAGTAGGCTACTAGTGTTTGGGCTCATTTGAAACGGATGCTAGACAACGGAATTTCTGAATGGATTATAGTAGGCTACTCGTGTTTGGGCTCATTTGAAACGGATGCTAGACAACGGAATTTCTGAATAGATTATAGTAGGCTACTCGTGTTTGGGCTCATTTAAAACGGATGCTAGACAACGGAATTTCTGAATAGATTATAGTAGGCTACTAGTGTTTGGGCTCATTTGAAACGGATGCTAGACAACGGAATTTCTGAATGGATTATAGTAGGCTACTCGTGTTTGGGCTCATTTGAAACGGATGTTAGACAACGGAACTTCCGAAAGGATTATAGTAGGCTACTAGTGTTTGGGCTCATTTGAAACGGATGCTAGACAACGGAATTTCTGAATGGATTATAGTAGGCTACTCGTGTTTGGGCTCATTTGAAACGGATGCTAGACAACGGAACTTCCGAAAGGATTATAGTAGGCTACTAGTGTTTGGGCTCATTTGAAACGGATGCTAGACAACGGAATTTCTGAATAGATTATAGTAGGCTACTCGTGTTTGGGCTCATTTGAAACGGATGTTAGACAACGGAACTTCCGAAAGGATTATAGTAGGCTACTAGTGTTTGGGCTCATTTGAAACGGATGCTAGACAACGGAATTTCTGAATGGATTATAGTAGGCTACTCGTGTTTGGGCTCATTTGAAACGGATGTTAGACAACGGAACTTCCGAAAGGATTATAGTAGGCTACTAGTGTTTGGGCTCATTTGAAACGGATGCTAGACAACGGAATTTCTGAATAGATTATAGTAGGCTACTCGTGTTTGGGCTCATTTGAAACGGATGTTAGACAACGGAACTTCCGAAAGGATTATAGTAGGCTACTAGTGTTTGGGCTCATTTGAAACGGATGCTAGACAACGGAATTTCTGAATGGATTATAGTAGGCTACTCGTGTTTGGGCTCATTTGAAACGGATGTTAGACAACGGAACTTCCGAAAGGATTATAGTAGGCTACTAGTGTTTGGGCTCATTTGAAACGGATGCTAGACAACGGAATTTCTGAATGGATTATAGTAGGCTACTCGTGTTTGGGCTCATTTGAAACGGATGTTAGACAACGGAACTTCCGAAAGGATTATAGTAGGCTACTAGTGTTTGGGCTCATTTGAAACGGATGCTAGACAACGGAATTTCTGAATGGATTATAGTAGGCTACTCGTGTTTGGGCTCATTTGAAACGGATGTTAGACAACGGAACTTCCGAAAGGATTATAGTAGGCTACTAGTGTTTGGGCTCATTTGAAACGGATGCTAGACAACGGAATTTCTGAATGGATTATAGTAGGCTACTCGTGTTTGGGCTCATTTGAAACGGATGTTAGACAACGGAACTTCCGAAAGGATTATAGTAGGCTACTAGTGTTTGGGCTCATTTGAAACGGATGCTAGACAACGGAATTTCTGAATGGATTATAGTAGGCTACTCGTGTTTGGGCTCATTTGAAACGGATGTTAGACAACGGAACTTCCGAAAGGATTATAGTAGGCTACTAGTGTTTGGGCTCATTTGAAACGGATGCTAGACAACGGAATTTCTGAATGGATTATAGTAGGCTACTCGTGTTTGGGCTCATTTGAAACGGATGTTAGACAACGGAACTTCCGAAAGGATTATAGTAGGCTACTAGTGTTTGGGCTCATTTGAAACGGATGCTAGACAACGGAATTTCTGAATGGATTATAGTAGGCTACTCGTGTTTGGGCTCATTTAAAACGGATGTTAGACAACGGAACTTCCGAAAGGATTATAGTAGGCTACTAGTGTTTGGGCTCATTTGAAACGGATGCTAGACAACGGAATTTCTGAATGGATTATAGTAGGCTACTCGTGTTTGGGCTCATTTGAAACGGATGTTAGACAACGGAACTTCCGAAAGGATTATAGTAGGCTACTAGTGTTTGGGCTCATTTGAAACGGATGTTAGACAACGGAACTTCCGAAAGGATTATAGTAGGCTACTAGTGTTTGGGCTCATTTGAAACGGATGCTAGACAACGGAATTTCTGAATGGATTATAGTAGGCTACTCGTGTTTGGGCTCATTTGAAACGGATGTTAGACAACGGAACTTCCGAAAGGATTATAGTAGGCTACTAGTGTTTGGGCTCATTTGAAACGGATGCTAGACAACGGAACTTCTGAATGGATTATAGTAGGCTACTCGTGTTTGGGCTCATTTGAAACGGATGCTAGACAACGGAACTTCTGAATGGATTATAGTAGGCTACTCGTGTTTGGGCTCATTTAAAACGGATGCTAGACAACGGAATTTCTGAATGGATTATAGTAGGCTACTCGTGTTTGGGCTCATTTGAAACGGATGCTAGACAACGGAATTTCTGAATGGATTATAGTAGGCTACTCGTGTTTGGGCTCATTTGAAACGGATGCTAGACAACGGAATTTCTGAATGGATTATAGTAGGCTACTCGTGTTTGGGCTCATTTGAAACGGATGCTAGACAACGGAATTTCTGAATGGATTATAGTAGGCTACTCGTGTTTGGGCTCATTTAAAACGGATGCTAGACAACGGAATTTCTGAATGGATTATAGTAGGCTACTCGTGTTTGGGCTCATTTAAAACGGATGCTAGACAACGGAATTTCTGAATGGATTATAGTAGGCTACTCGTGTTTGGGCTCATTTGAAACGGATGTTAGACAACGGAACTTCCGAAAGGATTATAGTAGGCTACTAGTGTTTGGGCTCATTTGAAACGGATGCTAGACAACGGAATTTCTGAATGGATTATAGTAGGCTACTCGTGTTTGGGCTCATTTAAAACGGATGCTAGACAACGGAATTACTGAATGGATTATAGTAGGCTACTCGTGTTTGGGCTCATTTGAAACGGATGTTAGACAACGGAACTTCCGAAAGGATTATAGTAGGCTACTAGTGTTTGGGCTCATTTGAAACGGATGCTAGACAACGGAATTTCTGAATGGATTATAGTAGGCTACTCGTGTTTGGGCTCATTTGAAACGGATGTTAGACAACGGAACTTCCGAAAGGATTATAGTAGGCTACTAGTGTTTGGGCTCATTTGAAACGGATGCTAGACAACGGAACTTCTGAATGGATTATAGTAGGCTACTCGTGTTTGGGCTCATTTAAAACGGATGCTAGACAACGGAATTTCTGAATGGATTATAGTAGGCTACTCGTGTTTGGGCTCATTTGAAACGGATGCTAGACAACGGAATTTCTGAATGGATTATAGTAGGCTACTCGTGTTTGGGCTCATTTGAAACGGATGCTAGACAACGGAATTTCTGAATGGATTATAGTAGGCTACTCGTGTTTGGGCTTATTCGAAACGGATGCTAGACAACGGAATTTCTGAATGGATTATAGTAGGCTACTCGTGTTTGGGCTTATTCGAAACGGATGCTAGACAACGGAATTTCCGAAAGGATTATAGTAGGCTACTCGTGTTTGGGCTTATTCGAAACGGATGCTAGACAACGGAATTTCTGAATGGATTATAGTAGGCTACTCGTGTTTGGGCTCATTTGAAACGGATGCTAGACAACGGAATTTCTGAATGGATTATAGTAGGCTACTCGTGTTTGGGCTCATTTAAAACGGATGCTAGACAACGGAATTTCTGAATGGATTATAGTAGGCTACTCGTGTTTGGGCTCATTTGAAACGGATGCTAGACAACGGAATTTCTGAATGGATTATAGTAGGCTACTCGTGTTTGGGCTCATTTAAAACGGATGCTAGACAACGGAATTTCTGAATGGATTATAGTAGGCTACTCGTGTTTGGGCTCATTTGAAACGGATGCTAGACAACGGAATTTCTGAATGGATTATAGTAGGCTACTCGTGTTTGGGCTCATTTAAAACGGATGCTAGACAACGGAATTTCTGAATGGATTATAGTAGGCTACTCGTGTTTGGGCTCATTTGAAACGGATGTTAGACAACGGAACTTCCGAAAGGATTATAGTAGGCTACTAGTGTTTGGGCTCATTTGAAACGGATGCTAGACAACGGAATTTCTGAATGGATTATAGTAGGCTACTCGTGTTTGGGCTCATTTGAAACGGATGTTAGACAACGGAACTTCCGAAAGGATTATAGTAGGCTACTAGTGTTTGGGCTCATTTGAAACGGATGCTAGACAACGGAATTTCTGAATGGATTATAGTAGGCTACTCGTGTTTGGGCTCATTTGAAACGGATGTTAGACAACGGAACTTCCGAAAGGATTATAGTAGGCTACTAGTGTTTGGGCTCATTTGAAACGGATGCTAGACAACGGAACTTCTGAATGGATTATAGTAGGCTACTCGTGTTTGGGCTCATTTGAAACGG
Source organism: Philereme transversata (assembly GCA_963924445.1). Lineage (NCBI taxonomy): Eukaryota > Metazoa > Arthropoda > Insecta > Lepidoptera > Geometridae > Philereme > Philereme transversata. The sequence continues at coordinate 7,158,640 of OZ004345.1, read as the reverse complement.
ATGTTAGACAACGGAACTTCCGAAAGGATTATAGTAGGCTACTAGTGTTTGGGCTCATTTGAAACGGATGTTAGACAACGGAACTTCCGAAAGGATTATAGTAGGCTACTAGTGTTTGGGCTCATTTGAAACGGATGCTAGACAACGGAATTTCTGAATGGATTATAGTAGGCTACTCGTGTTTGGGCTCATTTGAAACGGATGTTAGACAACGGAACTTCCGAAAGGATTATAGTAGGCTACTAGTGTTTGGGCTCATTTGAAACGGATGCTAGACAACGGAACTTCTGAATGGATTATAGTAGGCTACTCGTGTTTGGGCTCATTTGAAACGGATGCTAGACAACGGAACTTCTGAATGGATTATAGTAGGCTACTCGTGTTTGGGCTCATTTGAAACGGATGTTAGACAACGGAACTTCCGAAAGGATTATAGTAGGCTACTAGTGTTTGGGCTCATTTGAAACGGATGCTAGACAACGGAATTTCTGAATGGATTATAGTAGGCTACTCGTGTTTGGGCTCATTTGAAACGGATGCTAGACAACGGAACTTCCGAAAGGATTATAGTAGGCTACTAGTGTTTGGGCTCATTTGAAACGGATGCTAGACAACGGAACTTCTGAATGGATTATAGTAGGCTACTCGTGTTTGGGCTCATTTGAAACGGATGCTAGACAACGGAATTTCTGAATAGATTATAGTAGGCTACTCGTGTTTGGGCTCATTTGAAACGGATGCTAGACAACGGAACTTCTGAATGGATTATAGTAGGCTACTCGTGTTTGGGCTCATTTGAAACGGATGCTAGACAACGGAACTTCTGAATGGATTATAGTAGGCTACTCGTGTTTGGGCTCATTTGAAACGGATGCTAGACAACGGAATTTCTGAATAGATTATAGTAGGCTACTCGTGTTTGGGCTCATTTAAAACGGATGCTAGACAACGGAATTTCTGAATGGATTATAGTAGGCTACTCGTGTTTGGGCTCATTTGAAACGGATGTTAGACAACGGAACTTCCGAAAGGATTATAGTAGGCTACTAGTGTTTGGGCTCATTTGAAACGGATGCTAGACAACGGAATTTCTGAATGGATTATAGTAGGCTACTCGTGTTTGGGCTCATTTGAAACGGATGTTAGACAACGGAACTTCCGAAAGGATTATAGTAGGCTACTAGTGTTTGGGCTCATTTGAAACGGATGCTAGACAACGGAATTTCTGAATGGATTATAGTAGGCTACTCGTGTTTGGGCTCATTTGAAACGGATGCTAGACAACGGAACTTCCGAAAGGATTATAGTAGGCTACTAGTGTTTGGGCTCATTTGAAACGGATGCTAGACAACGGAATTTCTGAATAGATTATAGTAGGCTACTCGTGTTTGGGCTCATTTAAAACGGATGCTAGACAACGGAATTTCTGAATAGATTATAGTAGGCTACTAGTGTTTGGGCTCATTTGAAACGGATGCTAGACAACGGAATTTCTGAATGGATTATAGTAGGCTACTCGTGTTTGGGCTCATTTGAAACGGATGTTAGACAACGGAACTTCCGAAAGGATTATAGTAGGCTACTAGTGTTTGGGCTCATTTGAAACGGATGCTAGACAACGGAATTTCTGAATGGATTATAGTAGGCTACTCGTGTTTGGGCTCATTTGAAACGGATGCTAGACAACGGAACTTCCGAAAGGATTATAGTAGGCTACTAGTGTTTGGGCTCATTTGAAACGGATGCTAGACAACGGAATTTCTGAATAGATTATAGTAGGCTACTCGTGTTTGGGCTCATTTGAAACGGATGTTAGACAACGGAACTTCCGAAAGGATTATAGTAGGCTACTAGTGTTTGGGCTCATTTGAAACGGATGCTAGACAACGGAATTTCTGAATAGATTATAGTAGGCTACTCGTGTTTGGGCTCATTTGAAACGGATGCTAGACAACGGAATTTCTGAATGGATTATAGTAGGCTACTCGTGTTTGGGCTCATTTGAAACGGATGTTAGACAACGGAACTTCCGAAAGGATTATAGTAGGCTACTAGTGTTTGGGCTCATTTGAAACGGATGCTAGACAACGGAATTTCTGAATAGATTATAGTAGGCTACTCGTGTTTGGGCTCATTTGAAACGGATGTTAGACAACGGAACTTCCGAAAGGATTATAGTAGGCTACTAGTGTTTGGGCTCATTTGAAACGGATGCTAGACAACGGAATTTCTGAATGGATTATAGTAGGCTACTCGTGTTTGGGCTCATTTGAAACGGATGTTAGACAACGGAACTTCCGAAAGGATTATAGTAGGCTACTAGTGTTTGGGCTCATTTGAAACGGATGCTAGACAACGGAATTTCTGAATAGATTATAGTAGGCTACTCGTGTTTGGGCTCATTTGAAACGGATGTTAGACAACGGAACTTCCGAAAGGATTATAGTAGGCTACTAGTGTTTGGGCTCATTTGAAACGGATGCTAGACAACGGAATTTCTGAATAGATTATAGTAGGCTACTCGTGTTTGGGCTCATTTGAAACGGATGTTAGACAACGGAACTTCCGAAAGGATTATAGTAGGCTACTAGTGTTTGGGCTCATTTGAAACGGATGCTAGACAACGGAATTTCTGAATAGATTATAGTAGGCTACTCGTGTTTGGGCTCATTTGAAACGGATGCTAGACAACGGAATTTCTGAATGGATTATAGTAGGCTACTCGTGTTTGGGCTCATTTGAAACGGATGTTAGACAACGGAATTTCTGAATGGATTATAGTAGGCTACTAGTGTTTGGGCTCATTTGAAACGGATGCTAGACAACGGAATTTCTGAATGGATTATAGTAGGCTACTCGTGTTTGGGCTCATTTAAAACGGATGCTAGACAACGGAATTTCTGAATAGATTATAGTAGGCTACTCGTGTTTGGGCTCATTTGAAACGGATGCTAGACAACGGAATTTCTGAATGGATTATAGTAGGCTACTAGTGTTTGGGCTCATTTGAAACGGATGCTAGACAACGGAACTTCTGAATGGATTATAGTAGGCTACTCGTGTTTGGGCTCATTTGAAACGGATGTTAGACAACGGAACTTCCGAAAGGATTATAGTAGGCTACTAGTGTTTGGGCTCATTTGAAACGGATGCTAGACAACGGAATTTCTGAATGGATTATAGTAGGCTACTCGTGTTTGGGCTCATTTGAAACGGATGTTAGACAACGGAACTTCCGAAAGGATTATAGTAGGCTACTAGTGTTTGGGCTCATTTGAAACGGATGCTAGACAACGGAACTTCCGAAAGGATTATAGTAGGCTACTAGTGTTTGGGCTCATTTGAAACGGATGCTAGACAACGGAATTTCTGAATGGATTATAGTAGGCTACTAGTGTTTGGGCTCATTTGAAACGGATGCTAGACAACGGAACTTCTGAATGGATTATAGTAGGCTACTCGTGTTTGGGCTCATTTGAAACGGATGTTAGACAACGGAACTTCCGAAAGGATTATAGTAGGCTACTAGTGTTTGGGCTCATTTGAAACGGATGCTAGACAACGGAATTTCTGAATGGATTATAGTAGGCTACTCGTGTTTGGGCTCATTTGAAACGGATGTTAGACAACGGAACTTCCGAAAGGATTATAGTAGGCTACTAGTGTTTGGGCTCATTTGAAACGGATGCTAGACAACGGAATTTCTGAATGGATTATAGTAGGCTACTCGTGTTTGGGCTCATTTGAAACGGATGTTAGACAACGGAACTTCCGAAAGGATTATAGTAGGCTACTAGTGTTTGGGCTCATTTGAAACGGATGCTAGACAACGGAATTTCTGAATGGATTATAGTAGGCTACTCGTGTTTGGGCTCATTTGAAACGGATGTTAGACAACGGAACTTCCGAAAGGATTATAGTAGGCTACTAGTGTTTGGGCTCATTTGAAACGGATGCTAGACAACGGAACTTCTGAATGGATTATAGTAGGCTACTCGTGTTTGGGCTCATTTGAAACGGATGTTAGACAACGGAACTTCCGAAAGGATTATAGTAGGCTACTAGTGTTTGGGCTCATTTGAAACGGATGCTAGACAACGGAATTTCTGAATGGATTATAGTAGGCTACTCGTGTTTGGGCTCATTTGAAACGGATGCTAGACAACGGAACTTCTGAATGGATTATAGTAGGCTACTCGTGTTTGGGCTCATTTGAAACGGATGCTAGACAACGGAATTTCTGAATGGATTATAGTAGGCTACTCGTGTTTGGGCTCATTTGAAACGGATGCTAGACAACGGAACTTCTGAATGGATTATAGTAGGCTACTCGTGTTTGGGCTCATTTGAAACGGATGCTAGACAACGGAATTTCTGAATGGATTATAGTAGGCTACTCGTGTTTGGGCTCATTTGAAACGGATGTTAGACAACGGAACTTCCGAAAGGATTATAGTAGGCTACTAGTGTTTGGGCTCATTTGAAACGGATGCTAGACAACGGAACTTCTGAATGGATTATAGTAGGCTACTCGTGTTTGGGCTCATTTGAAACGGATGTTAGACAACGGAACTTCCGAAAGGATTATAGTAGGCTACTAGTGTTTGGGCTCATTTGAAACGGATGCTAGACAACGGAATTTCTGAATGGATTATAGTAGGCTACTCGTGTTTGGGCTCATTTGAAACGGATGCTAGACAACGGAATTTCTGAATGGATTATAGTAGGCTACTCGTGTTTGGGCTCATTTGAAACGGATGCTAGACAACGGAATTTCTGAATGGATTATAGTAGGCTACTAGTGTTTGGGCTCATTTGAAACGGATGCTAGACAACGGAATTTCTGAATGGATTATAGTAGGCTACTAGTGTTTGGGCTCATTTGAAACGGATGCTAGACAACGGAATTTCTGAATGGATTATAGTAGGCTACTCGTGTTTGGGCTCATTTGAAACGGATGCTAGACAACGGAATTTCTGAATGGATTATAGTAGGCTACTAGTGTTTGGGCTCATTTGAAACGGATGCTAGACAACGGAATTTCTGAATGGATTATAGTAGGCTACTCGTGTTTGGGCTCATTTGAAACGGATGCTAGACAACGGAACTTCTGAATGGATTATAGTAGGCTACTCGTGTTTGGGCTCATTTGAAACGGATGCTAGACAACGGAACTTCTGAATGGATTATAGTAGGCTACTCGTGTTTGGGCTCATTTGAAACGGATGCTAGACAACGGAATTTCTGAATGGATTATAGTAGGCTACTCGTGTTTGGGCTCATTTGAAACGGATGCTAGACAACGGAACTTCCGAAAGGATTATAGTAGGCTACTAGTGTTTGGGCTCATTTGAAACGGATGCTAGACAACGGAATTTCTGAATGGATTATAGTAGGCTACTCGTGTTTGGGCTCATTTGAAACGGATGCTAGACAACGGAACTTCTGAATGGATTATAGTAGGCTACTCGTGTTTGGGCTCATTTGAAACGGATGTTAGACAACGGAACTTCCGAAAGGATTATAGTAGGCTACTAGTGTTTGGGCTCATTTGAAACGGATGCTAGACAACGGAATTTCTGAATGGATTATAGTAGGCTACTCGTGTTTGGGCTCATTTGAAACGGATGCTAGACAACGGAACTTCTGAATGGATTATAGTAGGCTACTCGTGTTTGGGCTCATTTGAAACGGATGCTAGACAACGGAATTTCTGAATGGATTATAGTAGGCTACTCGTGTTTGGGCTCATTTGAAACGGATGCTAGACAACGGAACTTCTGAATGGATTATAGTAGGCTACTCGTGTTTGGGCTCATTTGAAACGGATGCTAGACAACGGAATTTCTGAATGGATTATAGTAGGCTACTCGTGTTTGGGCTCATTTGAAACGGATGTTAGACAACGGAACTTCCGAAAGGATTATAGTAGGCTACTAGTGTTTGGGCTCATTTGAAACGGATGCTAGACAACGGAACTTCTGAATGGATTATAGTAGGCTACTCGTGTTTGGGCTCATTTGAAACGGATGTTAGACAACGGAATTTCTGAATGGATTATAGTAGGCTACTCGTGTTTGGGCTCATTTGAAACGGATGCTAGACAACGGAACTTCTGAATGGATTATAGTAGGCTACTCGTGTTTGGGCTCATTTGAAACGGATGCTAGACAACGGAATTTCTGAATGGATTATAGTAGGCTACTCGTGTTTGGGCTCATTTGAAACGGATGCTAGACAACGGAACTTCTGAATGGATTATAGTAGGCTACTCGTGTTTGGGCTCATTTGAAACGGATGCTAGACAACGGAATTTCTGAATGGATTATAGTAGGCTACTCGTGTTTGGGCTCATTTGAAACGGATGTTAGACAACGGAACTTCCGAAAGGATTATAGTAGGCTACTAGTGTTTGGGCTCATTTGAAACGGATGCTAGACAACGGAACTTCTGAATGGATTATAGTAGGCTACTCGTGTTTGGGCTCATTTGAAACGGATGTTAGACAACGGAACTTCCGAAAGGATTATAGTAGGCTACTAGTGTTTGGGCTCATTTGAAACGGATGCTAGACAACGGAATTTCTGAATGGATTATAGTAGGCTACTCGTGTTTGGGCTCATTTGAAACGGATGCTAGACAACGGAATTTCTGAATGGATTATAGTAGGCTACTCGTGTTTGGGCTCATTTGAAACGGATGCTAGACAACGGAACTTCTGAATGGATTATAGTAGGCTACTCGTGTTTGGGCTCATTTGAAACGGATGCTAGACAACGGAACTTCTGAATGGATTATAGTAGGCTACTCGTGTTTGGGCTCATTTGAAACGGATGCTAGACAACGGAATTTCTGAATGGATTATAGTAGGCTACTCGTGTTTGGGCTCATTTGAAACGGATGCTAGACAACGGAACTTCCGAAAGGATTATAGTAGGCTACTAGTGTTTGGGCTCATTTGAAACGGATGCTAGACAACGGAATTTCTGAATGGATTATAGTAGGCTACTCGTGTTTGGGCTCATTTGAAACGGATGCTAGACAACGGAACTTCTGAATGGATTATAGTAGGCTACTCGTGTTTGGGCTCATTTGAAACGGATGCTAGACAACGGAATTTCTGAATGGATTATAGTAGGCTACTCGTGTTTGGGCTCATTTGAAACGGATGTTAGACAACGGAATTTCTGAATGGATTATAGTAGGCTACTCGTGTTTGGGCTCATTTGAAACGGATGTTAGACAACGGAACTTCCGAAAGGATTATAGTAGGCTACTAGTGTTTGGGCTCATTTGAAACGGATGCTAGACAACGGAATTTCTGAATGGATTATAGTAGGCTACTCGTGTTTGGGCTCATTTGAAACGGATGTTAGACAACGGAACTTCCGAAAGGATTATAGTAGGCTACTAGTGTTTGGGCTCATTTGAAACGGATGCTAGACAACGGAATTTCTGAATGGATTATAGTAGGCTACTCGTGTTTGGGCTCATTTGAAACGGATGTTAGACAACGGAACTTCCGAAAGGATTATAGTAGGCTACTAGTGTTTGGGCTCATTTGAAACGGATGCTAGACAACGGAACTTCTGAATGGATTATAGTAGGCTACTCGTGTTTGGGCTCATTTGAAACGGATGTTAGACAACGGAACTTCCGAAAGGATTATAGTAGGCTACTAGTGTTTGGGCTCATTTGAAACGGATGCTAGACAACGGAATTTCTGAATGGATTATAGTAGGCTACTCGTGTTTGGGCTCATTTGAAACGGATGCTAGACAACGGAATTTCTGAATGGATTATAGTAGGCTACTCGTGTTTGGGCTCATTTGAAACGGATGCTAGACAACGGAACTTCTGAATGGATTATAGTAGGCTACTCGTGTTTGGGCTCATTTGAAACGGATGCTAGACAACGGAATTTCTGAATGGATTATAGTAGGCTACTCGTGTTTGGGCTCATTTGAAACGGATGCTAGACAACGGAACTTCCGAAAGGATTATAGTAGGCTACTAGTGTTTGGGCTCATTTGAAACGGATGCTAGACAACGGAATTTCTGAATGGATTATAGTAGGCTACTCGTGTTTGGGCTCATTTGAAACGGATGCTAGACAACGGAACTTCTGAATGGATTATAGTAGGCTACTCGTGTTTGGGCTCATTTGAAACGGATGTTAGACAACGGAATTTCTGAATGGATTATAGTAGGCTACTCGTGTTTGGGCTCATTTGAAACGGATGTTAGACAACGGAACTTCCGAAAGGATTATAGTAGGCTACTAGTGTTTGGGCTCATTTGAAACGGATGCTAGACAACGGAATTTCTGAATGGATTATAGTAGGCTACTCGTGTTTGGGCTCATTTGAAACGGATGTTAGACAACGGAACTTCCGAAAGGATTATAGTAGGCTACTAGTGTTTGGGCTCATTTGAAACGGATGCTAGACAACGGAATTTCTGAATGGATTATAGTAGGCTACTCGTGTTTGGGCTCATTTGAAACGGATGTTAGACAACGGAACTTCCGAAAGGATTATAGTAGGCTACTAGTGTTTGGGCTCATTTGAAACGGATGCTAGACAACGGAACTTCTGAATGGATTATAGTAGGCTACTCGTGTTTGGGCTCATTTGAAACGGATGTTAGACAACGGAACTTCCGAAAGGATTATAGTAGGCTACTAGTGTTTGGGCTCATTTGAAACGGATGCTAGACAACGGAATTTCTGAATGGATTATAGTAGGCTACTCGTGTTTGGGCTCATTTGAAACGGATGCTAGACAACGGAATTTCTGAATGGATTATAGTAGGCTACTCGTGTTTGGGCTCATTTGAAACGGATGCTAGACAACGGAATTTCTGAATGGATTATAGTAGGCTACTCGTGTTTGGGCTCATTTGAAACGGATGCTAGACAACGGAACTTCTGAATGGATTATAGTAGGCTACTCGTGTTTGGGCTCATTTGAAACGGATGCTAGACAACGGAATTTCTGAATGGATTATAGTAGGCTACTCGTGTTTGGGCTCATTTGAAACGGATGTTAGACAACGGAACTTCCGAAAGGATTATAGTAGGCTACTAGTGTTTGGGCTCATTTGAAACGGATGCTAGACAACGGAACTTCTGAATGGATTATAGTAGGCTACTCGTGTTTGGGCTCATTTGAAACGGATGTTAGACAACGGAACTTCCGAAAGGATTATAGTAGGCTACTAGTGTTTGGGCTCATTTGAAACGGATGCTAGACAACGGAATTTCTGAATGGATTATAGTAGGCTACTCGTGTTTGGGCTCATTTGAAACGGATGTTAGACAACGGAACTTCCGAAAGGATTATAGTAGGCTACTAGTGTTTGGGCTCATTTGAAACGGATGCTAGACAACGGAACTTCTGAATGGATTATAGTAGGCTACTCGTGTTTGGGCTCATTTGAAACGGATGTTAGACAACGGAACTTCCGAAAGGATTATAGTAGGCTACTAGTGTTTGGGCTCATTTGAAACGGATGCTAGACAACGGAATTTCTGAATGGATTATAGTAGGCTACTCGTGTTTGGGCTCATTTGAAACGGATGCTAGACAACGGAATTTCTGAATGGATTATAGTAGGCTACTCGTGTTTGGGCTCATTTGAAACGGATGCTAGACAACGGAACTTCTGAATGGATTATAGTAGGCTACTCGTGTTTGGGCTCATTTGAAACGGATGTTAGACAACGGAACTTCCGAAAGGATTATAGTAGGCTACTAGTGTTTGGGCTCATTTGAAACGGATGCTAGACAACGGAATTTCTGAATGGATTATAGTAGGCTACTCGTGTTTGGGCTCATTTGAAACGGATGCTAGACAACGGAATTTCTGAATGGATTATAGTAGGCTACTCGTGTTTGGGCTCATTTGAAACGGATGCTAGACAACGGAACTTCCGAAAGGATTATAGTAGGCTACTAGTGTTTGGGCTCATTTGAAACGGATGCTAGACAACGGAATTTCTGAATGGATTATAGTAGGCTACTCGTGTTTGGGCTCATTTGAAACGGATGCTAGACAACGGAACTTCTGAATGGATTATAGTAGGCTACTCGTGTTTGGGCTCATTTGAAACGGATGCTAGACAACGGAACTTCTGAATGGATTATAGTAGGCTACTCGTGTTTGGGCTCATTTGAAACGGATGCTAGACAACGGAATTTCTGAATGGATTATAGTAGGCTACTCGTGTTTGGGCTTATTCGAAACGGATGCTAGACAACGGAATTTCTGAATGGATTATAGTAGGCTACTCGTGTTTGGGCTCATTTGAAACGGATGCTAGACAACGGAATTTCTGAATGGATTATAGTAGGCTACTCGTGTTTGGGCTCATTTGAAACGGATGCTAGACAACGGAATTTCTGAATGGATTATAGTAGGCTACTCGTGTTTGGGCTTATTCGAAACGGATGCTAGACAACGGAATTTCTGAATGGATTATAGTAGGCTACTCGTGTTTGGGCTCATTTGAAACGGATGCTAGACAACGGAATTTCTGAATGGATTATAGTAGGCTACTCGTGTTTGGGCTCATTTGAAACGGATGCTAGACAACGGAATTTCTGAATGGATTATAGTAGGCTACTCGTGTTTGGGCTCATTTGAAACGGATGCTAGACAACGGAATTTCTGAATGGATTATAGTAGGCTACTCGTGTTTGGGCTCATTTGAAACGGATGCTAGACAACGGAATTTCTGAATGGATTATAGTAGGCTACTCGTGTTTGGGCTCATTTGAAACGGATGCTAGACAACGGAATTTCTGAATGGATTATAGTAGGCTACTCGTGTTTGGGCTCATTTGAAACGGATGCTAGACAACGGAATTTCTGAATGGATTATAGTAGGCTACTCGTGTTTGGGCTCATTTGAAACGGATGCTAGACAACGGAATTTCTGAATGGATTATAGTAGGCTACTCGTGTTTGGGCTCATTTGAAACGGATGCTAGACAACGGAATTTCTGAATGGATTATAGTAGGCTACTCGTGTTTGGGCTCATTTGAAACGGATGCTAGACAACGGAATTTCTGAATGGATTATAGTAGGCTACTCGTGTTTGGGCTCATTTGAAACGGATGCTAGACAACGGAATTTCTGAATGGATTATAGTAGGCTACTCGTGTTTGGGCTCATTTGAAACGGATGCTAGACAACGGAATTTCTGAATGGATTATAGTAGGCTACTCGTGTTTGGGCTCATTTGAAACGGATGCTAGACAACGGAATTTCTGAATGGATTATAGTAGGCTACTCGTGTTTGGGCTCATTTGAAACGGATGCTAGACAACGGAATTTCTGAATGGATTATAGTAGGCTACTCGTGTTTGGGCTCATTTGAAACGGATGCTAGACAACGGAATTTCTGAATGGATTATAGTAGGCTACTCGTGTTTGGGCTCATTTGAAACGGATGCTAGACAACGGAATTTCTGAATGGATTATAGTAGGCTACTCGTGTTTGGGCTCATTTGAAACGGATGCTAGACAACGGAATTTCTGAATGGATTATAGTAGGCTACTCGTGTTTGGGCTCATTTGAAACGGATGCTAGACAACGGAATTTCTGAATGGATTATAGTAGGCTACTCGTGTTTGGGCTCATTTGAAACGGATGCTAGACAACGGAATTTCTGAATGGATTATAGTAGGCTACTCGTGTTTGGGCTCATTTGAAACGGATGCTAGACAACGGAATTTCTGAATGGATTATAGTAGGCTACTCGTGTTTGGGCTCATTTGAAACGGATGCTAGACAACGGAATTTCTGAATGGATTATAGTAGGCTACTCGTGTTTGGGCTCATTTGAAACGGATGCTAGACAACGGAATTTCTGAATGGATTATAGTAGGCTACTCGTGTTTGGGCTCATTTGAAACGGATGCTAGACAACGGAATTTCTGAATGGATTATAGTAGGCTACTCGTGTTTGGGCTCATTTGAAACGGATGCTAGACAACGGAATTTCTGAATGGATTATAGTAGGCTACTCGTGTTTGGGCTCATTTGAAACGGATGCTAGACAACGGAATTTCTGAATGGATTATAGTAGGCTACTCGTGTTTGGGCTCATTCGAAACGGATGCTAGACAACGGAATTTCTGAATGGATTATAGTAGGCTACTCGTGTTTGGGCTCATTTGAAACGGATGCTAGACAACGGAATTTCTGAATGGATTATAGTAGGCTACTCGTGTTTGGGCTCATTTGAAACGGATGCTAGACAACGGAATTTCTGAATGGATTATAGTAGGCTACTCGTGTTTGGGCTCATTCGAAACGGATGCTAGACAACGGAATTTCTGAATGGATTATAGTAGGCTACTCGTGTTTGGGCTCATTTGAAACGGATGCTAGACAACGGAATTTCTGAATGGATTATAGTAGGCTACTCGTGTTTGGGCTCATTCGAAACGGATGCTAGACAACGGAATTTCTGAATGGATTATAGTAGGCTACTCGTGTTTGGGCTCATTTGAAACGGATGCTAGACAACGGAATTTCTGAATGGATTATAGTAGGCTACTCGTGTTTGGGCTCATTTGAAACGGATGCTAGACAACGGAATTTCTGAATGGATTATAGTAGGCTACTCGTGTTTGGGCTCATTCGAAACGGATGCTAGACAACGGAATTTCTGAATGGATTATAGTAGGCTACTCGTGTTTGGGCTCATTTGAAACGGATGCTAGACAACGGAATTTCTGAATGGATTATAGTAGGCTACTCGTGTTTGGGCTCATTCGAAACGGATGCTAGACAACGGAATTTCTGAATGGATTATAGTAGGCTACTCGTGTTTGGGCTCATTTGAAACGGATGCTAGACAACGGAATTTCTGAATGGATTATAGTAGGCTACTCGTGTTTGGGCTCATTTGAAACGGATGCTAGACAACGGAATTTCTGAATGGATTATAGTAGGCTACTCGTGTTTGGGCTCATTCGAAACGGATGCTAGACAACGGAATTTCTGAATGGATTATAGTAGGCTACTCGTGTTTGGGCTCATTCGAAACGGATGCTAGACAACGGAATTTCTGAATGGATTATAGTAGGCTACTCGTGTTTGGGCTCATTCGAAACGGATGCTAGACAACGGAATTTCTGAATGGATTATAGTAGGCTACTCGTGTTTGGGCTCATTTGAAACGGATGCTAGACAACGGAATTTCTGAATGGATTATAGTAGGCTACTCGTGTTTGGGCTCATTTGAAACGGATGCTAGACAACGGAATTTCTGAATGGATTATAGTAGGCTACTCGTGTTTGGGCTCATTCGAAACGGATGCTAGACAACGGAATTTCTGAATGGATTATAGTAGGCTACTCGTGTTTGGGCTCATTTGAAACGGATGCTAGACAACGGAATTTCTGAATGGATTATAGTAGGCTACTCGTGTTTGGGCTCATTCGAAACGGATGCTAGACAACGGAATTTCTGAATGGATTATAGTAGGCTACTCGTGTTTGGGCTCATTTGAAACGGATGCTAGACAACGGAATTTCTGAATGGATTATAGTAGGCTACTCGTGTTTGGGCTCATTTGAAACGGATGCTAGACAACGGAATTTCTGAATGGATTATAGTAGGCTACTCGTGTTTGGGCTCATTCGAAACGGATGCTAGACAACGGAATTTCTGAATGGATTATAGTAGGCTACTCGTGTTTGGGCTCATTTGAAACGGATGCTAGACAACGGAATTTCTGAATGGATTATAGTAGGCTACTCGTGTTTGGGCTCATTCGAAACGGATGCTAGACAACGGAATTTCTGAATGGATTATAGTAGGCTACTCGTGTTTGGGCTCATTTGAAACGGATGCTAGACAACGGAATTTCTGAATGGATTATAGTAGGCTACTCGTGTTTGGGCTCATTTGAAACGGATGTTAGACAACGGAACTTCCGAAAGGATTATAGTAGGCTACTAGTGTTTGGGCTCATTTGAAACGGATGCTAGACAACGGAACTTCTGAATGGATTATAGTAGGCTACTCGTGTTTGGGCTCATTTGAAACGGATGTTAGACAACGGAACTTCCGAAAGGATTATAGTAGGCTACTAGTGTTTGGGCTCATTTGAAACGGATGCTAGACAACGGAATTTCTGAATGGATTATAGTAGGCTACTCGTGTTTGGGCTCATTTGAAACGGATGTTAGACAACGGAACTTCCGAAAGGATTATAGTAGGCTACTAGTGTTTGGGCTCATTTGAAACGGATGCTAGACAACGGAACTTCTGAATGGATTATAGTAGGCTACTCGTGTTTGGGCTCATTTGAAACGGATGCTAGACAACGGAATTTCTGAATGGATTATAGTAGGCTACTCGTGTTTGGGCTTATTCGAAACGGATGCTAGACAACGGAATTTCTGAATGGATTATAGTAGGCTACTCGTGTTTGGGCTCATTTGAAACGGATGCTAGACAACGGAATTTCTGAATGGATTATAGTAGGCTACTCGTGTTTGGGCTCATTTGAAACGGATGCTAGACAACGGAATTTCTGAATGGATTATAGTAGGCTACTCGTGTTTGGGCTCATTTGAAACGGATGCTAGACAACGGAATTTCTGAATGGATTATAGTAGGCTACTCGTGTTTGGGCTCATTTGAAACGGATGCTAGACAACGGAACTTCTGAATGGATTATAGTAGGCTACTCGTGTTTGGGCTCATTTGAAACGGATGCTAGACAACGGAACTTCTGAATGGATTATAGTAGGCTACTCGTGTTTGGGCTCATTTGAAACGGATGCTAGACAACGGAATTTCTGAATGGATTATAGTAGGCTACTCGTGTTTGGGCTCATTTGAAACGGATGCTAGACAACGGAACTTCCGAAAGGATTATAGTAGGCTACTAGTGTTTGGGCTCATTTGAAACGGATGCTAGACAACGGAATTTCTGAATGGATTATAGTAGGCTACTCGTGTTTGGGCTCATTTGAAACGGATGCTAGACAACGGAACTTCTGAATGGATTATAGTAGGCTACTCGTGTTTGGGCTCATTTGAAACGGATGCTAGACAACGGAACTTCTGAATGGATTATAGTAGGCTACTCGTGTTTGGGCTCATTTGAAACGGATGCTAGACAACGGAATTTCTGAATGGATTATAGTAGGCTACTCGTGTTTGGGCTTATTCGAAACGGATGCTAGACAACGGAATTTCTGAATGGATTATAGTAGGCTACTCGTGTTTGGGCTCATTTGAAACGGATGCTAGACAACGGAATTTCTGAATGGATTATAGTAGGCTACTCGTGTTTGGGCTCATTTGAAACGGATGCTAGACAACGGAATTTCTGAATGGATTATAGTAGGCTACTCGTGTTTGGGCTCATTTGAAACGGATGCTAGACAACGGAATTTCTGAATGGATTATAGTAGGCTACTCGTGTTTGGGCTTATTCGAAACGGATGCTAGACAACGGAATTTCTGAATGGATTATAGTAGGCTACTCGTGTTTGGGCTCATTTGAAACGGATGCTAGACAACGGAATTTCTGAATGGATTATAGTAGGCTACTCGTGTTTGGGCTTATTCGAAACGGATGCTAGACAACGGAATTTCTGAATGGATTATAGTAGGCTACTCGTGTTTGGGCTCATTTGAAACGGATGCTAGACAACGGAATTTCTGAATGGATTATAGTAGGCTACTCGTGTTTGGGCTCATTTGAAACGGATGCTAGACAACGGAATTTCTGAATGGATTATAGTAGGCTACTCGTGTTTGGGCTCATTTGAAACGGATGCTAGACAACGGAATTTCTGAATGGATTATAGTAGGCTACTCGTGTTTGGGCTTATTCGAAACGGATGCTAGACAACGGAATTTCTGAATGGATTATAGTAGGCTACTCGTGTTTGGGCTCATTTGAAACGGATGCTAGACAACGGAATTTCTGAATGGATTATAGTAGGCTACTCGTGTTTGGGCTCATTTGAAACGGATGCTAGACAACGGAATTTCTGAATGGATTATAGTAGGCTACTCGTGTTTGGGCTCATTTGAAACGGATGCTAGACAACGGAATTTCTGAATGGATTATAGTAGGCTACTCGTGTTTGGGCTTATTCGAAACGGATGCTAGACAACGGAATTTCTGAATGGATTATAGTAGGCTACTCGTGTTTGGGCTCATTTGAAACGGATGCTAGACAACGGAATTTCTGAATGGATTATAGTAGGCTACTCGTGTTTGGGCTCATTTGAAACGGATGCTAGACAACGGAATTTCTGAATGGATTATAGTAGGCTACTCGTGTTTGGGCTTATTCGAAACGGATGCTAGACAACGGAATTTCTGAATGGATTATAGTAGGCTACTCGTGTTTGGGCTCATTTGAAACGGATGCTAGACAACGGAATTTCTGAATGGATTATAGTAGGCTACTCGTGTTTGGGCTTATTCGAAACGGATGCTAGACAACGGAATTTCTGAATGGATTATAGTAGGCTACTCGTGTTTGGGCTCATTTGAAACGGATGCTAGACAACGGAATTTCTGAATGGATTATAGTAGGCTACTCGTGTTTGGGCTCATTTGAAACGGATGCTAGACAACGGAATTTCTGAATGGATTATAGTAGGCTACTCGTGTTTGGGCTCATTTGAAACGGATGCTAGACAACGGAATTTCTGAATGGATTATAGTAGGCTACTCGTGTTTGGGCTCATTTGAAACGGATGCTAGACAACGGAATTTCTGAATGGATTATAGTAGGCTACTCGTGTTTGGGCTTATTCGAAACGGATGCTAGACAACGGAATTTCTGAATGGATTATAGTAGGCTACTCGTGTTTGGGCTCATTTGAAACGGATGCTAGACAACGGAATTTCTGAATGGATTATAGTAGGCTACTCGTGTTTGGGCTCATTTGAAACGGATGCTAGACAACGGAATTTCTGAATGGATTATAGTAGGCTACTCGTGTTTGGGCTCATTTGAAACGGATGCTAGACAACGGAATTTCTGAATGGATTATAGTAGGCTACTCGTGTTTGGGCTCATTTGAAACGGATGCTAGACAACGGAATTTCTGAATGGATTATAGTAGGCTACTCGTGTTTGGGCTTATTCGAAACGGATGCTAGACAACGGAATTTCTGAATGGATTATAGTAGGCTACTCGTGTTTGGGCTCATTTGAAACGGATGCTAGACAACGGAATTTCTGAATGGATTATAGTAGGCTACTCGTGTTTGGGCTCATTTGAAACGGATGCTAGACAACGGAATTTCTGAATGGATTATAGTAGGCTACTCGTGTTTGGGCTCATTTGAAACGGATGCTAGACAACGGAATTTCTGAATGGATTATAGTAGGCTACTCGTGTTTGGGCTCATTTGAAACGGATGCTAGACAACGGAATTTCTGAATGGATTATAGTAGGCTACTCGTGTTTGGGCTCATTTGAAACGGATGCTAGACAACGGAATTTCCGAAAGGATTATAGTAGGCTACTCGTGTTTGGGCTTATTCGAAACGGATGCTAGACAACGGAATTTCTGAATGGATTATAGTAGGCTACTCGTGTTTGGGCTCATTTGAAACGGATGCTAGACAACGGAATTTCTGAATGGATTATAGTAGGCTACTCGTGTTTGGGCTCATTTGAAACGGATGCTAGACAACGGAATTTCTGAATGGATTATAGTAGGCTACTCGTGTTTGGGCTCATTTGAAACGGATGCTAGACAACGGAATTTCTGAATGGATTATAGTAGGCTACTCGTGTTTGGGCTCATTTGAAACGGATGCTAGACAACGGAATTTCTGAATGGATTATAGTAGGCTACTCGTGTTTGGGCTCATTTGAAACGGATGCTAGACAACGGAATTTCTGAATGGATTATAGTAGGCTACTCGTGTTTGGGCTCATTTGAAACGGATGCTAGACAACGGAATTTCTGAATGGATTATAGTAGGCTACTCGTGTTTGGGCTCATTTGAAACGGATGCTAGACAACGGAATTTCTGAATGGATTATAGTAGGCTACTCGTGTTTGGGCTTATTCGAAACGGATGCTAGACAACGGAATTTCTGAATGGATTATAGTAGGCTACTCGTGTTTGGGCTCATTTGAAACGGATGCTAGACAACGGAATTTCTGAATGGATTATAGTAGGCTACTCGTGTTTGGGCTCATTTGAAACGGATGCTAGACAACGGAATTTCTGAATGGATTATAGTAGGCTACTCGTGTTTGGGCTCATTTGAAACGGATGCTAGACAACGGAATTTCTGAATGGATTATAGTAGGCTACTCGTGTTTGGGCTCATTTGAAACGGATGCTAGACAACGGAATTTCTGAATGGATTATAGTAGGCTACTCGTGTTTGGGCTCATTTGAAACGGATGCTAGACAACGGAATTTCTGAATGGATTATAGTAGGCTACTCGTGTTTGGGCTCATTTGAAACGGATGCTAGACAACGGAATTTCTGAATGGATTATAGTAGGCTACTCGTGTTTGGGCTCATTTGAAACGGATGCTAGACAACGGAATTTCTGAATGGATTATAGTAGGCTACTCGTGTTTGGGCTCATTTGAAACGGATGCTAGACAACGGAATTTCTGAATGGATTATAGTAGGCTACTCGTGTTTGGGCTTATTCGAAACGGATGCTAGACAACGGAATTTCTGAATGGATTATAGTAGGCTACTCGTGTTTGGGCTCATTTGAAACGGATGCTAGACAACGGAATTTCTGAATGGATTATAGTAGGCTACTCGTGTTTGGGCTCATTTGAAACGGATGCTAGACAACGGAATTTCTGAATGGATTATAGTAGGCTACTCGTGTTTGGGCTCATTTGAAACGGATGCTAGACAACGGAATTTCTGAATGGATTATAGTAGGCTACTCGTGTTTGGGCTCATTTGAAACGGATGCTAGACAACGGAATTTCTGAATGGATTATAGTAGGCTACTCGTGTTTGGGCTCATTTGAAACGGATGCTAGACAACGGAATTTCTGAATGGATTATAGTAGGCTACTCGTGTTTGGGCTCATTTGAAACGGATGCTAGACAACGGAATTTCTGAATGGATTATAGTAGGCTACTCGTGTTTGGGCTCATTCGAAACGGATGCTAGACAACGGAATTTCTGAATGGATTATAGTAGGCTACTCGTGTTTGGGCTCATTTGAAACGGATGCTAGACAACGGAATTTCTGAATGGATTATAGTAGGCTACTCGTGTTTGGGCTCATTTGAAACGGATGCTAGACAACGGAATTTCTGAATGGATTATAGTAGGCTACTCGTGTTTGGGCTCATTCGAAACGGATGCTAGACAACGGAATTTCTGAATGGATTATAGTAGGCTACTCGTGTTTGGGCTCATTTGAAACGGATGCTAGACAACGGAATTTCTGAATGGATTATAGTAGGCTACTCGTGTTTGGGCTCATTTGAAACGGATGCTAGACAACGGAATTTCTGAATGGATTATAGTAGGCTACTCGTGTTTGGGCTCATTCGAAACGGATGCTAGACAACGGAACTTCTGAATGGATTATAGTAGGCTACTCGTGTTTGGGCTCATTTGAAACGGATGCTAGACAACGGAATTTCTGAATGGATTATAGTAGGCTACTCGTGTTTGGGCTCATTTGAAACGGATGCTAGACAACGGAATTTCTGAATGGATTATAGTAGGCTACTCGTGTTTGGGCTCATTTGAAACGGATGCTAGACAACGGAACTTCTGAATGGATTATAGTAGGCTACTCGTGTTTGGGCTCATTTGAAACGGATGCTAGACAACGGAATTTCTGAATGGATTATAGTAGGCTACTCGTGTTTGGGCTCATTTGAAACGGATGCTAGACAACGGAATTTCTGAATGGATTATAGTAGGCTACTCGTGTTTGGGCTCATTTGAAACGGATGCTAGACAACGGAATTTCTGAATGGATTATAGTAGGCTACTCGTGTTTGGGCTCATTTGAAACGGATGCTAGACAACGGAATTTCTGAATGGATTATAGTAGGCTACTCGTGTTTGGGCTCATTTGAAACGGATGCTAGACAACGGAATTTCTGAATGGATTATAGTAGGCTACTCGTGTTTGGGCTCATTTGAAACGGATGCTAGACAACGGAATTTCTGAATGGATTATAGTAGGCTACTCGTGTTTGGGCTCATTTGAAACGGATGCTAGACAACGGAATTTCTGAATGGATTATAGTAGGCTACTCGTGTTTGGGCTCATTTGAAACGGATGCTAGACAACGGAACTTCCGAAAGGATTATAGTAGGCTACTAGTGTTTGGGCTCATTTGAATCTGTTTGCGGTTCCGATTATGAATTTTATAAAAGCTTGTTTTGAAAAAGTATTTTTTCAACAAAAATCTTATTTCATTTAAAAATGTATTTATGATTAACAAGCTTCCGCAAGTGGCTTTGCACGCGTGGTATGTCAATAAAACATTACCTTCATTTTGCGTGGTTGGTTAAAAAGTAGCCTCAATCCAGGTTATTATTTATCTATATACCAAATTTCATCGAAATCGGTTGAGCCGATTAGTCGTGAAAACTTAATAAACAGATACTTTAGCGAGATCTCCAAATCAACTTCGGTGAGTCGGCGTTGTATGTATGTATGTATGTTTGTTTGTCGGAGGATAACTTTCGAAGCGTTAATTTAGTATATAGGTAGGTAGTGATGGCACAATTTTAGTGTGTCTAAATGAGCCTAAAATATGAGGGTGTTGTTGAGAGATTCAAGAGCAATAAAAAAATTAATAAAACACGAAACAAAATCTTTTTATTCATTAAAATCACAAGATGCTGCCCAACTACGCCGTCTTCCAGGAGATCCTCAATCCAGGTTATTATTTATCTATATACCAAATTTCATCGAAATCGGTTGAGCCGATTAGTCGTGAAAACTTAATAAACAGATACTTTAGCGAGATCTCCAAATCAACTTCGGTGAGTCGGCGTTGTATGTATGTATGTATGTTTGTTTGTCGGAGGATAACTTTCGAAGCGTTAATTTAGTATATAGGTAGGTAGTGATGGCACAATTTTAGTATGTCTAAATGAGCCTAAAATATGAGGGTGTTGTTGAGAGATTCAAGAGCAATAAAAAAATTAATAAAACACGAAACAAAATCTTTTTATTCATTAAAATCACAAGATGCTGCCCAACTACGCCGTCTTCCAGGAGATAGCGCACACCTCCACTGTGCTCACTACGGGTGAACTGCAGGGCCTCCTTTCGCTTTCTCCATTCTATGTGATCTTGATTCCAAAATCAAAAATGAAAAAAAAAAATATTCATTAAAATCACAAGAGTCACTTTGAAACGTCAATTTTACTGCCTGCGTCCGACCAAGCCAAAGAAAGAAAGGCTGATTGTTCATTTTAATTATCCTTCCAGAATACATAACATAAAGAAATTAAATTACGTCTAAATAGTAACATTTTAGACCGAGTTGGAGCAATTTCAATTCCAAGCTTCTCTATCATCTAAATAATCCGATATGTTAGATATGCCTTTTTATAGAGATTTTGTTTAGATCTTGTTATTAGACATTCAGGTCAAGTGGGACGACTAAGGAAAGGAATCAGTACATTTCCACCCCACTGGGGTATATTAATAAACCTTGTGTTATTCCAGGTGTGCCTTGTGGACGACAATCAGTTTTCCCTTTCAATAATCAACGATCCAACTCCGTTGAGCTTTATACACAACGACTGCGACAACATCGTGCAGTCGATTATACACATACGCAACCGATGGGAGCTCAGTCAGCCTGTAAGTACACAAATAAACAAAAATATTTTTCACAGCACCTGCTCGACAATGTCAAATTATATGTCATGTAAACCTCACCGAAAGCAGGTGATTAAACCCCTACGGCTGAACCGGGAGTAAACTTGTACTGAATTTCATTAATGTGATTTAAATTTGGAACCTCATCTGTATTAAAATTTGAACCAAAGATACCCACACAATAAGAACTTATTCGTAAATCGAACTAACCTCTGCACAGAATGCATAAACTTAGATTTGGTTTTTATTGTCTCGCAAAAATTGTGAAAAGTAGAATATTGTCCTCGTGGATAAAGCTGTCTGCATCTTGAACTTGGTTTTTGTCGCGTAAATTGTATTTTTGTTGTCACGATTTATCTTTCTAAATTTTTTATAACTATTGTAACATGCAATAAGTAAGTGCATAATGAATAATTACATCTAATTTAATTTCTAGGACTCTGTAACGGTCCACCAGAAAATATGTCCAAAAGACGTCCCTGGTACACTTCTCAACATGGCGCTACTGAACCTCGGCTCGTGTGACCCCAACTTGAGAACCGCTGCCTACAACCAGCTGTGCGCTCTCACCGCGACCTTCCATTTGAAGATCGAGGGCCAGCTGTTAGAGACATCAGGTGACACTCTAGAACACTTCATTTCCAGCTATACGCCCATTAGAGACCAACTTGAGGAGCGCTGCGTACAATCAGCTGTGCGCCCTAACTGCGAGCTTCCATTTGAAGATCGAGGGCCAGCAGTTAGAGACACTTCATCTCCAGCTATACGCCTATTAGAGACCAACTTGAGGAGCGCTGCGTACAACCATCTGTGCGACCTTCCATTTTATGCTCAAGGGTCAGCTGTAAGAAACGGAATGTTTGGACTTGCCTCTGTCTGACTACTCCCCTGTAGGATATCTTCACGTTTCTGCGTGCTGAGTAAGAGATCCGAGGATGTTAATCATCTATACGTTTACTTTTGTCCGCAGGCCTATGTATTCCGTCCAATAATACGATATTTATAAAATCTGTGAGTGAGAAGCTTGCGCACAATGAACCCCATCTTACACTGGAGTTTCTAGAAGAATGCATACAGGTAAATCTAATATCTAAAATTCTCGTATCACAGTGTTTGTAACAAAACTGCTCCGACGGCTTGACCGATTCTAATTTTGTATGTATATTCGGTAGGTCTGATAATAGGACGTAAATTATTTTTCATACCCTATGTGATAAGGGTAGTC
Source organism: Philereme transversata (assembly GCA_963924445.1). Taxonomy (NCBI): domain Eukaryota; kingdom Metazoa; phylum Arthropoda; class Insecta; order Lepidoptera; family Geometridae; genus Philereme; species Philereme transversata. Next base: position 7,135,554 of record OZ004345.1, on the reverse strand, counting down.
CATCCCAAATTTTTACTTTTGAAGTGTAAACTTTTTTAGCATCGTTGTGATTTGAAAGTTGATGAAACGCAAAAACGACAGTTTAGTTACCATAGTTACCTTAAGCAAAACTTCTTTAGCATCGTTGTGATTTGACAATCGATGAAACGAAACAGCGACAGTTTAGTTACCATAGTTATCTTAAGCAAAACTTCTTTAGCATCGCTGTGACTTGAAAGTCGATGAAACTAAAAAGCGACAGTTTAGTTACCATAGCTACTTTAAGCAAAACTCTTAAGCAACGATGCTAACATCGTTGTGATTTGAAAGTCGATGAAACGAAAAAGCGACAGTATACACCAATAAAATATAAAATAATTATCTAACTTTGCATCACTATGCTCATTACCTACAATTATCATCTTCCCGAAATTTTACATTCGTCTCATTATCTTGAAACCAAATTACAACGCTTAAAATTTACTTTTAAATCTTTGCCAATTAATTTGCAAGTGACGCCATCTAGTTTAGAATTCAGAACTATATTTCTTTTTTTTTAATACTATTTTTAGGAAATTTGCGTCGTTCTGTACGATGTCAGTTCCATAATTGTCCGCAGTCACAAATAACTATAAAGCATAAAGTTAGTTTTAAAACCTTATTTTAGGGGTTTAATAACTAACCTTGTTTATTAAGAAAAGTAATGATTTATTTTGTTTTCAGGGTTTTAGAGGATCCACGATAGAATTGAAGCATTTGTGTCTCGAATACATGACACCATGGCTCGCCAATTTAGTAAGGTAATACGTTTATTTCTCTTCACAAATTAACCATACTATAAGGCTCAGACTATATGGCATCCGGGTCTCCCCGATCCTGCGAATCTGGACCATGTCCCGGTTGCTTCCAGATAAAAATCGGAGTCGGATGGCCTCGGAGCTTGTGTAGTCGATGCAGGAAAAATTCAAATGTTTAGTTGTGCGACGGATTCGTCAGGGGCCGTTAAAAAGAGGTCCCTGACAAGCCCGGATGCCATATAGTCCGAGCCTAACAGTCTCATTTATCAAACAAAAACGTATAGTAATCAGATTATATCGATAGTTTTTCGATTCAGGTATAATGAATATTTAGTGTCCAAATGATCAATGAATTTGAAATTTAATAATTGAGGCTCAAAAACGAATGAAGTAAAAATATTAAATAGTGTACATAATAATTATGGACCGTTTTGTTTTTAAAAGGTATTTATTCAACATAAATGTTTACAGCGTATTATAGCTAAACATAGTTTAGATTCCCAAACTATTTTGGGCAAGAGACCCCTTTTCCAAAATGAACTGATACCTCAGACCCCTGCAGCCAAATTACTTTAAAAATCCTATCTCTAGTTTTTTTTCCTATTGATACAAAATACTTACCAATTTAAAAAGTTTTCGGTTGGTTAAGTGAGTAAACTTGACATCATTTTCACATCAAAATTTAACAAAATAAATAGGCATAAAATTAAGTATAATATAATATCAAGTGTAATAAATAATTATTTGTACAAATTACGTAAAAATATTTAAGTAGATAATTATCTTATGAAAAAAACATTAAAATCGCAAAGTACAGATAGAAAAATAATATGTCGACCCCTGGGAAACCGATATCGGGGTCGATATTGACCACTTTGGGACTTCCTAGTTTACTACAACAATATCTTATTTTAAACTAGTTGTTGCCCACGACTTCATACGTTTTACACTACTAAATGTGTAGGTAACCTAGAAATAAAGCTAAACTAGCTGTTGGAACTTAACTTGACACCCCATTTTTTTCCCATAGGACCTGATTTATGGGATAAGAGGTAGCCTATGTGTTTATCCAGGTTAAAATCTACGTATATACTAAATTTCATCGAAATCGGTTCAGCCGTTACGACGTGATTGAGTAACAAACAAACAAATAAATAAACAAATATCCAAACTTTCACATTTATAATATTTAATTGATATATAAGTTAGTCACATTTATAATATTAGTGTGATGTGATTAAAATAACTCAGCAGGCTATAGCTAATTTCTATTTGTAACATGTATGATTCAATTCAAATTAAAAAAATTGTAACATGTCAATTGCTTGAAAAAAAAACATTTTTTTTTAGTTATTGCACCTTTATAAGTTTTATGATAAAATTAATATTATAGTTAGAGTTTGTAAATCTTGTTTTATAAATTTTATGTAGCGAACATAATACAGTTGGTAAAAAGTTGATATGAGCACTTTGTTTATCGTCCATTTTTAATACTAAGAAATCATGTTTTATCTAACTGTTTACAAGTAATAGTTAAGGACTAAATTGTCTAAAGTAAATGAATTTATTATTCATCGAGCGAAGCGAGATCTCCAAATCAACTTGGGCAAATCGGCGTTGTATGTATGTATGTAAGTTTGTATGTTTGTTTGTCCGAGGGTAACTTTCGAAGCGCTGGTCCGATCATCGTGAATTTTGATACATAGATAGGTAGTGATGGCACAATTTTGGTGTGACTAAATGAGCCAAAAATGTGGGGGGGGGGGGGTTCTTGAGATATTGGGGTTCAAGAGGGGTAAAAAAAAATGAAAATGAGACTATTATGTCAATTGGGATGTCAAATGAAAGGTCTTCGTTAGTACATTTCAACCCTGTTTTTATTTTTAGTTTAATTTTTGTAGGTGTTTAGTTATTAGTCATAATAAAAACAAAACTTTGGCAAAATTCACAGGGCACCAGTGACCCCATAATGTTGAAATTTGGTATGCGTGTAGCTTTAGTGACACAAATATAGGCAACAGTCTGAAATCGAGAATAACTGCAATTTCTACCCCAAAAAAGAGTAACCAATATACGTGAAGGTAATTTGAATGAAACTGTAGGTTAAGAAAATTGGTTATTCATTTCGTGGCAGTATTTTGATAGTCAAAGATTACGATTTTTTTTTTGTTTCGGAGACTTGCGAGATCTGAGTTGGGGGCGAACCACTGGTTATTTATAATGATATTTTGTATACAGGTTCTGCAAACCTTCAGATGACTCGCGTCGCCAGAAGCAAGTCGCGGGGATATTGGAGAAACTTATTACACTTACTATAGAAGAGACTGAGATGTATCCGTCAGTACAGGTATAAATTAATAAATAATGTTGGACATTTCACACGTTATGTACTCCCAAACCACGGATAACATAAATCTTTTTATTAATTAAAATCACAAAGATCCACTTTGAAACGTCAATTTTACTGCCTGTTCCTCCGCGACCAAGCCAGGAAAGAAAGGAAACAAACAAGGCAGGTTGTTCATTTTAATGATCCTTTTAGAATACATAACAGTAAAGAAAATAAATTACGTCTAAATTGTAACATTTTTGAACGAGTTGGATAAATAAAACATAAATACATATTGCTGGACATTTCACACAACGCTATCTAGCCCCAAAATAAGCAAAGCTTGTACTATGGGAACCAGATAACTGACAGAATACTTATGTAGTACAACTTTTCCCTTGATACAAGGACCTAATACTAATTTCGCTACGGGCTCACTACCTACAATATTGTACAAAAATAATACTGAGCTACAACAAAATTAAAAAAAAGTATATAAGTATTGTATCAGTTATCTGGTTCCCATAGAACAAGCTCAGCTTAGTTTGGGGCTAGATAGCACTGTGTGGAATGTCCAGCAATATTTATTTAATCGTAAGTCTTATTGTATTACGTCGGTAGCCATAATGCTAAATCTTTCATTCGTCGTTTCATTCATTACACTCATTTTTTCCGATCACTCATAACGTTTCATTCCACAGAATTCACACAACATCCTTCGTTCGATTTAAGACATATATGTACATACATATACGATTTGTCCAAGTTGATTTATATTTATTGATTTCAGGCCAAAATCTGGGGCTCCATTGGGCAAGTCCCTGAGCTAATAGATATGGTGCTGGATAGCTTTATACAAAGAAGCGTTAATTCTGGTAAGATACCTACAACTTCACGCCTTTTTGTATCAGATAATAAACAATAAACAAACTATATAATAATTAGTGACGCCATCTTATACCTAGACATTGACAATCATTTATTTAGTACAATAACACACAATCTATAGTAATACTAGCTAACCCTCGAACTTCGTACCGACTTAAAATCAATAAATTAAATCAATAATAAATTTTGTGTTAACCTGCTCAGTTTAATTAAATTTTTTTTGTTGTTTTTTACTCCAATGTCTTTTTCCGTGCACGTAACTATAAACAACTTCAAAGGTTTCCTGTTAGAAAATTCTTATTAGGGTTAAGCTCGCCTTTGTACATGCCCATTTTGTAAGCTGTTTTCGTCTGTAATCTATTTGTATACAATAAAAATAAAGTCTTTGCATCTGGCGCATATGACGCGGGCTACCAAATCTGCCAATGTACCGTCACCGGTAGAATTGTATTGGCCATCATTAGCTGCATTTATGTATGGCAAAAAGAATTTACTTCATTTTTTTTTCGCTTATTATTCCGATGTTACCAATCCAACAAATCAAATATCATACAAATCGGTCCAGCCTTTGTTTTATTTTAAATATATAGATTATAAAAAGGAAAGATTTGTATGTTTGTTACGAATAAACTCAAAAACTACGTGTCCGATTTTAAAAATTCTTTCACCATTAGAATGCTACATTATCCCTAAGTAACGTAGGCTATATTTATTATTAGAAAAAAATAGGCATACCTACTAAAACTTCAATAATACATTATTGAAGTTTTAGTAGCTTAAAAACCCAAAGTTAAAAAGTGTAACTTAAATTACCATAAAATATTTAAAATATGTGTGTCCACCCGTGCGAAACCGGGACGCGCCGCTAGTATACGATATAATTACATTTTAGAAAGAGAAAAAAAAAGATATAATGAAATAGTAGTAATTTTTTTTTATATTGATGCAGAATTTTTCACACAAAAAGTTAGTAGGTATGATATTATATTAATGAACACTAGCTCCCACACTAGGATTCCCCGTGTTGTGGGTAGCTAGGCTCTGCCCAATAAAAGAAACATGAAATAAACTTAATAGTAACAATCAATAATAATAACCAACCTGTATAATTTAGTAAATATAGTTTTTAAAAAGTTAAACTTTTCTGGTAATGATAAACACAACCAAAGGAGAACCTAGGTACTGCCAAACAGCATTGCTGTGTTTCGGTATGAAGGTAATGGTTGCCGGTGAAATTACAGGCACATGAGGCTTCACACCTGTATGCCTCAAGTTGATGGATGCAGGACATTGCCCGGGTACGTTTCTAAGTTGTCTGACCTACGAGGCAATACGTTGCGATAGGCGATGGTTACCACATAATATTATGATTATTATTATTTTCCACTTGACATTATTATTATTACCCGATGGCTTAACATACCTTTGTTATTCTACTGTATTATTTGACATATAAATAATAAATAAATAAATAAATATCGCTGGACATTTCACACAGCGCTATCTAGCCCCAAACTAAGCAGAGCTTGTACTATGGGAACCAGATAGCTGATAGAATACTTATATACTTTTTGTTTGTAAATACATACTTATAATATATAGAAAAACACCCAGACACAGAAACATTTATATGCCGCATAAACTATTTTAATTTAATTAATTTGACATGTTTAATTCTATGTTTTATTGCTGTACTTTTGATAAGGCGCAAATCCAACTTGCAGTGCCCTTACAGGGTATATGTACTTACTTCTAAGCTACCTATCACCTAAGCTAAAAAATGTATATGTACTTGTAAGCAGAATAAATGAATATGAATATGAATAATATCAGGTGGCCGTGTTCCAACTCCAAGTGGTATAAAAAATGTTCTACATTTAAGTACGTTTCCCAAAAACATTTTTATTTCTTTGGAAAATGTTCATAAAACGTATTTTTTTTCAGGTCTCGGCTCTCCAATGATAGAAATAATGGCAGATACAGCGGTGGCCCTTGCGTCTGCCAACGTACAACTCGTCTCGAAGAAGGTTATAGGGCGAATGTGTCGGGTAAGCACCTCCATTTCGTTTTACAAGACGTCAAGATCTATCTAATGATACCCCACTTTTTGGAAAGGATAAAAACATATCTGATGTCCTTCTGTTCAGGCCTTGCGCTTGACACAAGGAAGGACTTGGTTCTTGAACTCTGAAGAAGAGATACTTGAAGACTTTTTTAACTTATAAAGCCCCAGTTAGATTAAGTAGTCTTCCTTTAATTTAAGATACCATGTCTATTAGAGAGATTTGATCCTTATAATTGGCCCTATCGATTGGTGCTATAAAAATACAGGATGGTATTTCCAGGTGTGCCAAGCGTATTTTCAAAAATCTTTAAATGCAGTTTTGATTCTTTTGAAAAATAAAGAAATGTTTCCTTTGAGTAAAATTAGCTATCTTCATTATTTAGAGTACTTTCTGTCCAGGGTGCCGACCACAATTTTCTAGATACCATCATGTTTCAAGAGCGTTTTGTTTCAAGCTTGTGGCAACATTACTTCGATTTGAACCACAAAGCTTTTAAACATTACTGTTATAATCCTAATAATGTTGTATATTTAGTGCTTTCTAGTGATCACGTCACGTTCAGTATAAAACATTGCAAAAATAAACATGATTTACTTACTTTTTCTGATAATTTTACGCTTTATTTGAACTCTAATGTGAAACGGTGTGAGTGAGCGATTTATGGTGACGTCACCAAAACTGCTTCGCCCTTACAATAATAAAGTAAGCTTACTAATTGAGGGTCATGGTACTAAATGTCAGTGTAATATTATTTTAATATTGCTGTACAACAAGCTCCCGGAGTCACTGAGGAAGCTACCATGTTCAATGTTTCGAAAAAAGTTAAAAACTGTACTGTTAAATAAATCTTATTATACTATAAATGAATATATAAATGAAAAATAATTGCTAAAATAATGCCAAATTTAATTTTATATTTTTATTAATTCTATTTTATTTTATATAATTATGATAATGAATTTTTATTTAGGTGTTATTATTAATATGACTTTGTAGAATATAATATTGCATGCCTTGAAAGGTAGAAATGTATTGATTCTGTATCTACTACTGACATCTTTGTAAAATGACATATATTTCAAGCAATAAATACATTTGATTTGATTTGATTTGATTTGTAAAAGATTGAGGTTGGCCCCCAGGTACGGTTGAAAATTCCATTCTGTATAACAATAGGAATAATAGGGAAAGCCTCCATAGCTTGCTGATCGACTTAAATTCAATAATTCGTATAAATATCAGGCATATTAGAAAACCATTTGTTTGTACAGGCCCTTACAAAACTGCCAAATCATGTCCTGTGCCACGTTACCCCAGCCACTGTGAGTTGTTTATTTTTATTTTGAGTTATTTCTGTTATTATTTATTTAAGACCGAGATCACTGCCTTTTATTATCATCAGAAATAATACAGCGTGCTTCGGAATAAGTATGAACGTCATTGTCCTTATCACACAATGTTCTACGATACGACTTTATGAAATTCGATGTTTTTTTTTTGAAGTTGGTTCGGTGTGGCTTTTATACTGAGACAGGGGCCCATATATCCCCAATGTAACACAATCTAATGTCTGGTTGTATATACTTTTTAATGGAAAGGCACATTTTAAACCTATAGGCAGAAAATAACGCCGATTGATTTAAGAAAAAGACAATTGGCTAGTATCAGCTTTGTCTATCCTATTTGTCATTATTATAAATACGCGGTCTCGCCTCTCGGTGCGAGGCGAGACGCAGTGCGGAGCGGATCACACTCACTCTGATTCATGAAATTCACGAATTGAACCGAAACATTGTCGGTCGTAACAGCGATAAAACGGTACATCCGGTATTTCAATCATTATTATAAATACGGGATGATAAATCCCGTATAATTAAATCACGAAAGTTTTCTAAGTAAAATCCTATGTGTAGTAGTATGTAATGTCTAGTTGACCCTCCCGAGGCTTCGCACGCATGGTTTGTGAATAAATACATTACTGTCCTTTTGTGCAGTCAAGTAAAAAGTAGCCTATGTCCCAATTCAGGTCATAATCTACTTGCATACCAAATTTAATTGAAATCGGTCCAGTTTACTAGTGAAAGTGTAACAAACAAGACAGACTTGCTTTCGAATTCATGATATTAGTATGGATGTATTCTATCAGTTATCTGGTTCCTATAGTTTTGCTTAGTTTGGAGCTAGAATACGCTGTGTGAATGTCCAGCATTTTTGATTTATACATATTCTGAAGTACCCTGTACTATTTTATCGATTTCCGATGATTTATCTCGGTATGTTTAATTTCGATTTTTTCATGTTTTTTATTTCCGTTTTTAGCTTTATATTTTTAAGTTTATTTTTCTAATCTGGTGGTTATTGGCCTAACACATCCAAAATTCCAAATTCCTTTTTAGATTGTAGTCTAGATTCTAGCATTAAAAAAGAAACGACATCATAACCAATAGCTAATCTAATAAACTACAAAATGTTTTGTATTCGACGACCTACGTGGCGCAGTGGGCGAATAGCCGGAGGACGCAGGAGGTAGCGGGTTCGATTCCCACCGCGGAACAAATGTTTGCATGATCTGCAGATATTTGTTCCGGGTCTGGATGTGTTTTATATATTACAAGTATGTAAAGCTTCGTATTTCGTAAACGGATTAATATATCGAAAATAGTTTGATAAAACCCTGCAGTGTTTTTCAAAGACCTATTTAACGATATCCCACACGACGGGATACGCAAGTAAATTTCACCCTCAACTTAAATTTATCAGAAGAAATCTATACTAATATTATAAAGAGGAAAGATTTGTATTTTCGTATGTTTGTAACGAATAAACTCAAAAACTACTGGTCCGATTTCAAAAACTCTTTCAACATTAGAATTATCCCTGAGTAACATAAACTACTTTTTACCCAACTGCGCAGAAGGAGGGTAATGTTTTTAATAAAAAACTACGCGTGCGAAGCTGCGGATTGGTCAGCTGGTAGTTAGTAAAAAAAAATTAAAATAAGGTAAAATCTTCGCAATAATCTTATAATAACTTGAGTGTGTTCGTGTGTGCTGTTATGGCCTACTGGGATGTAGGTACCCCGACTTGAGATCCGGAGGTTTTGGTTCGAATCCCTGCCATTCATCAATTGATTATTTTGAACTCAGAACAAGTGGTCAAAGTCGTGTAGGATAAGATCGTGATAAAAATGTCCTACATCCTAAAATTCGAAGGCTTTTGGTAGACAACAGGTTTGAAAAGATCTCCCTACCGACCGACCATTGGCTCGGGATCCTAAGACCAACAGGTCTTGTTGAGAGAAGTATTATGCAACCTGTTTTGTTATGTACGACATTAAATAAAAACACGGGTAGGGCTTATGGATAGTATTGTTGTTAAATAGGTTTTTTAAATTCATATTCATATAATTATTAAAATTTTGAAAATAAACTTAATATCAAGTGCCAAATCAATGAACCAGTCTGAATAAAATAGGTAAACAAATCATATTAATTCATCATGTAAGTGGGTAGGTACCTGTTAAACTGACTAAGCGGCCTCGTCACAAAGGCGCCGCCGATGTACGTTAAAAATTGTTTATTAAAAATGCACCGATTACTGGATAAATATTCAAGCTATTAACCCACCTCTAAAATCAGTTAATATGATTCCGGGCGTGTCTCTTAAATGAATATCGTATATAACAAAACAGGTTGTATAGCATATATATTTTTAACTAGCTGTTGCCCGCTACTTCGTATGCGTTACACTCCTGAATGTGTAGGTAACCTAGAAATAAAGCTAAACTCGCTGATGTAATTTGACACCCCATTTTTGTCCCATGGGAACTGATTTATGTTATAAAAGGTAGCCTTTGTGGTAATCCAGGTATAATCTACATATATACCAAATTTCATCGAAATAGGTTCAGCCGTTACGACGTGGTTGAGTAACAAACAAACAAACAAATAAATAAACAAACATCCAAACTTTCACATTTATAATATTAATGTGATAGTGTGATATTAGTATGATTTTAGGGTGGGGGGGGGGGGTATAAGAGACTACACTGACGCCCCGCATTGGGGTGTATTGTGCATTACCCCCCCCCCTTCTAACCTGACCCCAGCCATCATAACTCCGTGAAGTAACGGAGCAGGACTTTGGGCTGATGGCAGCATAATATATATCTAATACAATAACGTAAAATACGCGCGCCTAGTGTTGTTTAAACATGTAATAATTGTAATAAACGAAAGGCTGTTTTTATTTTGTTTTATTTATATTTGTTTATGGACATGCTTCCAGGTCGTGGATAAGACTTGCCACTCGCCCACCGCTATGCTTGAGCAGCATATGATGTGGGATGACATCGCTATACTGGCTAGATACCTGGTAAGTTCTCTTTTAAAAACAAATATTGAAGTTTATTTAGTAATAAACGCATTTAAAAACAAACGCAATAACAGGCTACGAATCAATAAGACATTGCTACACAAGTGAACATTATGAGATTTTCAGCCAGAGTTGGGCAAAATACATGCTTTGCATTAATTAAAATACAAATTACAAAATACTATCTCGCATGTATTTAAAATACAAAATACAGTATTTACATATATCTTGTCGTTTTTGCCGGCGACTACACGACACAGCGCAAGTGCGCTGCGTTTCAGCAAATAGTTTTAAGTATTATAATATGTGTGTTAGTCACAAACGTATATAGGGTGTTTGATAATATACGCACAAAAATGAAAGGGGTTATTTTGATGAGCATATTCAAATAAATTTGTGAAATGTTTACCATAGAAATGTGAAATTTCTTTTGTGCATGTAAAAATAAACACGTTATTAAACTTATGTTGTGCTATTGCATAATGCTTGTCATCTAACCGCATATACTGTATTGCTGACGTTTCGAGATATCTCTTGTTGTCCCTTTCTAACCCAAAACCAGCAGCCATTTCCGAAAGAGATATCAAATCGGCCTTTAGTTTTGGATGTCGCTTGCAAGAGTAGGCAGTAAGTTTTATATCGAATTAATCGTCTAAACTTAGACGATTTTCTTTAAAATTTGATAATATAACTAGAAGTTTTTGTTTTCGAGAAGTCTTTTTTTATGTTTTGAGAAACCGTCACTTGAATATCGTCAATTAAGAATATCGTAGAATTAAGCCTTAACATCTTGTACTTTTCTATTGTTGCCTGGAATAAATATTTATTATTGTTATAATAACGATCGTGTTGTCCCCAGCTCATGTTATCGTTCAACAATTGCCTGGACGTGGCGCGCCACCTGCCATACTTGTTCCACACGGTGACGTTCCTCGTGTGCAGTGGCACCGTCAGTATGCGAGCGGCGACACACGGCCTGGTCATCAATATTATACATTCACTCTGCACTTGCACCACGCCCAGTTTCTCAGGTAAGATTAGATTAGATAATTCATTTATTGCACACCATTAAATACAAACATATTAAAGAAAGTACACTTTTAAATCATATTTGACTGTCTTCGTGGCGCAGTGGGTGTATATCCGGCTGAGACGCAGGAGGTAGTGGGTTCGATTCCCGCCGCGGAACAAATGTTTGCAAGATGTACAGCAGATATTTGTTCCGTGTCTGGGTGTTTTTCTATCTATTATATGTATGTATTTACAATAAAAAAGGATATAAGTATTCTATCAGTTATCTGGTTCCCATAGTACGAGCTCTGCTTAGTTTAGGGCTAGATAGCGCTGTGTGAAATGTCCAGCAATATTTATTTATTTATTTTATAGGTATAATGTTCGGCCTTATCGCTTAAAGCGATCTCTTACAGGAAACCTTTGGATGAACAGAATCTATGTGAATAAATAAGGACGGCGGCGTAAATCCGATATTATTAGAACAAGTATATTTATAAAAAATATATATAATGTGAAATAAAATGCATACATAATTATAATGCATAATATAATCATAAAATTACATAAATATTAATATTATGATATATAAATTATAAAAATGTATAAATTAATAAGTGGCCTAGTGAGCTATGGATGACAGATAGTGTTGTCTGACCAAGTGTTTAAAGATAGGGAGAGATTTAGCGTGACGAATTGAGACAGGTAGGGCATTCCAGAGCCTGGTAGCCTGCACAGTAAAAGAGGTACTATAAAATACTGAGGTATGATGGAGAGTTTTTAATTGAAGCATTGTAAGATGGCATGTCAAAAGATTGCCCTATAGTACATACACACAAACACACACACACACACACACACTACTATAAATTAATATATATATATATATATAAATTAGTTGTTCACCTTTAAGGAAACATTATTTGTTTGTAGTTCTTAATTAGAGTTATTTTGTTACAGAGGAAACGCAGCGCGTCCTAAGACTGTCTCTAGACGAGTTCGGTCTCCCTAAGTTCTACCAGATGTTCGGTATATCGAAGGTGAAGTCTGCAGCTGTTACCGCGTTTAGGAGTCCTTATAATCGACATGGATCGGACTGGTGAGTTGACTTGTGAAACTATTCTCTCCATCCTAAGGTTGACTGGAAGATATCGCTATAAGGGATAAAACCGGCGATTGTGTATTTCTGTTGTTTTTTGTAGTTTAAGTATGTTATTGTGCTCCTTTGTTTAGTAATTCATGTTATTCTTACAGTACTTCTTACTGTTATTATTTTAAGAGTAGTAGAGTTTCTTGTGAAAGGGCTCGCCCGGAGAAGTACTACCACCATATCTATTTCTGCGGTCAAGCAGCATTGCTGTGTTTCGGTTGCCTGGTGAAATTACAGACACATGAGGTTTACATCTGTATACATCAAGTTGATGGACGCAGGGCAATGCGTCATAGGGCACGTATCTTAGGTACGGACCTTAGATGCGTGACCTATGAGGCCATACTTTGTTATAGGCCAGTGGTGCCCAACCGGTAGCTCGCGGGCACCTGGTAGCCCGCGGCTTGTTTTCTAGGCGCCCGCGAACAATATGGGTATAATTAAGAAATAAAATATTATTATTCTTTCTATTACGCTGCATGAGTCTGCGTCAGCGCGGGCAGCGCCGGCGGTGGCGCCGCGTTCTTGCAAATCACGAGCGCGGTCGGCCCTAAACACAAACTAGGGCCGACCGCACTCGCGATACCTACACAGCGTGAATACAAGCGAGAGGTTGTCGCTAAATCCTGCTCTCTCGCCGAGAAAGCGTTCGGTCGAAGTCGGCCGCGCGGGCGGCGCGGGCGCGGGCGGTTAGTCAGTCAAATTGAGTCCTTCGTGGCGTGCGTGTTAATAATTATTCGTGTTTACTGAACGCGTTGTGTATTTCTTGATTTCATTTCATTGTGTATTAAATACTTAATTAGCTTAGTTAACTAGGTTCTGATTCGTATCATACATACGTCATCTCCTTGCCGTAAAATGAGTGATGAACCTGGACCATCGAAGAAAAAGAAAATATATAACTTCAATAGGGAATGGGAAGAAGAGTTTTTATTTACGAGTGTTAGTGAGAAAGCTATTTGCTTACTCTGCAATGCTTCTGTAGCTGTACCAAAGCGGTCGAACGTCGAACGTCATCATAAAAGTCTCCATGCGGATTTTAAAGGTAGGCTTATTTATGTGCACGTAATATAGGTATATCATATTATATTATGTATAGTGAATTTTTATTTGGATTTCGATACATAATAATACAAATTATTATCCTTAGTTTTAAATTTGTTAGGTATGTAGGTAAATAAAATTTAAAAAGTGTAGGTAGGTCTCACTTATCTTCTTACATGTGTTTTTTATTGTTTCAGATAAATATCCGCCGCAGTCTGCATTACGAAAGAATAAAGTTCAAACTTTGCAAGCTGCTCTACGCGCTCAACAAAATACCTTTTTTACTGCTAAAAATAAATCAAAGGCTCACACAGAAGCATCCTTGAAAGTAAGTTACATTCTGGCGTCTCATAAAAAACCCTACTCTGACGGAGTTATAATAAAAGAAGCTATGTTGGGCATGGCAGAATCTTTGTTTCATGAATTTAAAAACAAAAACGACATAATTTCGGCAATAAAACAAGTGCCGCTATCGAGGAACACAGTAACACGACGAGTTGATGAAATAGCAAATGACGTCTTTGACCAGATGAAAAATGATTTGGCAAAATGCGAGTTTTTTGCATTGCAAATGGACGAATCGACGGATATTACTGACTCACCACAGCTTCTGGTTTTCATCAGGATGGTCTTTTCTGACTTTTCTGTTAAAGAAGCATTGCTCGCCAATTTGTCGTTGGTAACTTATACACGAGGACAAGACATTTATGACGCAATAAAAAAGATGATTACTGAACAGAACATACCAATACAGAAATTGGTAGCCATGACTACCGACGGAGCGCCTGCTATGATCGGCAGAAATGTTGGATTTATTGGTCTGTGTGAAAAGGATGAAGATTTTCCTAAATTTAATTCCTACCACTGTGTTATACATCAGGAAAACTTGATTGCCAAAAAACTTAACCTTGGCCATGTTATGAGCGTTGTAGTACGAATTGTGAATTTCATTCGTGGACGAGCGTTGAACCATCGTCTTTTCAAAGATTTGCTTGATGAATTGGACAGTGAACATGGTGATTTGATCTACTTCGCTGAAGTAAGGTGGCTCAGTCGTGGTAAAGTGCTGACAAGATTTGTTGGTTTGATGACAGAAATCAAAATATTTTTGCGATCTAAAGATAGCTATGAAGAAAAACTCGATGATAAAGAATGGCTGGCCGACTTGGCATTTCTAACTGATGTAACTGCCAAACTAAATAAACTCAACGAAACACTACAAGGAAAAGAAAAACACATATCAGACATGATGAGCGCAATTTCAGCTTTCGTAAAAAAAATCGATTTATGGAAGAGCCAGTTAGAGGAGAAAAATTTTCAACATTTTCCTTCTATTACTCTCCTTTTGGACTCCGAATATCTTGCGGAGTATAACCCAGCTAAACATGTGGAGCTGTTTCACCAGTTAAAATCGGAATTCCAAAGGCGTTTTGACAATATTTTCTGTATGGAACCTATGTTTATTTTTGTCAAAAATCCATTTATCGATAGCGATGTTTCACAACTAGCTTCGTTGATGGAAACCCACTGTTTCGTTAATAAAGCGGAAGCTGAATTAGAAATTATTACACTTCGCAGTGATATCATCCTTAAAAGCTCAGACAATAAAAGCGACGAAGTTTTCAAGCTCATGGACCCAGTTAAATACAAAAACGTACGTAACTGTGCTCTCATCATTAAATCATTTTTTGGGTCAACATATCTATGTGAACGTGCTTTTTCTCAACTAAAAGTAATTAAAACCAAATACAGAAGTATGCTAACTAACGAACACGTCAAAAATTGTATGATTTTGGGTTGCACAGAAGATTACCAACCAGACTTTAAGAAGCTTTCTGAAAATGTGAATAGCCAAGTATCGCATTAGCTTTTTTCTGTTACGGTCTATTCTTTTTGAAGTGTAGTGTGCCATATTATAATAAATAAAAAATTGTGTAATTGTTTAATGTAGTTTCCTTTATATCACTTATGTTTTTTTATGTACCCATAGTACAAGCTTCGGCTTAGTTTGGGACTAGATGGCGTTGTGTGAAATTGTCCAAAAATATTTATTTATTTATTTTATTTATTAACTCGGAGGTGCCCGCGTGGCGTATCGGGATTTTCAAAATAGCCCTTGGAGCAATACCAGTTGGGCACCACTGTTATAGGCGATGGTTATCACTTAATATAAGGTGGGTTTGTTCCATCTCTAGGTGGTATTAAAAAATATGTAATTGCCTTCTCTATGCTAAGGTTGCCTGGTAGATACCGCTTTAAGGGCTAAAACGATCAATTGTATTTGAGCCATTTGGGGTCGAGATTCTGGGTCTATTGGATACCAAGCCCCTCCTAAAAATGATTTCATTAAATCCGAGAGCTGGCTTTATCTGGGTCAACGCATAAGCATTTCAATTCAGCGCAATGCCTGCAATGCGATTCCCAAAACTTTCGCCTGGTAGTGATCTGGAGCAGTTGAGCTATCTATAGATCGTTTGCAACGGTCTTTAGATGATCTAACTGTTTCTTATGTATTTTAGTCATGTAAATCTAATATATAAAAATCTCGTGTCACGGTGTTTGTGGCCGCATTCTTCCGAAACGGGTCGATCGATTATAATTAAAAAAAAATTGTATATTTAGTAGGTCTGAGAATAGGTCGTAAAGTATTTTTCACCCCCCATTTATTAATCGCGTTTTTAGTAATTTTCTATGAACAATAGCCATATAATTTAACCGTCGTTCATATCGCGTCACTTTGACAAGAGTGTTTTATATAGTTTTTATCCCGAAGTTCCCGCGGGAACGGAAAATTTCAAGCGTGGAAAGCCGCAGGCGGGTCAGCTAGTAATTGTATATTCTTTCCGTTATTAAAGGCAGTTTGCCCTTACACTCACACAAACTTAAGTGAGCTACGATTTAGTATAGGACCGGAAATGATATAAGTTAAGTTCAGTTGTTACCTCCACAGGTACTCGGAACACTCACACGTACCTACCGAATCATCGGCGACGCACTCCAGTGGTAGTGCTCCGTCTGCCGCCGCCCTGCCGATACCAACTGCAGGTAAGGATAACTAATACCTAAGAATAATATTCAAAGTTCAATTTATTAATTAAAATATAATAGATATTAGAATAGAATAGAATAGAATACTCTTTATTGCACACCAACATAATTAAAATACAATAAAAATACACAAAAATTAAGGTAAGTACAATGGGCGGTCTTATCGCTAAAAGCGATCTCTTCCAGACAACCTTTGGATGGACAGGACAAAACAAAATCAAAAAGACGGCGGTGTAAATACGAGTATATTCATAAACTTACATAAACTACCTATACTTACTAATAAACTAAATATATATACTTACAAATATAATAATATATACTTATATATATAAACTACAATAAAGGAGATAAACATAACGATAAACTAGCAGTGCGTAGACAAAGAAAGGAAATGGTTGTATACCTTAGCTTTGAAGATAGGAAGAGATTTAGATGATCTAATAGAGAAAGGTAAAGCGTTCCACAGCCGCACAGCTTATCATTATGATTTAGATTATTATTATGATTTAGACATTATCTAAATCATTACACTTATGTATACATAAAACACACTAACAACATTATTAAGGGGGGGTTAAAGTTAAAAAAATGGGTCACGTAGTATGGGTACGTTCACTAACATCTCGGGCCTCAACCACACCTGCAAGCTGTGCGACCTGCCGATCAACGCACGAGGCTCTGACGAACCATCTGTCAACACGCAACTGGATCAGCGTGGCGGGTCATGGTCCAAACCCCCTTGTAAATAGACCACGATGAATGGAGGGGAGATGGGGAAACCTTTGCCCAGCAGTGGGACAGCATAGGTTTATGAAAAAAAACTTTATTTGTACCAAGCGTCTGTTATATTTCATGAACATATAAATAGGTACTTAGGTTATGATGTAGTATAAAAATAGTTATACGCAATGTAACATTTTTAAAGGTACATACTTAACTATCACACTAATATTATAAATGTAAAAGTTTGGATGTTTGTTTATTTTGACGACCTCCGTGACGCAGTGGGCGAATAGCCGGCTGAGACGCAGGATTTGTATGATCTACAGATATTTGTTCCGGGTCTGGATGTGTTTTTATATATTATAGGTACGTATTTACAAGAAAAAAAGTTATTAATTATTCTATCAGTTATCTAGTTCCCATAGTACAAGCTCTGCTTAGTTTGGGGCTAGACAGCGCTGTGTGACATGTCCAGCAATATTAATTTCTTTGTTTGTTTGTTACTCAATCACGTTATAACGGCTGAACCGATTTCGATGAAATTTGGTAAATACGTAGATTATATAGATTATATATGCGGTGATCCAGGTTGGATTACCGCATAGTCTACTTTTTATCCCATAAATCAGGTCCCATGGCATAAAAATGGGTTGTCAAGTCAATTTGCAACAGCGAGTTTAGCTTTATTTCTAGGTTACCTACTTATTTAGTAGTTTAACGCCTACGAAGTCGCGGGCAACAGCTAGTTATAATATTTTGTTATTCTGTATTTCTAGGTCATGTTAAATAAACAAATTTTCTTTCTTTCAATTAAATATATGGTAAAAACTATGCTGATGGCATTTCCGACTACGCATTGCCGTTTAGAAAGCACGGCAAGAAATTATAATTCTCAGTTCGCGCTTTTATGATTATAAAATATTTATTTTGTTTAGTGCCATCTACCAGCGTCCACACAGACCGCGAGCGACTGCCTCTGCAGAGCCTGGAGACCATCACAGACGCACTCCTCGAGATCATGGAGGCCTGCCAGGGAGATGTGCCGGGCTGCGACTGGCTCCAGACTTGGTAAGCTATTATTACTGATTGTGCCTTCCACCAGCTGCCTACCTTACTGATTGTTTACAGAAACATTATTAGGCATTATAATATTAGAAGATCAGAAGCAGATTTATTGCAGATACGAAATGAACACATTTAAAAAAACGTAATGAATTGACTACCAATTGTATGTATAATTACAAATACTCAAGTTAAAAATATTATTTGGATAGGGTAATTGATGAATGAGGTGGCAGATGGGTTGAGGAGAAAGGAAGAAACGGAGTGGTCCGTGTGAATGCATGAAGGATACATTATTATACTCGCCAAGGAATGGAAGGCCTTGCCTGAGTCTGTGTTTCCTAATAACTTCAACCGGGGTGTCTACAAGTCGCGAGTGAATAGGTTTCTTCTAGGCAACCATGTACCATCGTAGACTGCATCATCGCTTATCATCAGGCGAGATCGTACTCAAACGCCAGTTCCAGATCCAACAAAAAAAACCAGTTCAAATGTTCCACTGGTTGACCTATTATCAAAGGGGTTAGTATTTTTTACTTGGAAAACTTTCGTGATTGATTTCAATCATTATTATAAATACGGGATTTATCACGTATCACCTTATCGGTGTTTTGACCGACAATGTTTCGGTTCAATTCGTGAACCTTCATCAGGGCGAGTGCGGTCCACTCCGAATAACAATCAAATTCTCGAATCAAGAATTTGATTGCTGTTTTGTTTTTATGGCACTACCACTAAGTCACACTAAGGTTAGCTGGAAGAAAATGATAATTAGCATTAAGTTCGCCCATGTATTATTTTATTACCACAATAAAGAATTTTCTGATCTATGCCAAAAGTCTAAGCAAATATCTAGCTACAACCTGGCAGCCTGATGGAAGACGCGACCGGGGTCGGCCAGGAAACCGTTGGCGAGACGATCTTGTTGCCTTCGAGCAGGAGTAGAGTGCCGCACAGGATAGAGGCAGATAGAAAGACTTGGGGGAATCCTTTGCCCAGCAGTGGGATAATATAGGTTGATTAACAAACTACAAATGTTTTCAAACCGCTTTTAAATCCGTTAACGTCGTGGTGTGTTTGTTATCAGGACATCGTTGGCGAAGAGTTTTGCTTTCTGCTTCAATCCAGCGCTGCAGCCTCGCGCGCTCATCGTCTTCGGATGCATCAGTAAGACACTTTCACCACATTTGCCATATGAAAATGAAAATTTTTATTTTACACGACATGACATACACAGGAAACACAATAACAGTTGGTGGGATCCCTAGACTTTTGACTGATTACATAATTTGGACAAAATGATAGATGTCAAGAAAAAACAAATAATATAAATAATAGGTTGGGGAAAAAGTCTTTTCGCATTATAGTATGTATGAACTTGTAATATAATCTCTTTGGCTATACTATTTGTATCTGGCTGGTTTTGGTATCATTCAAAGTTTAAATTTTAAAGAAGATAATTCCAAATTCAAATTAGGAAAAAGTGTGATATTTATTTGTTTTTCGTACTGTAAAGATGAGTGAATCTAATGAAGAAATTCGATACATTTTAAAATTTTACTACAAAAAAGGTAAAAATGCATCGAAGGTCCTAGGTTTATGGACCTAGTGCAGTGTCTGTGAGAGTAGCACAAATTTGGTTTAATCGTTTTCAATCCGGAAATTTTGATGTCAAAGATGCACGTCGCTCTGGTCGCCCTATTACGGATAAAATTGATGCCATTTTTGAAAAAGTGGAGCAATATCGACATATCAGTAGTTACGACGTAGCTGAAGAACTGGGAATTGACCACAAAACAGTTTTGGTGCATTTGAAAAAAACTGGGTACACAAAAAATCTCGATATTTGGGTACCCCACGAGCTCACTGAAAGAAACCTAGTGAACCGTGTACTCATTTGTGATTCTTTATTACGACGTAATAAAACCGAACCATTTTTGAAGAAGCTGATAACTGGTGATGAAAAGTGGATCACGTACGACAAGAACGTGCGAAAAAGGTCGTGGTCAAAGGCCGGTCAGGCTTCACAGACTGTGGCGAAACCCGGGTTAATTCGCAACAAGGTGATGCTGTGTGTGTGGAAGGGTTGGAAGGGCATTATTCATTATGAGCTGTTACCACCAGGCAGGACCATCGATTCTGAACTCTACTGCGAACAACTGATGAGATTAAAGCAAGAAGTTGAGAGAAAGCGGCCGGAATTCATCAACAGAAAGGGTGTGGTTTTTCATCATGATAACGCTAGACCTCACACATCTTTAGCCACTCAGCAAAAATTAAGAGAGTTTGGCTGGGAGGTGTTAATGCATCCGCCGTATAGTCCTGACCTTGCACCTTCAGATTTCCACCTGTTTCGGTCTCTTTAAAATTCTTTAGGCAGTGTCAGGTTAACATCACGAGAGGACTGCCAAAACCACTTGTCGCGGTATTTTGATCAGAAGCCCCAAAATTTCTATAGCAATGGGATCATGTCCCTACCTACAAGATGGGAAAAAGTTATCGAACAATATGGTACCTACATACTTTAGTTAAATGTAAATAAACTATATTAAAAAATGTTTTGAATTTTCTTAAAAAATGCGAAGTAACTTATTCCCCAACCTAATACTTAGATAACCGGAACATCAAACATATTTATTTGTGTTTCAGAAAAAGTTTTAAAAGAGTAGTAGAGTTTCTTATGAAATGGCTCGCCCGGGGAAGGACTACCGCCACACCTATTTCTGCCCCCAAGCACCATAGCTGTGTTTCGGTATGAAGGGTATGAAATTACAGGCACATGAGGCTTTATATCTGTATGCATCAAGTTGATGGACGCAGGGCAGTGCGTGGTAGGGCATGTTTCTAAGGAACGTGACCTATGAGGCAATTCTTTTATATAGGCGATGCTAGACTAGACGGCCTCCGTAGCGCAGTGGGTGACTAGCCGGCTGAGACGCAGAAGGATACGGGTTCAATTCCCGCTGGGGGACAAATGTTTGCAATGTCTACAGATATTTGCCCCGGGTTAGGGTATTTATTGGAAAAAATATATACCTATAAGTGTTCTATCAGAAAGGAAAAAGAATAATTTGTGACGAAACATAACATACAGCACACAAAAAAAAATATATTGCTGGACATTTCACACAGCGCTATCTAGCCCCAAACTAAGCAGAGTTTGTACGATGGGAACCAGATAACTGATACTTTTATACATTTTTTTGTGAATACATACTTATAATACATGTATAGAAAAACAACCAGACCCGGAACAAATATCTGTAGATCATGCAACCATTTGTTCCGTGGCGGGAATCGAACCCGCTACCTCCTGCGTCTCAGCCGGCTATTCGCCCACTGCACCACGGAGGTCGGCAATATTTATACTTACAAAAAAAAAACTATAGCTAACAAATGTGTGTCTCACAATATACCTTAACGACGTCACAAAAAAGCGTCCAGCTCAGCATTTATTGTGCTTTTGGCACAATGCTTCCGTTGGAAACAAAAAAAAGAAGAAACCTTTCCACCGGATATCAGTTATCTGGTTCCCAAAGTCCCAGCTTAGCTTTGGGGCTAGATAGCGCTGTAGGAAATGTCAATCATTATTTATTTATTATAAATTGACAGGTAAAAACGTGACAGATGATGACATGAAGCAACTCCTGCGCATCCTCGTGAAGGCGTTGGAATCGTTCAACGATCTCGCGCTGCTGGAAGCTATTATAATGTGCTTGACGAGGCTACAACCTCTTCTGTATCCGGTAAGCTATGGATCTAGTTAACTTTAATTTTAAATTAATTATCGTAGCTGACCTGCCCTTCGCAACGAATTTCAAAATAAAATAAAGCATGCAGAGATTAATTTAAAAAACCCATCCTAAAATCCTTCCAACTTGTCGTGTCGTTCAAACTGTACAGAAACGCTGAGCGTTTCTGAGTTTAATCCTGTCGCATTTCTGTACAGTATGAACGACAGTACAAGTCAAAAGGAATTAACTTTAGTGGACGGGCCGCTAAATATGGTTAATCAGTATTCACTATTTTATTTCGTTCATACAAAGTTTTTGTTTTTTGAAGTGAATACTTCTTTAAGCGCGTTGAACATTTTTTGAGATGGTAAATAACCATTGAACTCGTGACACTGTTACCGACACCTGTCACTGACTACTGACACCTCTGTATATAAGTATCTGTAGTGTAGTCTGCTTTTATTCAAGTTTTCACTTCTGTCGGCACTCCCGGAGTGCCACTTCTTTTTTAAATGTTATTTGTGGGGAAACGCTTACGGTCCACCTGATGCTAAGCGGTCTCCGTCGCCTATTGACACCGGCAACACCCGGGGTATTGTCGTTGCATTCCCTACCATGTACAAACTTCTTTACATATCTCTTGAAGCGTGCCATGTCGTAGCCTAATGGGAAAACCTCAGATGGTAGCTCATTCCACATCTTGCAAGTATGGGGTAGAAAAGATCGAGTGAAGCGTGTGGGTGTGCGATACCCAATTGTCGACGATTTTTTTGAGCTTGCGCGATGAGGATTAATATGTTACAGTCAGATCATAATGACTAGTCAAGAGTCCAGCACTTCATATTATAAATGTACCTAATCTATTTATGACTACTTATATGTATATATATTTATTTATATGCTTATGTAAGTACACTGTTTATTCAATATTTAATTATTTTTTATTAAAAGCTACCGTCCTATAATGTGCTCGTGAAACCCAGTCCATTCAAAGGTTGTCTGGAAGAGATCCCTTTTAGCGATAAGACCGCCCACTTGTATTTCTGCGTGTATTACTGTTTGTTTTTATATTATTTTATAATTTAAGTGTGATTTGTAATAAAGCGTTTTCTATCTATCTATGGTATGTCAGCGGGCTATGGAGCGCAGTATTTTAGGTGTTCGGTTATCAGACCGAATATGGAACTCCACGTCTGCCGCATGCCCGAAGATCTATGGGCAAAGATCACAACTGATTGGGTCTCTAACGCAACACGCCCTCGGAGATGGCGTGACGACTTGGATGTGCATTTACCAGAGTGGCCCACCGTAGCAGGGGACAGTAAAAACTGGAAAGAGGGAAGGGAGGCCTTTGCCCTGCAGTGGGACAAGACAGGTTAAAAATAATAATAATAAATAATATCTATGGAAGCAATTTCAAAAAAGGAATTCACTTTAATATTAAAAAAAATTCCAACACTGGGTTTCTCTGTTTCAGGCGTCTCCAATCCACAAGTCTCTGTTCTGGATCGCTCTCTCCGTGTTACAATTAGACGAGCCCACGTTATACGCGGCTGGGTTAGCGCTCATGGAACAAAATCTACACACGCTGGACTCCCATGGGGTCTTTGAACATAAGGTATTCGTAATAAATTATTTATTGATATTGATATAGCATTTATTTGTAACATCAAACACACATACATATTATTAACAAAAAGACTAATTAAGAAACAATCACACTAATAATATAAACGCGAAAGTTTGAATGTTTGTTTGTTTGTTACTCAATCTCATCATCGCAATAGATATGTCGCATCCGATCGTGAATAGCGACACAAAACGAAATAACAGCGGTCGGCTGTGATTGGTTGGAACGGAACGCAAGCGATCATACCACGTTACGCAGAGTCTATTACTTAAACATCGGTTTTACCGAGCCAAGCTCAGTCGTTGTTGGAGAGCCGTACATTTAATAAATATAATAATAATAAGTATTGCTGGACATTTCACACAGCGCTATCTAGCCCCAAACTAAGCAGAGCTTGTACTATGGGAACCAGGTAACTGATAGAATACTTACATACATTTTTTTTTGTAAATACATACTTATAATATATAGAGAAACATCCAGACCCGGAACAAATATCTGTAGATCATGCAATCATTTGTTCCGCGGCGGGAATCGAACTCGCTAACTCCTGCGCCTCAGCCGGATATTCGCCCACTGCACCACGGAGGTCGTCAAACTTAGTTATAAACTGTGATAAGTGGTGTTAATTTTGTAAAGTTTCGACTAGACGTTGATTCTGTAAATTGCCTTCGTATCATTTGAACTGACATTACCCACTACATGCCCACAAGGAAATAGACTATCATGACTGATGGAGACGATGCTGGTTTCCATCCTGCCAGCCGCCTCTGATAGATAGATTATGACCTGCATTAAAACATAGGCCACTTTTTGATCGAGCGAAGTGGAATCTCCAAATCAACTTGGGCAAATCGGCGTTATATGTATGTTTGTTTGTCCGGGGATAACTTTCGAAGCGTTGATCCGATCATCGTGAAATTTGATATATAGTTAGGTAGTGATGGCTCAATCTTGGTGTGACTAAATGAGCTAAAAATGTTGGGGGGTTGTTGAGATATTGGAGGGTTCAAGAGGCATAAAAAAATCATTAAAATGAGACTAATAAGTCAAGTGGGACGTCTAATGCGTAACTAACGACGTGCCACTTGACTGGATAGTCCGATTTTGGTTTTTTTATCCCTCTTGAACCCCGATCCCCTTTGATCCCTACAACCATCCCACATTTTCAGCTCATGTAGTTACACCATAATTTTGCCATCACTAACTATCTATATATTAAATTTCACTATGATCGGATCAACGCTTCGAAAGTTATCCTCGGACAAATAAACATACATACAACATACATGCATGAAAAATGAATGATTAAGTATTATAATTATACTAGAGGTTGCGTTGTGCGCGAGCTGCTCGCAGCTCGCGTGTTTTTCTTTTAGTCGAAGAAGTAATTAAAGAGGATATCGAGCTGTTAAAAGCCATCAAAGAGGATATCCATGTGTAAGAAGCAGTCAAAGACGATATCGAAATGGAAGAAGCAATCAAATCAAAGAGGATTTCCAAGTGGAAGCAGCAATCAAAGATGATATCAAAGTGGAAGAAGCAATCAAAGAGGATATTGAAGTGAAAGAAGCAATCAAATAGGATATCGAAGTAGCAGAAACAATCAAAGAGGAAATTAAAGTTGAGGAAGAAATCAAAGAGGATACCAAGGTGGTAGAAGCATTCTAAGAGGATGACGAAGTAAAAAAAGCAATCAAAGACGATATCGAAGTGGAAGAAGCAATCCAATGGATATTGAAGATGAAGAAGGAATAAAAGATTATATCGAAGCGGAACAAGCAATCGTAGAGGATATCAAAGTTAAAGAAGCAATCGAAGAGGATACCAATGTGGAAGAAGCAATCAAAGAGGATATCGAAGTGGAACAAGCAATCAAAGAGAAAAAAATTGGATGTTCCGAAATGATCATGATAATGGTTGTATAAAAAAAATTGAACGTTGCAAAAAAGATCATGATGAACGTTGCATAAAAAAAAATCTGGACGTTCCAAAATGATCATGATTGACGTTGCATAATATAAATGTATGTTGCAAAATAATAATGATCAAACATTTGTACTAATATTTTTTCAAAGTTTGCTAGTGCTATCTCTTCCCGTTTAGAAGATACGAGCGATTAAAGTTTTGTAAGAAAAATCATAAATTTGTTGATTGGATATCGAAGTGGAAGAAACTATCAAAGAGAATGTTGAAGTGGAAGAAGCAATCAAATAGGATATCGAAGTGGCAGAAACAATCAAAGAGGAAATTGAAGTTGAGTAAGCAATCAAAGAGGATACCGAGGCGGTAGAAGCATTCAAAGAAGATGACGAAGTGAAAAAAGCAATCAAAGACGATATCGAAGTGGGAGAAGCAATCAAAGAGGATATCGAAGTTAAAGAAGCAGTCAAAGATGATGTCGAAGTGGAAAAAACATTCAAAGAAGATGACGAAGTGAGAGAAGCATTCAAAAAGGATGTCAAGGATGACAATAAAAAAACAGTTGCACCAAAAATTTATACCAATATTTTGTACAAGTTTGCTAGGGCTATCTCTTCCCGTTTAGAAGATACGAGCGATTGAAGTTTTGTATGAAAGACCACAATTTTGTAGAGAGCATAATGAAGTAACTGAAGCAATTAAAGAGGATATGAAAGTAGAAGAAGCATTTTAAAGGGATAACGAAGTGGAACATGCAAAAATAGAAGATGTCGAGGCGGAAGAAACAATCAAAGAGGATATCGAAGTGGAAGAAGCAATCAAAGAGGGTATCGAAGTGGAAGAAGCCATCACAGAGGATATCGAAGTGAAAATGCTATCAAAGACGATATCGAAGATGAAGACGCAATCAAAGAGAATAATGCAGTGCAAGAAGCAATCAAAAGGAAATCGAAGATGATATTGAAGTGGAAGGAGTAAACAAAGAGGATATTGAAGTGGGAGAAGCAATCAAATAGGATATCGAAGTAGCAAAAACAATCAAAGAGGAAATTGAAGTTGACTAAGGAATCAAAGAGGATACCGAGTTGGTAGAAGTATTCAAAGAGGATGACGAAGTGAAAAAAGCAATCAAAGACGATATCGAAGTGAAAGAAATAGTCAAAGACGATATCAAAATGGAACAAGCAATCAAAGCGGATATCGAAGTGGAAGAAGCAATCAAAGAGGATATCAAAGTGGAAGAAGCCATCACAGGATATCGAAGTAAAAATGCAATCAAAAACGATATCGAATATGAAGACGCAATCAAAGAAAATATTGCAGTGCAAGAAGCAATCAAACGGAAATCAAAGAGGAAGGAGCCCTTACAGAGGATACCGAAGTGAAAATGCCATCAAAGAGGATATCAAAGATGAAGAAGCAATCCAATGGATATTGAAGATGAAGAAGGAATAAAAGAGGATATCGAAGTGGAACAAGCAATCGTAGAGGATATCAAAGTTAAAGAAGCAATTAAATAGGATATCAATGTGGAAGAAGCAATCAAAGAGGATATCGAAGTGGAACAAGCAATCAAAGAGAAAAAAATTGGATGTTCCAAAATGATCATGATAATAGTTGTATAAAAAAAATTGAACGTTGCAAAAAAGATCATGATGAACGTTGCATAAAAAAAAATCTGTACGTTCCAAAATGATCAGGATTGACGTTGCATAATATAAATGTATGTTGTAAAATGATAATGATCAAAAATTTGAACTAATATTTTGTCAAAGTTTGCTAGTGCTATCTCTTCCCGTTTAGAAGATACGAGCGATTAAAGTTTTGTAAGAAAAATCATAAATTTGTTGATTGGATATCGAAGTGGAAGAAACTATCAAAGAGAATGTTGAAGTGGAAGAAGCAATCAAATAGGATATCGAAGTGGCAGAAACAATCAAAGAGGAAATTGAAGTTGAGTAAGCAATCAAAGAGGATACCAAGGTGGTAGAAGCATTCAAAGAAGATGACGAAGTGAAAAAGCAATCAAAGACGATATCGAAATGGAAGAAGCAGTCAAAGACGATATCGAAGTGGGAGAAGCAATCAAAGAGGATATCGAAGTTAAAGAAGCAGTCAAAGATGATGTCGAAGTGGAAAAAACATTCAAAGAAGATGACGAAGTGAGAGAAGCATTCAAAAAGGATGTCAAGGATGACAATAAAAAAACAGTTCCACCAAAAATTTATACCAATATTTTGTACAAGTTTGCTAGGGCTATCTCTTCGCGTTTAGAAGATATGAGCGATTGAAGTTTTGTATGAAACACCACAATTTTGTAGAGCGCATAATGAAGTAACTGAAGCAATTAAAGAGGATATGAAGTAGAAGAAGCATTTTAAAAGGATAACGAAGTGGAACATGCAAAAATAGAAGATGTGGAGGCGGAAGAAACAATAAAAGAGGATGACGAAGTGTAACAAGCAATCAAAGATAATATTCGAATAGTGGATGTCGCATAATAAAAAAAAAATTGACGTTCCAAAATGATCATAGTGGATGAGGCATAAATAAAAAAAAATTGATGTTCCAAAATGATCACAATGGATGTTGCATAATAAAAAAAAATTGACGTTCCAAAAGTGATCATTGTGGATGAGGCATAATTTAAAAAAATTGATTTTCCAAAATGATCATTGCGGATGAGGCATAATTAAAAAAATTGATGTTCCAAAATTATCACAGTGGATGTTGCATAATAAAAAAAAAGAAATTGACGTTCCAAAATGATCATTGTGGATGAGGCATAATTTAAAAAAAAATGATTTTCCAAAATGATCACAAAGGATTTTGCATAATAAAAAAAATGACGTTCCAAAAGTGATCATTGTGGATGAGGCATAATTTAAAACAAAATGGTGTTCCAAAATGATCACAAAGGATTTTGCATAGGAAAAAAGAAAATTTACGTTCCAAAAGTGATCATTGTGGATGAGGCATAATTTAAAAAAATTGATTTTCCAAAATGATCACAGTGGATGATGCATTATAAAAAAATAAAAAATAATTGACGTTCCAAAGTGATCATTGTGGATGAGGCGTAATTAAAAAAATTATGTACCAAAATAATCACAGTGGATGTTGCATAATAAAAAAAATAAAAAATAATTGACGTTCCAAAGTGATCATTGTGGATGAGGCATAATTAAAAAAAATGATGTACCAAAATGATCACAGTGGATGATGCATAATAAAAAAATAAAAAATAATTGACGTTTCAAAGTGATCATTGTGGATGAGGCGTAGTTAAAAAAATGATGTACCAAAATGATCACAGTGGATGTTGCATAATAAAAAAAAAAATGACGTTTCAAAGTGATCATTGTGGATGAGGCATAATTGAAAAAAAAATGATGTTACAAAATGATCACAGTGGATGATGCATAATAAAAAAAAAAAAATTGACGTTCCAAAGTGATCATTGTGGATGAGGCATAATTAAAAAAATGATGTACCAAAATGATCACAGTGGATGTTGCGTAATAAAAAAAAAAAATGACGTTTCAAAGTGATCATTGTGGATGAGGCATAATTAAAAAAATGTGGATGTTCCAAAATAAACATGATGAACGTTGCATACTAAAAAAAAAAAAAAAAATTGGATGTTCCAAAATGATGATGATGACCTTTGCAAAAACTATGAAAGTTGTCTCATGCCCCTCCACCAACATTATATAGAATCAAGCAAATTTACAGTAATTTTATAGTACACACAAGCCATGGGCTCCCTACAAAAACAGTATGAAAATTACGGCAAACGAAATATACGGTTTACGGTATTCATACAGAAATATTTTGTATGGGACAATTTTTTTTTTGTATGAAAGACAATTTTTTTTTTCATGGAACCGGATATAAAAAAATGTCCTCTGCAACATTAGTTTTTGCACCAACGCTCTAAGACCTATACTTTCCGAGATACGAGGTCGATGGGAGCGAATGGGGGACAAAAGGGGTACTTTAGGATTTATTCCCAACTCATCGGAACTCCCTCTATACGATCCCACCAAACATTTTCACCCTACGAGGTGGCATCTGGGAGAACAAACATGTCAATGAGTCAGTCAGTCAGTCAGTGAGTGGTAATCGAGCTTTATATAATATACTAGAGGTTGCGTTGTGCGCGAGCTGCTCGCAGCTCGCGTGTTTTTCTTTTAGTCGAAGAAGTAATTAAAGAGGATATCGAGCTGTTAAAAGCCATCAAAGAGGATATCCATGTGTAAGAAGCAGTCAAAGACGATATCGAAATGGAAGAAGCAATCAAATCAAAGAGGATTTCCAAGTGGAAGCAGCAATCAAAGATGATATCGAAGTGGAAGAAGCAATCAAAAAGGATATTGAAGTGAAAGAAGCAATCAAATAGGATATCGAAGTAGCAGAAACAATCAAAGAGGAAATTAAAGTTGAGGAAGAAATCAAAGAGGATACCAAGGTGGTAGAAGCATTCTAAGAGGATGACGAAGTAAAAAAAGCAATCAAAGACGATATCGAAGTGGAAGAAGCAATCCAATGGATATTGAAGATGAAGAAGGAATAAAAGAGGATATCGAAGCGGCACAAGCAATCGTAGAGGATATCAAAGTTAAAGAAGCAATCAAAGAGGATACCAATGTGGAAGAAGCAATCAAAGAGGATATCGAAGTGGAACAAGCAATCAAAGAGAAAAAAATTGGATGTTCCAAAATGATCATGATAATAGTTGTATAAAAAAAATTTAACGTTGCAAAAAAGATCATGATGAACGTTGCATAAAAAAAATCTGGACGTTCCAAAATGATCAGGATTGACGTTGCATAATATAAATGTATGTTGTAAAATGATAATGATCAAAAATTTGTACTAATATTTTGTCAAAGTTTGCTAGTGCTATCTCTTCCCGTTTAGAAGATACGAGCGATTAAAGTTTTGTAAGAAAAATCATAAATTTGTTGATTGGATATCGAAGTGGAAGAAACTATCAAAGAGAATGTTGAAGTGGAAGAAGCAATCAAATAGGATATCGAAGTGGCAGAAACAATCAAAGCGGAAATTGAAGTTGAGTAAGCAATCAAAGAGGATACCAAGGTGGTAGAAGCATTCAAAGAAGATGACGAAGTGAAAAAGCAATCAAAGACGATATCGAAATGGAAGAAGCAGTCAAAGACGATATCGAAGTGGGAGAAGCAATCAAAGAGGATATCGAAGTTAAAGAAGCAGTCAAAGATGATGTCGAAGTGGAAAAAACATTCAAAGAAGATGACGAAGTGAGAGAAGCATTCAAAAAGGATGTCAAGGATGACAATAAAAAAACAGTTCCACCAAAAATTTATACCAATATTTTGTACAAGTTTGCTAGGGCTATCTCTTCCCGTTTAGAAGATACGAGCGATTGAAGTTTTGTATGAAAGACCACAATTTTGTAGAGAGCATAATGAAGTAACTGAAGCAATTAAAGAGGATATGAAAGTAGAAGAAGCATTTTAAAGGGATAACGAAGTGGAACATGCAAAAATAGAAGATGTCGAGGCGGAAGAAACAATCAAAGAGGATATCGAAGTGGAAGAAGCAATCAAAGAGGGTATCGAAGTGGAAAAAGCAATCAAAGAGTGTATCGAAGTGGAAGAAGCCATCACAGAGGATATCGAAGTGAAAATGCTATCAAAGACGATATCGAAGATGAAGACGCAATCAAAGAGAATAATGCAGTGCAAGAAGCAATCAAAAGGAAATCGAAGATGATATCGAAGTGGAAGGAGTAAACAAAGAGGATATTGAAGTGGGAGAAGCAATCAAATAGGATATCGAAGTAGCAAAAACAATCAAAGAGGA
Source organism: Philereme transversata (assembly GCA_963924445.1). Lineage (NCBI taxonomy): Eukaryota > Metazoa > Arthropoda > Insecta > Lepidoptera > Geometridae > Philereme > Philereme transversata. The sequence continues at coordinate 7,103,946 of OZ004345.1, read as the reverse complement.
AATTGAAGTTGACTAAGGAATCAAAGAGGATACCGAGTTGGTAGAAGTATTCAAAGAGGATGACGAAGTGAAAAAAGCAATTAAAGACGATATCGAAGTGAAAGAAATAGTCAAAGACGATATCAAAATGGAACAAGCAATCAAAGCGGATATCGAAGTGGAAGAAGCAATCAAAGAGGATGTCAAAGTGGAAGAAGCCATCACAGGATATCGAAGTAAAAATGCAATCAAAAACGATATCGAATATGAAGACGCAATCAAAGAAAATATTGCAGTGCAAGAAGCAATCAAACGGAAATCAAAGAGGAAGGAGCCCTTACAGAGGATACCGAAGTGAAAATGCCATCAAAGAGGATATCAAAGATGAAGAAGCAATCCAATGGATATTGAAGATGAAGAAGGAATAAAAGAGGATATCGAAGTGGAACAAGCAATCGTAGAGGATATCAAAGTTAAAGAAGCAATCAAATAGGATATCAATGTGGAAGAAGCAATCAAAGAGGATATCGAAGTGGAACAAGCAATCAAAGAGAAAAAAATTGGATGTTCCAAAATGATCATGATAATAGTTGTATAAAAAAAATTTAACGTTGCAAAAAAGATCATGATGAACGTTGCATAAAAAAATCTGGACGTTCCAAAATGATCAGGATTGACGTTGCATAATATAAATGTATGTTGTAAAATGATAATGATCAAAAATTTGTACTAATATTTTGTCAAAGTTTGCTAGTGCTATCTCTTCCCGTTTAGAAGATACGAGCGATTAAAGTTTTGTAAGAAAAATCATAAATTTGTTGATTGGATATCGAAGTGGAAGAAACTATCAAAGAGAATGTTGAAGTGGAAGAAGCAATCAAATAGGATATCGAAGTGGCAGAAACAATCAAAGCGGAAATTGAAGTTGAGTAAGCAATCAAAGAGGATACCAAGGTGGTAGAAGCATTCAAAGAAGATGACGAAGTGAAAAAGCAATCAAAGACGATATCGAAATGGAAGAAGCAGTCAAAGACGATATCGAAGTGGGAGAAGCAATCAAAGAGGATATCGAAGTTAAAGAAGCAGTCAAAGATGATGTCGAAGTGGAAAAAACATTCAAAGAAGATGACGAAGTGAGAGAAGCATTCAAAAAGGATGTCAAGGATGACAATAAAAAAACAGTTCCACCAAAAATTTATACCAAGTTGTACAAGTTTGCTAGGGCTATCTCTTCCCGTTTAGAAGATACGAGCGGTTGAAGTTTTGTATGAAAGACCACAATTTTGTAGAGAGCATAATGAAGTAACTGAAGCAATTAAAGAGGATATGAAAGTAGAAGAAGCATTTTAAAGGGATAACGAAGTGGAACATGCAAAAATAGAAGATGTCGAGGCGGAAGAAACAATCAAAGAGGATATCGAAGTGGAAGAAGCAATCAAAGAGGGTATCGAAGTGGAAGAAGCCATCACAGAGGATATCGAAGTGAAAATGCTATCAAAGACGATATCGAAGATGAAGACGCAATCAAAGAGAATAATGCAGTGCAAGAAGCAATCAAAAGGAAATCGAAGATGATATCGAAGTGGAAGGAGTAAACAAAGAGGATATTGAAGTGGGAGAAGCAATCAAATAGGATATCGAAGTAGCAAAAACAATCAAAGAGAAAATTGAAGTTGACTAAGGAATCAAAGAGGATACCGAGTTGGTAGAAGTATTCAAAGAGGATGACGAAGTGAAAAAAGCAATCAAAGACGGTATCGAAGTGAAAGAAATAGTCAACGACGATATCAAAATGGAACAAGCAATCAAAGCGGATATCGAAGTGGAAGAAGGAATCAAAGAGGATATCAAAGTGGAAGAAGCCATCACAGGATATCGAAGTAAAAATGCAATCAAAAACGATATCGAATATGAAGACGCAATCAAAGAAAATATTGCAGTGCAAGAAGCAATCAAACGGAAATCAAAGAGGAAGGAGCCCTTACAGAGGATACCGAAGTGAAAATGCCATCAAAGAGGATATCAAAGATGAAGAAGCAATCCAATGGATATTGAAGATGAAGAAGGAATAAAAGAGGATATCGAAGTGGAACAAGCAATCGTAGAGGATATCAAAGTTAAAGAAGCAATCAAATAGGATATCAATGTGGAAGAAGCAATCAAAGAGGATATCGAAGTGGAACAAGCAATCAAAGAGAAAAAAATTGGATGTTCCAAAATGATCATGATAATAGTTGTATAAAAAAAATTTAACGTTGCAAAAAAGATCATGATGAACGTTGCATAAAAAAATCTGGACGTTCCAAAATGATCAGGATTGACGTTGCATAATATAAATGTATGTTGTAAAATGATAATGATCAAAAATTTGTACTAATATTTTGTCAAAGTTTGCTAGTGCTATCTCTTCCCGTTTAGAAGATACGAGTGATTAAAGTTTTGTAAGAAAAATCATAAATTTGTTGATTGGATATCGAAGTGGAAGAAACTATCAAAGAGAATGTTGAAGTGGAAGAAACAATCAAATAGGATATCGAAGTGGCAGAAACAATCAAAGAGGAAATTGAAGTTGAGTAAGCAATCAAAGAGGATACCAAGGTGGTAGAAGCATTCAAAGAAGATGACGAAGTGAAAAAGCAATCAAAGACGATATCGAAATGGAAGAAGCAGTCAAAGACGATATCGAAGTGGGAGAAGCAATCAAAGAGGATATCGAAGTTAAAGAAGCAGTCAAAGATGATGTCGAAGTGGAAAAAACATTCAAAGAAGATGACGAAGTGAGAGAAGCATTCCAAAAGGATGTCAAGGATGACAATAAAAAAACAGTTCCACCAAAAGTTTATACCAATATTTTGTACAAGTTTGCTAGGGCTATCTCTTCCCGCTTAGAAGATATGAGCGATTGAAGTTTTGTATGAAACACCACAATTTTGTAGAGCGCATAATGAAGTAACTGAAGCAATTAAAGAGGATATGAAGTAGAAGAAGCATTTTAAAAGGATAACGAAGTGGAACATGCAAAAATAGAAGATGTGGAGGCGGAAGAAACAATAAAAGAGGATGACGAAGTGTAACAAGCAATCAAAGAGAATATTCGAATAGTGGATGTCGCATAATAAAAAAAAATTGACGTTCCAAAATGATCATAGTGGATGAGGCATAAATAAAAAAAAAATGATGTTCCAAAATGATCACAGTGGATGTTGCATAATAAAAAAAAATTGACGTTCCAAAAGTGATCATTGTGGATGAGGCATAATTTAAAAAAAAATTGACGTTCCAAAATGATCATTGCGGATGAGGCATAATTAAAAAAAATTGATGTTCCAAAATTATCACAGTGGATGTTGCATAATAAAAAAAAATTGACGTTCCAAAGTGATCATTGTGGATGAGGCGTAATTAAAAAAATGATGTACCAAAATGATCACAGTGGATGTTGCATAATAAAAAAAATAATAATTGACGTTCCAAAGTGATCATTGTGGATGAGGCATAATTAAAAAAATTGATGTACCAAAATATCACAGTGGATGTTGCATAATAAAAAAAAAATTGACGTTCCAAAGTGATCATAGTGGATGAGGCATAATTGAAAAAAAATGATGTTACAAAATGATCACAGTGGATGATGCATAATAAAAAAAAAAATAATTGACGTTCCAAAGTGATCATTGTGGATGAGGCATAATTAAAAAAATGATGTACCAAAATGATCACAGTGGATGTTGCATAATAAAAAAAAAAAATGACGTTTCAAAGTGATCATTGTGGATGAGGCATAATTGAAAAAAAAATGATGTTACAAAATGATCACAGTGGATGATGCATAATAAAAAAAAAAATTGACGTTCCAAAGTGATCATTGTGGATGAGGCATAATTAAAAAAATGATGTACCAAAATGATCACAGTGGATGTTGCATAATAAAAAAAAAAAATGACGTTTCAAAGTGATCATTGTGGATGAGGCATAATTAAAAAAATGTGGATGTTCCAAAATAAACATGATGAACGTTGCATACTAAAAAAAAAAAAAAAATTGGATGTTCCAAAATGATGATGATGACCTTTGCAAAAACTATGAAAGTTATCTCATGTCCCTCCACCACCATTATATAGAATCAAGCAAATTTACAGTAATTTTATAGTACACACAAGCCGTGGGCTCCCTACAAAAACAGTATGAAAATTACGGCAAACGAAATTTACGGTTTACGGTATTCATACAGAAATATTTTGTATGGGACAATTTTTTTTTTGTATGAAAGACCATTTTTTTTTCATGGAACCGGATATAAAAAAATGTCCTCTGCAACATTAGTTTTTGCGCCAACGCTGTAAGACCTATACTTTCCGAGATACGAGGTGGATGGGAGCGAATGGGGGACAAAAGGGGTACTTTAGGATTTATTCCCAACTCATCGGAACTCCCTCTATACGATCCCACCAAACATTTTCACCCTACGAGGTGGCATCTGGGAGAACAAACATGTCAATGAGTCAGTCAGTGAGTGGTAATCGAGCTTTATATTATATACTAGAGGTTGCGTTGTGCGCGAGCTGCTCGCAGCTCGCGTGTTTTTCTTTTAGTCGAAGAAGTAATTAATGAGGGTATCGAGGTTGCGTTGTGCGCGAGCTGCTCGCAGCTCGCGAGGGTAATGTGTTGTTTGATAGAAATCCCCCCCTTCGTAACTCTGACAAAACCAAATCATATAAGGCTAAAACATGTATTTTAAGAAGGAACCTTAAAAATAAGTAAGTTGATTTAAGGATACTTCTACTTACAATTTTATAACTTACATAAACAATCAATAGTTTTGTATCATAATCAGCAAATTCGTGGATACTTACTTAATATTTATTAATTCTTTAATGATGCAATTAGGTATGTAAGAATGGCGAGACGGGTTAGTTTAATAAATCCCACCAGCTTTAACCATTCCAAAGTCTACTGTGCCCGTATTAGCAGTAGGCCGTTAGGGTGTTTCCCGCAGAGGCGTACAAGTTCAGTTAATATCTATAAATTAAACAATTGAGAAGTTGGTATATATATTTTATTATTTTCTACATTGTGTATACCTTATAATCATCATCATATCAGCAGCCACAGGAAGTAGACTGCTGAACATAATATGTCAAGTAAAAAAGTAATATGAACGTATTTTAATAATCCTTCTCATATATCTCTAGAGCAACCAATCTCATCTCTCTCAACAAACTAATGCTATTAAATTTGAATACTCATTGACAAATGAAATAGTTAATAGATTTGAATCAGTTGATAATTTTCATATTATCTTTGCTTGACTCGGCGTTCGCCACCATCCTCAATGAGCTGTAATGAGATGCCAGTCGCAGTCGTTCCAGTTGTTGTCTGTTCGAAAACAAAAAATATATGAGATGTGGTTTTTAATAAAATATTTAACGCGAGATACTTATATCAATATACAGGTTTTTAAATTTTCTTAATTTTTTTTCATCTATGTACACACCTCGCTGTATCAACTTATACACCGTACTTCTGGCAAATAAATATCATTTCATTTCACCTTATATTCAATAAAGAACATGTAGAACTCAACAAAAATAGAAACATTTGGGATTTATGCGCATATTTTTTGTAATAATATTTAATAGTCACATTATCCACACAAACTGACGTGACGGCCCTCCTGAATACCATGATTTTACGAAGTTAGCGTCGCCTATCTGCTACTCAGTGCATACGCTTTATAAAAACATAACATAATATTATAAGTATGTTTCTATGTTTGTTTGTTCATCAAGGGTAGGTATATTAAAATATCGAAAACATTGTCGTAACGTGTAAACAGCATGCCTGCCTATTTAGATAGGAAAACATGGTTTGTCTTCCTGTTGCAATACTCAGGGGCAGGGTTCATATGTGAAACAAACTATATACTACTTGTAATTAGTCCATTGAAAAGTTACATTTGGGGTTGCGTTTTTTAGAGGACGCAATTTTATTTTTTTGATGTATAGTGGCGGTCAGTGTAAAGCTAAAACCAGGTTTGGGGGATCGCCACCCTTGTCCCACGGCCGCCATCTTGAAAATAGGGGTTGAAATGGTTTTTACGATATATCTCTTGAACTATTAATTTGATAACATTTTTTGTTGCAAATTAAATTCTCTACAACTTTGGTCCAGTAACTTTTTGTAGTAGAACTATAAATAAAAAAGTTATAAGCGAAAATGTTCAGAAATTCGAGAAAAAAATTATATTTTTCGATATAACTTTTTTTTTATCATTTTAGCTTTACACTGACCCCCCCTAAACAACAAAAAAATAAAATTGCGTCCTCTAAAAAACGCAAGGTAAGGCCTAAAAAATGTAACATTTCAATGGACTAAATAACTTTGTCACCATGTGAAAGCAACAAATGTATTGAGTAGTAGAGTTCCTTGTGAAAGGGCTCGCCCGGAAAGTACTACCATCATACCTATTTCTGCTGCCAAGCAGCATTACTGTGTTTCGGTATGAAGGTGATTGCTGGTGAAATTACTGGCATATGAGGCTTTACATCTGTATGTCTAAAGTTGATGGACGCAGGGTACTGCAACGTAGAGGTCTGTGACCTACGTTATAAGGCAGTTCTTTGTTAAAGGCGATGGTTACCACTTAACATCAGGTGGGCCATAAGCTTGTTTCATTACCAGGTAGCATTAAAAAACCCTGATTAGCATTTATGACTTGGATTTAAAAGTAAGCTACTTTTTAAAATCGACAGTGGAAGCTAGTTTATAAAATACATATTTTTATTACCTGGTTTCACTTCGGATGGTGTCTTAAATGATGCGCATCGGTCAGTGTCCTTATCCAGTAGCCACTACTGGACTAAGTGGTAAGTAGGTGTTAGCATAGTAATATTGTTGTATTGTTTTGTAGTAATTTTGTGGTAGTATGCATGATTCGTTTTCAATGTTCCATCAGTATCAAAACAGTATTTCCTATCATTTTGGATTTCTTCTGCAATGCTCATTCTGTGTTTAAATGGACATTTCACTTCCACTATGGCATCATCTCCAACAATTCCGTCAGGTGATGCTACTAAAGCACCTGAGTTGTGAAGCCAAAACCCAGTCGGAGAGACTTTCTTCTGTGTTGCTTCCTCGAAGAGTTTTAAAGCCACCACTTCATGAGTTATTCCCCACTGGATACTTTTAACACCATCCAGATTTAATGATGTAATAATGATGGAGGAAATCTGAAATAAACAGAATAAAGTATTGGTAGTGTTCCTTGCGACTCAGCATAACAAATGCAAAACTTGTGCAAATATGTACCTGTTACGCTGCACAGCAGCAATCACAATCCCAAAATTGCTTGCAGTAATGCAGCCTAGCCTTATTTCATGCCACAGAGGACATAATAAACATAACATACATTACATCTTTAATAATAATAAATATTGCTGGACATTTCACACAGCGCTATCTAGCCCCAAATTAAGCAGAGCTTGTACTATGGGAACCAGATAACTGATAGAATACTTACTTTTAAACATTTTTTTTTGTAAATACATACTTATAATATACAGAGAAACAACCAGACCCGGAACAAATATCTGTAGATCATGCAAAAATTTGTTCCGCAGCGGGGATCGAACCCGCTACCTCCTGCGTCTCAGGCGGCTATGCGCCCACTGCACCACGGAGGTCGTCAAATAGTGCCATGTGCTTTGCCCAATAGTGGCATGTGCAATGGCCAAAATCTCTTTGTGGGAAACCTTTATATTGTGCAGTATGTCGTTTTTACAGCAAAATATAGTACTTACTGATATCGCTAGTCAATTTTTCATTATACAATTAAAAATATTACGGCTTACCTCTGTTGAGTACTTCTTATTTTTCATTGATGCAAATATCTGTCCTCTCAGAATCTCCAAAGAACCATCATACATGACCGACCACTATCGTAACTCTTTTCACCTTTCTTGAATACAGAAATTTCGTTCTTAAATTGCTCTATGATTGTACCCAAACTTACAACCGCAGACATTTTATTTATTATGAAAAAGCTAAAATTACAAAAATCGCTCGTCGAAACCTGTTTGTTTTTACCCAAACGTCAAAATCCGCCATCTTGTTACGTCATACTTCCACAGTTCACTCGGTATGATACAGTGTAAATAATACAGTAAGTCAACCAGCTAGCGTGACTGTGTACATATAGTCACGTATGTAGGTACTTATCCGTTGTATATAAAGTAAAGTAAAAAGTAAAGTCCGCACATTGGCATACAAGAAGTTGAGGCACGACTTAGTGGTTTGTAAATTCTGATAGGTGTGACATAGTTGGTAAGTATTCATGTCTTCATGAGATTGAGGGTTAGGCATATACTCATAATTCTTGGCTGAGCTCTTTAAGGTGTTTGATGAGGATACATTCGGACCTATTTCTCTCCAAGCACACTTTCAGAGGACGCACCTTACCAGTGAAAAATTGCCGAAATATCATCTCGCATCGGTTTTATGTTAGTTTCTAATATGGATATGAGCGCGGTTATTACCTGGTGACATTCACAGTCGCATTCTCTTTAGACAAATCCGGTTGTAAGAACCGCTTGGACCTACTGTTTTTTCTGTATTCTGTGGCGAACGGCGAACACTCATTGTGTCGTTTACGCCAAGTTCGGGCAATATCGGACAGCACGCACAGGTGCGAATATAGAAAAAAATGCAACTGTCTCTTTTACGTTCCTGATGATTGGAGACAAATCGTCGTAAATGAGTCACTCAAGTTATTGGAATATAAGCTTTTAGCTACTGATTTTAAGACTTTCTTTTGCGTGGTAGTAATTTGCGTAAATATTTTGTATGGGACAATTTATTTTTTGTATGAAAGACAATTTTTTTTTCATTGATCCGGATATAAAAAAATGTCCTCAGCAACATTAGTTTTTGCACCAACGCTGTAAGACTTATACTTTCCGAGATACGAGGTGGATGGGAGCGAATGGGGGACAAAAGGGGTACTTTAGGATTTATTCCCAACTCACCGGAACTCCCTCTATACGATCCCACCAAACATTTCCCCCCTACGAGGTGGCATCTGGGAGAACAATGATGTCAATCAGTCAGTGAGTCAGTGGTAATCGAGCTTTATATAATATAATAACTAGAGGTTGCGTTGTGCGCGAGCTGCTTGCAGCTCGCGTGTTTTTCTTTTAGTCGAAGAAGTAATAAAAGAGGATATCGAGCTGTTAAAAGCCATCGAAGAGGATATCCATGTGTAAGAAGCAGTCAAAGACGATATCGAACTGGAAGAAGCAATCAAATCAAAGAGGATTTCCAAGTGGGAGCAGCAATTAAAGAGGATATTGAAGTGAAAGGAGCAATCAAATAGGATATCGAAGTAGCAGAAACAATCAAAGAGGAAATTAAAAGTTGAGTAAGCAATCAAAGAGGATACCGAGGTGGTAAGAGCATTCTAAGAGGATGACGAAGTGAAAAAAAGCAATCAAAGACGATATCGAAGTGGAAGAAACAGTCAAAAACGATATCGAAGTGGAAGAAGCAATCAAAGAGGATATTGAAGTGTAAGAAGCAATCAAATAGGATATCGAAGTAGCAGAAACAATCAAAGAGGAAATTAAAGTTGAGTAAGCAATCATAGAGGATACCGAGGTGGTAGAAGCGTTCTAAGAGGATGACGAAGTAAATAAAGCAATCAAAGACGATATCGAAGTGGAAGAAGCAATCAAAGAGGATATCGAAGTGGAAGAAGCAATCAAGAGGATATCGAAGTGGAAGAAGCAATCAAAGAGGGTATCGAAGTGGAAGAAGCCATCACAGAGGATATCGAAGTGAAAATGCTGTCAAAGCCGATATCGAAGACCAAGACGCAATCAAAGAGAATATTGCAGTGCAAGAAGCAATCAAAAGGAAATTGAAGATGACATCGAAGTGGAAGGAGTAATCAAAGAGGATATTGAAGTGGAAGAAGCAATCAAATAGGATATCGAAGTAGGAAAAACAATCTAAGAGGAAATTGAAGTTGACTAAGGAATCAAAGAGGATACCGAGATGGTAGAAGTATTCAAAGAGGATGACGAAGTGAAAAAGCAATCAAAGACGATATCGAAGTGAAACAAATAGTCGAAGACGATATCGAAAAGGAAGAAGCAATCTTAGAGGATATCGAAGTGGAAGAAGCAATCAAAGAAGATATCGAAGTGTAAGAAGCCATCACAGAGGATATCGTAGTGAAAATGCTATCAAAAACGATATCGAAGATGAAGACGCAATCAAAGAGCATATTGCAGTGCAAGAAGCAATCAAAAGGAAATCGAAGATGATATCGAATTGGTAGAAGCAATAAAAGAGGATATCAAAGTGGAAGAAGCAATCAAAGAGTATATCGAGCTGTTTAAAGTTATCGAAGAGGATATCCATGTGTAAGAAGCAGTCAAAGACGATCGAAATGGAAGCAACAATCAAATCAAAGAGGATATCCAAGTGGAAGCAGCAATCAAAGATGATATCGAAGTGGAAGAAGCAATCAAAGAGGATATTGAAGTGAAAGAAGCAATCAAATAGGATATCGAAGTAGCAGAAACAATTAAAGAGGAAATTGAAATTGAGTAGAAGACGTCGAGGACAATGATAAAAATAAAAAACGGTTTCACCAAAAACTTATACTAATATTTTGTAAAAGTTTCCTAGAGCTATATCTTCCCGTTTAAAAGATACGAGCGATTTAAGTTTTGTATGAAAACCCATAATTTTGTGGAGTGAAAATTGAAGTAAAAGAAGCAATTGAAGAAGACATATAAGTAGAAAAAGACATTAAAAAGGATATCAAAGTGGAAGAAGCAAAAATAGAAGATATCGAGGTGAAAGAAGCATTCAAGGAGGAAGACAAAGTGAGAGAAGCATTCAAAAAGGATGTCAAGAGCAATGATGGTAATAAAAAAATTATTCGACCAAAACTTTGTACCAATATTTTGTAAAAGTTTGCTAGGCGTAACTGTTCCCGTTTAGAAGATACGAGCGATTGAAGATTTGTATTAAAACCCATAATTTTGTAGAGTGGGAATTGAAGTAAAAGAAGCAATTGAAGAAAATATATAAGTAGATAAAGCAATTAAAAAGGATATCAAAGTAGAAGAAGCAAAATGAAAGAAGCATTTAAAGTGGAAGACGAAGTAAGAGAAGCATTCAAAACGGATGTCAAGGGCAATGATGGTATTAAAAAAACTATTCCACCAAAAATTTGTACCAATATTTTGTAAAAGTTTGCTAGGCGTAACTCTTCCCGTTTAGAAGATACGAGCGATTTAAGATTTGTATTAAAACCCATAATTTTGTAGAGTGGAAATTGTAGTAAAAGAAGCAATTGAAGAAAACATATAAGTAGAAACAGCAATTAAAAAGGATATCAAAGTGCAAGAAGCAAAAATAGAGGATATCGAGGTGAAAGAAGCATTTAAAGTGGAAGACGAAGTAAGAGAAGCATTCAAAACGGATGTCAAGGGCAATGATGGTATTAAAAAAACTATTCCACTAAAAATTAGTACCAATATTTTGTAAAAGTTTGCTAGGCGTAACTCTTCCCGTTTAGAAGATACGAGCGATTTAAGATTTGTATTAAAACCCATAATTTTGTAGAGTGGAAATCGTAGTAAAAGAAGCAATTGAAGAAAATATATAAGTAAAAAAGCAATTAAAAAGGATATCAAAGTGGAAGAAGCAAAAATAGAGGATATCGAGGTGAAAGAAGCATTCAAAGCGGAAGACGAAGTAAGAGAAGCATTCAAAAAGGATCTCAAGGGCAATAATGGTATTAAAAAAACTATTCCACCAAAAATTAGTACCAATTTTTTGTAAAAGTTTGCTGGGGGTAACTCTTCCCGTTTAGAAGATACGAGCGATTTAAGATTTGTATTAAAACCCATAATTTTGTAGAGTCGATATTGAAGTAAGAGTAGTAATTGAAGAAAATAGAAAAATAGAAAAAACAATTCAAAAGTATATTGAAGTAAAAATGCCATCAAAGAGGATTTCGAAGTTATAGAAACAATTAAAGAGGATATCAATGTGGAAGAAACATTCGAAAACGAAAAGGAAGTGAGAGAAGAATTCAAAATGATGGCAAGGGCGATGATGACCGTAAAATAACGATTCCACCAAAAATTTGTGCTACAAAAAAAAATTGATTTTCCAAAATGATCACAGTGGATGTTGCATAATAAAAAAAAATGACGTTCCAAAATGATCATGTGGATGAGGCATAATTTAAAAAAATGATGTACCAAAATGATCACAGTGGATGTTGCATAATACAAAAAAAATAATAATAATTGACGTTCCAAAGTGATCATTGTGGATGAGGCATAATTAAAAAAAATGATGTTCCAAAATGATCACAGTGGATGTTGCATAATAAAAAAAAATATAATAATTGACGTTCCAAAGTGATCATTGTGGATGAGGCGTAGTTAAAAAAATGATGTACCAAAATGATCACAGTGGATGTTGCATAATACAAAAAAAATAATAATAATTGACGTTCCAAAGTGATCATTGTGGATGAGGCATAATTAAAAAAAATGATGTTCCAAAATGATCACAGTGGATGTTGCATAATAAAAAAAATAATTGACGTTCCAAAGTGATCATTGTGGATGAGGCATAATTAAAAAAAATTATGTACCAAAATGATTACAGTGGATGTTGCATAATAAAAAAAAATAATTGACGTTCCAAAGTGATCATTGTGGATGAGGCATAATTTAAAAAAATGATGTACCAAAATGATCACAGTGGATGTTGCATAATACAAAAAAAAAATAATTGACGTTCCAAAGTGATCATTGTGGATGAGGCATAATTTAAAAAAATGATGTACCAAAATGATCACAGTGGATGTTGCATAATAAAAAAAAAAAAACAATGACGTTCCAAAGTGATCATAGTGGATGAGGCATAATTGAAAAAAAAATGATGTTCCAAACTGATCACAGTGGATAATGCATAATAAAAAAAAAAAAATTGACGTTCCAAAGTGATCATTGTGGATGAGGCGTAATTAAAAAAATGATGTACCAAAATGATCACAGTGGATGTTGCATAATACAAAAAAATAATAATAATTGACGTTCCAAAGTGATCATTGTGGATGAGGCATAATTAAAAAAATGATGTTTCAAAATGATATCAGTGGATGTTGCATAATAAAAAAAAATTGACGTTCCAAAGTGATCATTGTGGATGAGGCATAATTAAAAAAATGTGGATGTTCCAAAATAAACATGACGAACGTTGAATACTAAAAAAAAAAAAAAAATTGGATGTTCCAAAATGATGATGATGGAGGAGCTGCTCGCAGCTCGCGTGTTTTTCTTTTAGTCGAAGAAGTAATTAAAGAGGATATCGAGCTGTTAAAAGCCATCAAAGAGGATATCCATGTGTAAGAAGCAGTCAAAGACGATATCGAAATGGAAGAAGCAATCAAATCAAAGAGGATTTCCAAGTGGAAGCAGCAATCAAAGATGATATCGAAGTGGAAGAAGCAATCAAAGAGGATATTGAAGTGAAAGAAGCAATCAAATAGGATATCGAAGTAGCAGAAACAATCAAAGAGGAAATTAAAGTTGAGGAAGAAATCAAAGAGGATACCAAGGTGGTAGAAGCATTCTAAGAGGATGACGAAGTAAAAAAAGCTATCAAAGACGATATCGAAGTGGAAGAAGCAATCCAATGGATATTGAAGATGAAGAAGGAATAAAAGAGGATATCGAAGCGGAACAAGCAATCGTAGAGGATGTCAAAGTTAAAGAAGCAATCAAAGAGGATACCAATGTGGAAGAAGCAATCAAAGAGGATATCGAAGTGGAACAAGCAATCAAAGAGAAAAAAATTGGATGTTCCAAAATGATCATGATAATGGTTGTATAAAAAAAAATTGAACGTTGCAAAAAAGATCATGATGAACGTTGCATAAAAAAAAATCTGGACGTTCCAAAATGATCATGATTGACGTTGCATAATATAAATGTATGTTGCAAAATGATAATGATCAAAAATTTGTACTAATATTTTGTCAAAGTTTGCTAGTGCTATCTCTTCCCGTTTAGAAGATACGAGCGATTAAAGTTTTGTAAGAAAAATCATAAATTTGTTGATTGGATATCGAAGTGGAAGAAACTATCAAAGAGAATTTTGAAGTGGAAGAAGCAATCAAATAGGATATCGAAGTGGCAGAAACAATCAAAGCGGAAATTGAAGTTGAGTAAGCAATCAAAGAGGATACCAAGGTGGTAGAAGCATTCAAAGAAGATGACGAAGTGAAAAAGCAATCAAAGACGATATCGAAATGGAAGAAGCAGTCAAAGACGATATCGAAGTGGGAGAAGCAATCAAAGAGGATATCGAAGTTAAAGAAGCAGTCAAAGATGATGTCGAAGTGGAAAAAACATTCAAAGAAGATGACGAAGTGACAGAAGCATTCAAAAAGGATGTCAAGGATGACAATAAAAAAACAGTTCCACCAAAAGTTTATACCAATATTTTGTACAAGTTTGCTAGGGCTATCTCTTCCCGTTTAGAAGATATGAGCGATTGAAGTTTTGTATGAAACACCACAATTTTGTAGAGCGCATAATGAAGTAACTGAAGCAATTAAAGAGGATATGAAGTAGAAGAAGCATTTTAAAAGGTTAACGAAGTGGAACATGCAAAAATAGAAGATGTGGAGGCGGAAGAAACAATAAAAGAGGATGACGAAGTGTAACAAGCAATCAAAGAAAATATTCGAATAGTGGATGTCGCATAATAAAAAAAAATTGACGTTCCAAAATGATCATAGTGGATGAGGCATAAATAAAAAAAAATTGATGTTCCAAAATGATCACAGTGGATGTTGCATAATAAAAAAAAAATTGACGTTCCAAAAGTGATCATTGTGGATAAGGCATAATTTAAAAAAAAATTGACGTTCCAAAATGATCATTGCGGATGAGGCATAATTAAAAAAAATTGATGTTCCAAAATTATCACAGTGGATGTTGTATAATAAAAAAAAAGAAATTGACGTTCCAAAATGATCATTGTGGATGAGGCATAATTTAAAAAAAATGATTTTCCAAAATGATCACAAAGGATTTTGCATAATAAAAAAAAATTACGTTCCAAAAGTGATCATTGTGGATGAGGCATAATTTAAAACAAAATGATGTTCCAAAATGATCACAAAGGATTTTGCATAGTAAAAAAAAAATTGACGTTCCAAAAGTGATCATTGTGGATGAGGCATAATTAAAAAAAATTGATTTTCCAAAATGAACACAAAGGATTTTGCATAATAAAAAAAAATTGACGTTCCAAAATGATCATTGTGGATGAGGCATAATTAAAAAAAAATGATGTTCCAAAATGATCACAGTGGATGATGCATAATAAAAAAATAAAAAATAATTGACGTTCCAAAGTGATCATTGTGGATGAGGCGTAATTAAAAAAATGGTGTACCAAAATGATCACAGTGGATGTTGCATAATAAAAAAAAAAAAATTGACGTTCCAAAGTGATCATTGTGGATGAGGCATAATTAAAAAAAATGATGTACCAAAATATCACAGTGGATGTTGCATAATAAAAAAAAATTGACGTTCCAAAGTGATCATAGTGGATGAGGCATAATTGAAAAAAAAATGATGTTCCAAAATGATCACAGTGGATGTTGCATATTAAAAAAAAAATTGAGTTTTCTAAAAGTGATCATTGTGGATAAGGCATAATTAAAAAAAAAATGGTGTTCCAAAATGATCACAAAGGATTTTGCAGAATTAAAAAAAAAAAAAAAAATTGACGTTCCAAAAGTGATCATTGTGGATGAGGCATAATTAAAAAAAAATTGATGTTCCAAAATAAACATGATGAACGTTGCATACTAAAAAAAAAAAAAAAAAATTGGATGTTCCAAAATGATGATGATGACCTTTGCAAAAACTATGAAAGTTATCTCATGTCCCTCCACCACCATTATATAGAATCAAGCAAATTTACAGTAATTTTATAGTACACACAAGCCGTGGGCTCCCTACAAAAACAGTATGAAAATTACGGCAAACGAAATTTACGGTTTACGGTATTCATACAGAAATATTTTGTATGGGACAATTTTTTTTTGTATGAAAGACCATTTTTTTTTCATGGAACCGGATATAAAAAAATGTCCTCTGCAACATTAGTTTTTGCGCCAACGCTGTAAGACCTATACTTTCCGAGATACGAGGTGGATGGGAGCGAATGGGGGACAAAAGGGGTACTTTAGGATTTATTCCCAACTCACCGGAACTCCCTCTATACGATCCCACCAAACATTTTCACCCTACGAGGTGGCATCTGGGAGAACAATGATGTCAATCAGTCAGTGAGTCAGTGGTAATCGAGCTTTATATAATATAACTAGAGGTTGCGTTGTGCGCGAGCTGCTCGCAGCTCGCGTGTTTTTCTTTTAGTCGAAGAAGTAATTAAAGAGGATATCGAGCTGTTAAAAGCCATCAAAGAGGATATTCATGTGTAAGAAGCAGTCAAAGACGATATCGAAATGGAAGAAGCAATCAAATCAAAGAGGATTTCCAAGTGGAAGCAGCAATCAAAGATGATATCGAAGTGGAAGAAGCAATCAAAGAGGATATTGAAGTGAAAGAAGCAATCAAATAGGATATCGAAGTAGCAGAAACAATCAAAGAGGAAATTAAAGTTGAGGAAGAAATCAAAGAGGATACCAAGGTGGTAGAAGCATTCTAAGAGGATGACGAAGTAAAAAAAGCAATCAAAGACGATATCGAAGTGGAAGAAGCAATCCAATGGATATTGAAGATGAAGAAGGAATAAAAGAGGATATCGAAGCGGAATAAGCAATCGTAGAGGATATCAAAGTTAAAGAAGCAATCAAAGAGGATACCAATGTGGAAGAAGCAATCAAAGAGGATATCGAAGTGGAACAAGCAATCAAAGAGAAAAAAATTGGATGTTCCAAAATGATCATGATAATGGTTGTATAAAAAAAATTGAACGTTGCAAAAAAGATCATGATGAACGTTGCATAAAAAAAAATCTGGACGTTCCAAAATGATCATGATTGACGTTGCATAATATAAATGTATGTTGCAGAATGATAATGATCAAAAATTTGTACTAATATTTTGTCAAAGTTTGCTAGTGCTATCTCTTCCCGTTTAGAAGATACGAGCGATTAAAGTTTTGTAAGAAAAATCATAAATTTGTTGATTGGATATCGAAGTGGAAGAAACTATCAAAGAGAATGTTGAAGTGGAAGAAGCAATCAAATAGGATATCGAAGTGGCAGAAACAATCAAAGAGGAAATTGAAGTTGAGTAAGCAATCAAAGAGGATACCGAGGCGGTAGAAGCATTCAAAGAAGATGACGAAGTGAAAAAAGCAATCAAAGACGATATCGAAATGGAAGAAGCAGTCAAAGACGATATCGAAGAGGGAGAAACAATCAAAGAGGAAATTGAAGTTGAGTAAGCAATCAAAGAGGATACCGAGGTGGTAGAACCATTCAAAGAAGATGACGAAGTGAAAAAAGCAATCAAAGACGATATCGAAATGGAAGAAGCAGTCAAAGACGATATCGAAGTGGGAGAAGCAATCAAATAGGATATCGAAGTTAAAGAAGCAGTCAAAGATGATGTCGAAGTGGAAAAAACATTCAAAGAAGATGACGAAGTGAGAGAAGCATTCAAAAAGGATGTCAAGGATGAGAATAAAAAAACAGTTGCACCAAAAATTTATACCAATATTTTGTACAAGTTTGCTAGGGCTATCTCTTCCCGTTTAGAAGATACGAGCGATTGAAATTTTGTATGAAAGACCACAATTTTGTAGAGAGCATAATGAAGTAACTGAAGCAATTAAAGAGGATATGAAAGTAGAAGAAGCATTTTAAAGGGATAATGAAGTGGAACATGCAAAAATAGAAGATGTCGAGGCGGAAGAAACAATCAAAGAGGATATCGAAGTGGAAGAAGCAATCAAAGAGGGTATCGAAGTGGAAGAAGCCATCACAGAGGATATCGAAGTGAAAATGCTATCAAAGACGATATCGAAGATGAAGACGCAATCAAAGAGAATAATGCAGTGCAAGAAGCAATCAAAAGGAAATCGAAGATGATATCGAAGTGGAAGGAGTAAACAAAGAGGATATTGAAGTGGGAGAAGCAATCAAATAGGATATCGAAGTAGCAAAAACAATCAAAGAGGAAATTGAAGTTGACTAAGGAATCAAAGAGGATACCGAGTTGGTAGAAGTATTCAAAGAGGATGACGAAGTGAAAAAAGCAATCAAAGACGATATCGAAGTGAAAGAAATAGTCAAAGACGATATCAAAATGGAACAAGCAATCAAAGCGGATATCGAAGTGGAAGAAGCAATCAAAGAGGATATCAAAGTGGAAGAAGCCATCACAGGATATCGAAGTAAAAATGCAATCAAAAACGATATCGAATATGAAGACGCAATCAAAGAAAATATTGCAGTGCAAGAAGCAATCAAACGGAAATCAAAGAGGAAGGAGCCCTTACAGAGGATACCGAAGTGAAAATGCCATCAAAGAGGATATCAAAGATGAAGAAGCAATCCAATAGATATTGAAGATGAAGAAGGAATAAAAGAGGATATCGAAGTGGAACAAGCAATCGTAGAGGATACCAAAGTTAAAGAAGCAATCAAATAGGATATCAATGTGGAAGAAGCAATCAAAGAGGATATCGAAGTGGAACAAGCAATCAAAGAGAAAAAAATTGGATGTTCCAAAATGATCATGATAATAGTTGTATAAAAAAAATTGAACGTTGCAAAAGTGATCATTGTGGATGAGGCATAATTAAAAAAAATTGATGTTCCAAAATGATCACAGTGGATTTTGCATAATAAAAAAAAAAAAAATTTACGATCAAAAATGATCATTGTGGATGAGGCATAATTTAAAAAAAATTGATTTTCCAAAATGATCACAAAGTATTTTGCATAATAAAAAAAAAATTGACGTTCCAAAAGTGATCATTGTGGATGAGGCATAATTAAAAAAATTGATTTTCTAAAATGATCACAAAGGATTTTGCATATTAAAAAAAAAAATGACTTTTCTAAAAGTGATCATTGTGGATGAGGCATAATTAAAAAAAAAATTGGTGTTCCAAAATGATCACAAAGGATTTTGCAGAATAAAAAAAAAAAATGACGTTCCAAAAGTGATCATTGTGGATGAGGCATAATTAAAAAAAATTGATGTTCCAAAATAAACATGATGAACGTTGCATACTAAAAAAAAAAAAAATTGGATGTTCCAAAATGATGATGATGACCTTTGCAAAAACTATGAAAGTTATCTCATGTCCCTCCACCACCATTATATAGAATCAAGCAAATTTACAGTAATTTTATAGTACACACAAGCCGTGGGCTCCCTACAAAAACAGTATGAAAATTACGGCAAACGAAATATACGGTTTACGGTATTCATACAGAAATATTTTGTATGGGACAATTTTTTTTTTGTATGAAAGACAATTTTTTTTTCATGGAACCGGATATAAAGAAATGTCCTCTGCAACATTAGTTTTTGCACCAACGCTCTAAGACCTATACTTTCCGAGATACGATGTCGATGGGAGCGAATGGGGGACAAAAGGGGTACTTTAGGATTTATTCCCAACTCACCGGAACTCCCTCTATACGATCCCACCAAACATTTCCCCCCTACGAGGTGGCATCTGGGAGAACAATGATGTCAATCAGTCAGTGAGTCAGTGGTAATCGAGCTTTATATAATATAATAATAATAATAATAATTGCATTAACAGAAATGTGGTAAAATTTACAGTCGATGGAACAAGTTTTGATGGAGACAAGGGAACCACTAGAATGGCATTTCAAGCAGTTGGACCATGCAGTTGGATTGAGGTTAGCCTTGCTCATTCATACTATACTCATTTATTGTATTGCACAATGTAATAATAATAGGTGGTAATTGATAGGTACATCAATGTCCTACATGATGTATGGTCTATAATGATCATGTACCGTACATGATCATTATGGACCCCGTTAGACATTACAATATTATTACAATATTATTGTTCTTGAAAACATGGGTTAATAGCTAATGTTGTTATAAAATAGGGTTTTTTCAAATTTATTAACATAAAATATCAATGAAACTGCCTGTATTAAACAGGTAAACAAATAATATTAATTCATCATGTAAGTAGGTACCTGATTAAGCGGCATCGTCACAAAGGCGACGCCGATTTATGTTAAAAATTGTTTATTGGAAATGTATCGATTGCTGGATAAATATTCAAGCTACCGGTTTTAATCCCACCTTTAACATCAGTTAATACGATCAGGTTGTATTCATTTTAAAAAGAAAACGTTTAAATCTAGTTGTCAAAGTAGGTATTAGGTAAGTATCTAAAATTTATCATTAAAATATTCGTCGCAGTAGGTTTTAGTAGTTAGTAATTGTTGTAGTTGTTTTTTTAATTTTCATGTTTTTAGTCTCATTTTTGGTCGTCAGGTAGTTTGTTAAATATTTTGGTCGACATTACGTAAGGACTTGAAGAAATCAAAATCAACAAATTGAACAGTAGAAATTTCTAAACATTTTAATAAAATTGCACGCAATGAGTAATAAATATGTAAGTATTTATAATTTTCAACTATTTGAAATGTCAATAAAATGATTTTTTCACGTTATTATGTTTTTTCTAAATGTGCAATTTTAATAATAAGAAAATGTGGCTTGTAAACTTCTCTACATCCAAATCATTCAATTCATTCGAATTTATCAGTATTTTGATTAAATAAATTATTGTTATTATAGTTTCCGGTCGAACTTCCACTTCGCGCTGGTAGGTCACCTCATCAAGGGGTACCGGCACCCCGCGGCCGGCACCGTGTCGCGCACGTGCCGCGTGCTGGCCGCCATGCTGACGCTAGCGGCGCCGCGACAGGACAAGTTCATCTGCGGCACTGGCACCGTCGCGTACCTCACCGGTGAGTATATTATGCAATTAGTGAATAAAGTACGGATTTAAAGCGAGGGCCATAGATGAATCACGACCGTAGGAAGTGATTCATTGTTAGCGAGTGATTCAAGTCTTAGAATACTGAGCGACTCTAGTGATTCATGGGCCTCGATATAAATCCGTTTTATTAAAGAGCCATGGTTTTAAAGTAATTTAAGCAACTATACTTTATACCATGACTACGAAAAAACGGTTTGAACGGAAAAAAAGGGGTTTGTATCGAGTATTTTTTGGGCAAGGAGGTTGTATAGCATTGGGATGGAGATCGAATATATTGGTGTGTTCTAAATTCAAACACCAAAATAGTGATTAAAAGTGCTTTTTATTAACTGTTTACAGTGAATAAAATGAGCTTTTTGGAGGGGGAGTGATATAAAAGTTATTTTGTGCGTATTTTTGGTTAAAAACTAACTTCAATAACTTTGTGAAAAGTAAATAATATAAAATCCTGACAATGCGTTTATCATTAGTAACCCTCCTGCAGCTACCCAAAAAATTTTTTTTTGTTATAACAGAATTCGGTTCTAAGTACTTAAACGTAAATATTGTGGTTTTCAGCGCTAGTGTGTGTGAGTGAGGAGGTCCGGTCGCGTTGTCACGTGAAGCACTCACTTCCTAAATGGCTGCCAGATAACTGCGACCACTACTGTCCCACTTCTGACTTGATGCATCAGGTAATGTACAACCTATTTTGTTATGTACAACATTAATTTTAAAACATCCAGAATCGTATTAACTGATTTAAGCGGTGGGTTTAATACCAGTAGTTTGAATATTTAGGTATTCAGTAATCGATACATTTCCAATAAACAATTTTTAACGTAAATCGGCGGAGCCTTTGCGACGATGCCGCTTAGTCAGTTTAACAGCTACCTACTTACATGATGAATGAATATTATTTGTGTACCTGTTTAATACATATGATATGTTTCATTGATATTTTAGAACTTTTGGTTGTTTGAAATTTTTTAATTTTTCTATTGTTAATGAATTTGAAAATTTTATAATAACACTATTAAGCCGTACCTGTGTTTTCATTTAATGTCGTACATAACAAAACACGGAGTATAAGAAAGGAATCACACAAAATAAAAATTGAGTGTATAGGTAGGCCAATACCGCAGTCCAACCATCCGAGGACGGTACCATCTTTGTCATGCGTTATCTTCGCTATCCTGTAGTTGTCTTTACATAATGATCACCTTATTGCTGAAAGCGATCTCTTCCAGGCAGCCTACATTTGTATTACGTAGGTATACTCTAGCATATAAATAAGTGTATTTGATTGTTTCAGTCAATGTCCTCGATGCTGATCCATCCATCGTCCTCTCAGTCATCGTGTCACAGTAGACGGCAGAAGTCCTGGGACGTGCTGGATCAAGCAGCGATATATTCCGCGTACGGTGGTACGTATTCAAAAACACTATTTAAGAGACTAGGTCAAGTGGGTTGTCTAATGAAAGGTCAAAATCAGTACATTTCGACCCCGTTTTTATTTTAAGTGTAAACCTTGTAGTTTTTGAGTTAGCCATAATAAAAACTAAACTTTGACGAAATTCACAGGGTACACCTGTGACCCCACAGTGCTAAAATTTGGTATTCGTATAGCTTTAGTGACACAAATATAGGCAACAGTCTGAAATCTAGAATAAGTGCAATTTCTACACCAGATACCGTAACCAATTAACACGAACTTCTGTTATAATTTAAATGAAACTGTAGATCAAGTTAGTTGGTTGTGCATTTCGTGACACTATTTTAATAGTCAAAGATTACAAATTATACTTTTTTGTTGTTATTCGCGAGATCTCATCCCGGGGCGAACCACTCGTTAATCTCATTGTAAGTGAACTGTAATTGTCCTTATGAGAATAAACTCTTTAAACCGATTTAGCAAGTATCGTTTTATCGGTGTTTCAACCGACAATGTTTCGGTTCAATTCGTGAACCTTCATCAGGGCGAGTGAACCTTATCACGCACGAAAACGGTACGCGATAAATCCCGTATTTATAATAATGACATCTCAATTTAAATAATTGAATATAAATAATAAACATTGCTGGACATATCACACAGCGCTATCTAGCCCCAAACTAAGCAGAGCTTGTACTCTAGGAACCAGATAACTGATAGAGTACTTATATACTTTTTTTTGTAAATACATGCGTATAATATATAGAAAAACTTCCAGACCCGGAACAAATATCTGTAGATCATGCAAACATTTGTTCCGCGGCGGGAATCGAACCCGCTACATCCTGCGTCTCAGCCGGCTATTCACCCACTGCCACCGAGGTTGTCATTATATTTGATATCTTGTCATTCAATATAATATGTGGGGCATTTATTATTGTTATTTATTGCTAAGTAAATATTTTTTTTAATAAAAGAAAAACATATATTTGACACGACACATGGACAAAATTAAATATAAAAGAAAATAGTGACATAGAAATAATGTCGAATCTTGACTTCTGGCTCTAAGAAGTAGGTGTAAAAAGAAGGATAAGTCGGTACAAAAATGCCAGAAGTTCGAAGATTACAGGTTAAAAAAATACAGGAATATCTCACGCAACTTCCATCATAATTACAAAATTGAGTCACGCCAAAATGGCGTAAGCTCATTTGTATTTGTATTGCGTGATAAATAATAGGTAACATTAAGGTTTTTTTAAGTTATATGTACGATTATTTTGTTTTATACTCACCTGATGGTAAGTCATGGTGTATTAGACACTTGGTCATACAAACTTTTTTCTTATTTTACCTAGGTAAATCGCCAACTATGCAGCAATCTAGCAGCGGTGGCCACAGTCCACATTTGACCATATCACATCAGGTATTATCATATTTAATACTAATTCATAATATCCATATTCATTTATGTAATATTATAAATAGGCTCAAGATTATTTGTCCCGGTGAATTTATAAAGTCTACCATATTCTTATTCATTTACATATCACTACTAATCAATTCATGATATTCATATTCATTTAAGTAATATTATAAATAGAGTCAAGATATTAGTTCGGGTGAATTTATAAACAGTCTACAATATTCTTATTCATTTTCATATCAATACTAATCAATTCATAATATTCATATTCATTTATATTATATAAAAAAAGGCTCAATAATTTCATATGGGTTAATAAGTAAACTACAGATTTTGAGGAACGTTTCTGTTAGAACCAGAACTATCTATGTTTATTTCAATCCAATAGTGAAGTCAAAATTCCACCTTATACCATTTGTCTTAAGATATTTCGGATTGTATGGAACGGTGGATTTTAACGTGAAAACGTTTTTAAAAAGTCTTCCATACTAAGGTCCCGACAGAGTTATCGATAAAACGCTTTTGTTGTCGCCTAAAAATTATTATATCGTGAGTCAAGGGCCGTATCGCCAAGTGCAATTTCTAAGAATATACTGTACGTTGCCTGTTAGTGCACTTACTGTAGGATCGTACCCTTTTCAGTTTTAAACTCACTCAATAACAGATGTCACTGTCAAACGTCAATGTGATGTCGGGTAATGTAATAGAAGCTTCTCTCTCTGACTTGAACTGTACTCGTGTGCGCCAGCGGTTATATTAAACAAGAATCAAACGAAGAAGTTTTTCTTTTATCCCATAATCCCATCACTTACGTCATTTAGCGGGATTGAAAAAGAATTCACGAAATTCACTCAGCGCGTCCAAAACTCCGCAACGGAAAGGATTACAAAAGTTGTGCTGGGTAACAGTCAACGAGAGACGTTTTCACGCAAAAAACATACGGTAGTATATCGACCCCAGTACTCACCCCTATTTTTTAACGTATTGGATTGAGATAAACACAGATTTTTATACATCACAGGTTGTCTTTTTTCTAATTTGACGACTGTTGACAAATTTACCTTGGGATATTGCCATTAAGGGTAACATTGGCACATGTTCTTTTGCATAGTAGCTATCATTCCATATGTGACAGGTTGCAAGTCCATCGTTCATTAGGGACTGTCCAATAATTACGTGAGGTGTTCAGAGGTGGGGGGTCTAGCCTAATCTCGCCTAATCTCACGTGGGAGGGGTCAGGAGGGGGGGGGGGCTCTTCTAATATCACGTAATTTATTTTAATTTTATCATTGTAAATCTAGATAACGGTAGAAGCAATCTTGAAATTTTCGTTGCATTTACCCTATGAATACAAATTTTTAAAAATCTCATATTAGATAAAGGTAGGTGGGAGGGAGTCGCAACAAATCTCGCGACACTCACCATTGGGGTCAAAAAATCGTCAAAAACGTCTGACGTAATTAATGGACGCCCCCTTCCAATACTAACAGATGTTTTTCATAAAATGTTAAATCACTTCGAATGTTTGGTTCTTTGTACCAGTTTCTGAGCTCAGTCTAATTACATTCATATTTAAGTTTATCATGAAATATCATAAAACTTATGAATACTGCACTATCGGTTTCAATTCAAATAAATTTTAACCGTTTTTGATCTATAAGTGTAAGGTTAACTGTATTGTTTGCATAAGAGGCAAATAACGGTTTCTTGGTTATGTTAGCTAAACAGTTAGTTAAAATGTCTATAATAACGTTATTCACACAAATAACGGTTCATGGTTAGAGTTAACGCTAAACAGTTATTTGTATACGTTATTCTTATAAATAACGGGTTGATAGCTACGTTAACTAAAAAGTTATTGGTTTACAGCTCATAACGTTATTTTAAAACTGATAGTGTGGTAAAATTGCAATGAATTGAGTTTGTCGGTGTTTAGAACGAATGTCATTTCAAAATTAAGTTTATTTTAAAACTATTTGTTTTGGGAAAATTTTCTAATATTATTCTAAAACATGTGAAGAATGGAGATTGGCGAACATCACAGAACGTGGGACCCAGACTCGTTCACCAAAAATAATCACTGTTTGTTACAATAATAAAAAAAGGGTTTTGGCATATCGACGGCAGAAAGCGGAAATGGCGTATCTCAAAAATTGCCGCTGTTCGATATTGAAACATCAATTGCTGTAACTAATTAAAAATCAATGAAGCAGTAACTTTAGGACATTCCAATTAACTGTATCAAATAAAACTTAGATTGATAAAAATATTTTCCAAATTTCAACGTTCTATCTTTATTAATGTACGAGTTATGATTTTTTTAAATAGTTTTTTGGCTCTGGTGTACAATTAGATATTTTGAGATACGACAAAATCGCTTTGGAAATATGTCGCTTTGGAATATTCGATATGGAAAAATATAAAAAATAAATAACTATTTCCCAATCAGATAATTCGATTGGCTTTTAGCGTTTTATTTAATAGTTCGAGTTGACGCTTTTGTGACTTTATGCCATTCATAAAATGTCGTTAATTATAAATCATTGTTACTTCATCGTGAAAGAAAAGGGGCCTGTTTCACAATCTCTTGAATGCATTTGAAATCATAAACAATATTTTAATTCGGAAATAGATTATCTATCATTCAGAAAATGTGTATCGCTAACTATTGTCTGTGTCTAAAACAGTAAAAGACTTAGTGGCCTATGAAAGTGCTATATGGATAATATATTCGCACCTATACCCATTTTATTGTCAACCGAACTTACTTATAGTGAAACAAGTTCTCATTGTATTGTAGTTACAATACTGTTACATTTCTTTCTTCTATGAATTCGCGAATGAAAGACTATATCTATGATTATAAATAAAGAAATATAATTATGAATGTCGGCCATCTGCCATTCAAAAAAAAATGACTAAAATGTACTTAATATTGTGGACATTTTAACGTAAATCTATAATTATTTACAGCCATTCTAACGGACACAATTATGTCCATCAAATAAGTTGCTGGCAATTTACGCCTTTTACCTGCCAACTGGCTAGAGGAGAAAAAAAATCCACTTGCTACGATTTTGACCATAGTATCTATCTGACTGGCAGTTTCCACAGTTATTTAATTAGAACATTAGAAAATTAAAATGGTCTTCCATTCGCATCTTCAAACAACTAATTCTTATTTTCCTTTCAGTAATACAAACTATATTTATTTCTACTGTTCTCACACTATTGGTCTGTTTCCACGCTACTTTATCGGACATGAATCGTGTATCGTTCGTATGCATTGAAATAACGTTCACGTCATCCCCGCGCACGCTATGCGTTATAATCTGTTATAAAAATAACTGTTGGAAACGGTTATATCTATTTTGTGTAACTGTTAAAAACGGCTGTAACTGTTTTGTGTAACTTAAATATTATGTTTTTTTCTGTAAACTTGATTTTAACTGTTATTTTAAATGCAATACGTATTGTTTTACGGAATTTATTATTGTGAATAAAAATTTTGTAATGATAAATTCAATTCCTATATATTTATTTACAATAACGAATATAACGCAACTGTGTATATGACAACTTACATATAACGTTATGAAAACCGTTAAATGTTTTCGATAACGTTGAACTGTGAATTGTTACAATGCATGTCGCCTTGCACTGCTTCTCAATCTAATAGACCTCAGCTAGAATGCTTTTTAAAACCCAGAGAAGTTTCTCTGTGCCTACCTCTAAAGATACCATAGGACCGCCGCGGGTAAAAAATGGCATTAGCCTGTAACCGTTGTTCTCTTAACCGTTGTTATGTGTTGTCTCAAAAACGGTTGTGAAAACGGTTGTAAAATAAATTACTGTAAACTTAAAAAACAAGTTATTTTAAGTTAAATGTATATTAAATAGAAAATATGGACTGAATATTAAAATAAATGATATTAAATGGATTTAAATAAATTAGATAAGCTATCATGGCTGTTTAGACTCTTAGATTAGGGTTTTGACCATATGTAGGTATTTTTGCATTTAGGATTTGATGTCCCCCAGCTACTTAGTTTATTAACTCACATTTAAATACTAACACTCTCATTTACACTTAATTAACTATCTGGCAATAACAACGAAATAAATGTAACTAAATCATTTAACTCGGGCAACATAATATATCTTCCACATTACGCAGAGGTTAACTAGAAGAGAATGCTTGGTTATGTACAGATTTTTGTGCAATAAAGAATTTTCAATCAATCAATCCACAAGAAAATAGTTACATCTACGGCCCATAAAGATAGCCTTAAATACAATATTATAATAGAAACTTATATTTATTTACTACATAAACTTACAACACCTCTCTTTTTGCATCAGGGGTTAAATACATGAAATATCTATCAATATAACTATCACTGTGTAAATACACTGAGTTTTTAAAACACTTACGCACTTTAACATAACATTTTAAATACACCTAAGCCTCTTTAAATAAACGGTACCTAGTCCGTGCTTAGTTAAGCTACTGTCTCTGACATAATCATATAAATGTCAAAAACACGCAAGGTTCTTATGAGTTTCTTATGAAGGGGCTCGTCCGGGGAATTACTACCATACCTATTTCTGTCGCCAAGCAGCATTGCTGTGTTTCGGTTTGAAGAGTATGGTTGCCGGTGAAATTACAAGCACATGAGGACCTGTATGCCTAAAGTTGATGACGCACTGCACGTAGGGCACGTTTCTAAGGTGCGTGACCTACAAGGCAATACTTTGTTTAGGCGATGGTTGCCACCTAACAGCTCTTTTCCACGGCCGCGAAAACCACTGGTGTGTTCACACACAGTTCTTTGCATCCTGTATTTTGCGGTAGAGTAACGAGCGGTATAGATTGGGCAGATTAAAACAAAAATTCAGTTGTGATGGACGTGAACACGCTTGTTGTATTGGTATTACCGACGCCGCCGCCGGCAGTGTAAAAAAGAAGATTTTGGCTTCACCCGATTCTGAAACAACGACCGAAATGTGGTGCGTGGCGAGTGGTGAGCCGGCGCTGGCGCGGTTGACAGGCAGCGGTGGTCGAGGCGGGGCAGGCACTCCCCGCTCCCCACACCCCATCCAGCAAAAAACGGTATGCAGGAAGCTGGTGGGAATACTTCCATTAAACTATACGTGTAATTAAACTGGATCATGTTTTTTACTGGACATATTGTAGTTGCAAAACCAAATGCCAAAATTGCTGGATACTGTAAACAGATTACTCGTGTGACTGCTAGTTTTGAAGCACTTACACTAAACGGGATCCTGCAAAAAACTGTACCTGCATGGGATCTTGCCATGTGAAAGGGCATCAGGTGGGCCGTAGGCTTGTTTCATCTACAGGGTGGTATAAAAAAAAAGGTTGGTAGACAGTGACAGTTGCATAGCTAAGTGCAAACTAAGTAACGTTTGTTGATTTTGGTCTTACACACTAAAAAATAGATGGCTTCTAGCTTGCAAAATAAATCTCGTCCATAAACTCCTGAAAACAAGCTATCCCCTATTTTGATCTTTTTGACTTTCAATGTTCTAAAAATCTTGATAATTGGTTTTTGTTGGACTAATCACTATACGTTGTCTAAAGTTATATATTTATTAACGGCTTCGCACGGATTACTTAGATGTATCTCATAAGATGCAATGTAAGCCCGCAAATATATTTTTTAAGACTTGATTAAAAAACAGCGACTTTTCTCTAAGATTTTTAAAACCATCTCAATATTTTTTATGGCATTTTTTGAGATGGGAAAAATCATTGAACTCGCGACGCTGTTACCGTTACCGACACCTGTGTTTATAAGTATTTCGTAATTGCTCAAGTTTTCACTTATGTCGGCACTCCCGGAGTGCCACTTTTTTTTTATAAATGCCATCTTATAATTCCCCAATTGACTTTAGACAAAGTATTGTGTGTCTAAAAACTAACCAATATTTAAGATATTCCTTCTGTGTGTAACCCCGTCCTAAAAAAACCCTGTACTTAAGAAAGCTAAAATTAGTTTTGTCACTATTTGGCATTATGTGAGTGGTAAGAGATAGCAATACTTAAGACCCGTATTTCAGAATGTATTCGTATTCTCTCTTCTGAGTTCAGTTATCGAATGTAAAAATACGTATACAACCTGTTTTGTTATGTACGACATTAATTTAAAACACATCCGGAAGCGTATTAACTGATTTTAGAGGTGGGTTTAATACCGGTAGCTTGAATATTTATCCACTAATCGATACATTTCCAATAAACAATTTTTAACGTCGCAAAGGCGCCACCGATTTACGTAAAAATTTGTTTATTGGAAATGTACCGATTACTGGATAAATATTCATGTTACCGGTATTAAATCCATCTCTCAAATCAGTTAATACGATTCCGGATGTGTGTTTTAAAGCAATGTTGTACATAACAAAACAGGTTGTATATTGATTGATTGCGACTTTTTGCGACATTTTTAGTCTGTGCGATTTGTATAGAACAGAATTTAAGTGCTGTCAAATTTAACGAGAGTTTCATTTTGTACGCGATCGATACTATCTCGATTTACTTTACGTCTAGTTCTGAAAGGGATTAAGTATTGTTTAAGGGTTGGTATCTACTGAAGTATGGAGAGGATATGTGGAATAAGCCAAAAGAATCAAATTGGAATGGTATGAGGTATGTCTTCCACCGCGTTATTGTTGTTTGTGATCATATATAGCCTTGGTGTTCAACAGATATATTTAAGTCATAAAACATAATTCATTTAATCTTTGCTGATAATATGTTACAAAATAAGGTCTTAAATTAAATATGATAGTGTTTATATGTATTATCCGCCGGTTAGGGCTTGCAAAAATATACAAATAGTATTTTTATTTTTATAGTGTTATCCGAAAACATACGGAAAATTCCAAGATTTTGAACCCATCTCAAATATTTTCAAGCCTAGACGGGACTTGACAACTTTCCTCTTGATACTAAGATGCACTATCCAATTGTGCAACCGGGCTCTGTCACGTGTCACTCAGTCCCGTATGTATTTGGATAATACTATAAAAATAAAAATACTATTTGTCAATGTACTAAACTGCAACGTTTGGTATTGAGCAGGTCAAAAACTGTATAAGTTTGCCTGTAGATGAAGCTAACGGTTCTTTAGTCGTAATTTGAATCATCTCACTAATTTCGACCCTGACGTGACAGAGCCCGGTAGCACAATTGGATAGTGCATACTCGTATCAAGAGGAAGGTTGCGGGTTCAAGTCCCGTCTAGGCTTGAATATTTTTGAGATTGTTTTAAAATCTTGAAAGTTATACAATACAATAATTTTTTTGTAAATTCAAATTTACAAGTCATTAACATTATTATTCCTTTTAATAATAAACATTAACAAACATAAAATATAAACATCAACAAACACAAAATATAAACTTAAATCATATATTTTATCTAATATATAGTGGGTAGCAATTATAAATTCCTTCTGATTGCCTGGTGAATCAATTCTATGTTAAATTACTTATCTACCTACCTATATATCTAGTAGTGACATTATTTGATTTGTACTGAACGCTTCCGAGCCTTGGTTTTTTACAATGTACTCTGTTTATCATAGCATTAGTTCTACAAACCTTAGTGGTTTTGAAGTGCTATTTTTATTCATTACTGTTTGTAAAAATTAAGTGATAAATAAATGATAAAAAACAACAAAGACGCGTTAGAAGATTTACCCTATTACGTACCGTGTTGATTGGTAGGTTTTACACATACGCTCAGCTTCGGTGAATACCGGCGCTACTTTATGTCGATATGTATTATTGTTTGGTGTTTGTACTAAGCCATGTGTTTAACTATAGGATAGTGAAGGAAGGGCACACTCGATGCAGCATGGACCCACAGGCGAGTCGGCGAAATCAGAGCAGAGTGGAGATGATAGCGGCTTGGATGTGAGTTAATCGGTTTTTTTTAATATCGTATACTGCGTATCAACGTATTTACGATATTAATTTAAATCACGGGTAGGGCTGATGGCTAGTATTGATGTACAATAGTTTTTTTTTTCATAAGCAAAATTTTCATAATATTTTTTTATTTTCAATATAACTTAATTTCAAGTCCTCAAATACGAATGAAACATCCTGTACAAAATACCTGTTAAACTGATTAAGCGGCATCGCGTAAGGTATAATAAATAATTTCCATTCATTCATACTGACGACATTCAAGTGACGGTTTCTCAAAACATAAAAAAAGACTTCTTGAAAAAAAAAACTACTAGTTATATTATCAAATTTTAAAGAAAATAGACTAAGTTTAGGTGATTAATTCGATGTAAAACTTACTGCCTACTCTTGCAATCGACATCCAGAAATAAAGGACGATTTGATATCTCTTTCGGTAATGGCAGAGGGTTTTGAGTTAGCAAGTGACAACAAGAGATATCTCGAGATGTCACCAATACAGTATATGTGGTTAGATGGCAAGCATTATGCAATAGCACAACATAAGTTTATAAAGTGTTTGTTTTTACATGGCAAAATAAATTTCACATTTCTATGGTAAACATTTCACAAATTTATTTATTATGCCCATCAAAATAACTCCTTTCGTTTTAGTAGGTATATTATCAAACACCCTATATTATAAGTAAGTATTTACAAAAAATAGTATATAAGTATTATATCAGTTATTTCCCAAAATCAGTTATTCCCAAAGTAGAAACTCTGCTTAGTTTGGTGCTAGATAGCGCTGTGTAAAATGTCCAGCAATATTTATGTTACTATGATATGAGCAGGGTATCGATGACGACGGGCGCGTCTCGCCGGCCAGCACGGACGACGCGGATAGGCCTGCCTCTACAAAGTCCGGAGACAGCGACTACCCCGACATCTCCAGTACCACAAACAAGGTAAAACAGTATGGAGGGCATGAGGTGTAGTATAAGTAGATATAAGTATACACATAAGCTAGCATATAAGCGACCGATCTATTGTTTAAGGAGAGAGTAATAAAAGATCTTCCACCGAGTTAAGACGTTTCAATAACATCCCTTCATGGCGACCCTTGCCATACTTGGGGCGCGATCGGTGCGTCACGCGATCGCGGCGGATCGTCATCGCGGCTTCAAATATTAAGTTCGAGAGTGTAAAACAATACTCTTCAATTTAATAAAGTCAAAAAATAAACGTAAATATGGGAAAAAACATATTCCAAAGAAGAGGTCACAATAGCCCAAAACGCGAGTGGTGGCGGCAATACATTAGATTTGGAGCAGTTGAAGACACACGCTACGTACACTAGTTTCGCTGTCGGGACCATCTGCGTGGTTATGGTCATATGCTTCGCCTACGCAGCAAAGCGTGTACAAAAAGTGTCACCGACAATGGATAATGCAAGAAATCAACGAATTTCAATAACATCCCTTCAGGCACACACTAACGTTTTCTTTGCGCAAGCCTCTTTGGGAAGAATTTGTTTAAATCTCGACGTTTGTGCAAAGAAATCGTTGACATGTGTGGGGTCCATTATTTAATTTATGTTTTTGACATGAAATCGTTTTTAAAATTGCTTCCATAGTGGGAGGCAATTTCAAAAACGAATGATGACAAACTCGGGGGATACAGTTTGGTGTTTCAGCTACATATCTATAACCTCCATCCAAAATGTAATCACACCACTGGATAACTAAAGGATTAAAGAATTCGTTTCGTCGTGGAGGAGAAAGCGCTGCCATTTTGAGGTCACTTTGCTGCGCTTCAAGATTTCCATTTACCCGAAGGACTTCTTAGTATTCAAACATGATTATAACATACTATTAACAAGAAATCGCTAGTAAACAACACCTGCACTGCGGTGGACTATAAAAAGACGGCGTTCGCTTGATTCGGACTCACTAGTTCGGTTGCACGGCCTCAGAGGCCAACAGTAAGAAAGTACATTAAAAAAAAAAAACTTGGACAATTCGTCACTCTGACTATTTATGTTGGCTAACTTGTGTATTTTTATTTATTATGAGTAATTCTTATTTTAATCGTTTGTCTGAATAGTTTCTGTATTTTTGGGTTAAATCATTTGATCAAGATTTATTTTTTGTGATAAATTAGGGGAAACCGCTTAAAATACGTGTACATAACATGTAATATTTTCTATACAAAATATAAAATATGCTATTTTATGTCTTATACACGTATTCACGTACAACACACGGTCGTGTCCATGACACAGGCACACCCCATGTTTTTTTTGTAGTGACATTTCTAGTTCATATCCGAACAGGGTGGAATGTATCACATTCTGCATTCTAATTATGTCATCTATGTATAACCTATCGTTCTTGCAATAAAGATTATTTGATTTGGTTTGTTTTTTTGTGGGGCACTATGGAAAATCAGAAACCATAGATGTTTTTGTATAGAAATCTATACTAATATTATAAAGAGTAAAGATTTGTGTTTTTGTATGTTTATAACGAATAAAAAAATTCAAAACATCTTTCAACATTAGAATGCTACATTATCCCTGAGTAACATAGGCTACTCAGGCATACTTACATTTTTACTTGGGCATAGGCCCAACTGCGCAGAAGGAGGGTAATATTTTTATTGAAAAACAACGAGTGCGAAGCTGCGCATTGGTCAGCTAGTAATTGATAATAGTGAGTTTTACATGAGAATGAATAAAGTTCCCATTTTTTAATATTCAAATTCAATCGTTTATTTGCTAGAATATACAGAAATTATAATAAAATGCGAATATATAATGCGAATCGTCTCTTTTTCATGTTTGTATTTTTTCAAGTTGGCCGAATTTAGGGTTTTTACCTCTTGATAGTGTGTCTATTGGGATAGAGGATTGTTACTTCTTGTTCCATTAGGGTTTTTGTATGCCACTTTTCTTTATTACACACAAAGGGCAGTATTTAAAATAAGTCTTCGTTGTAATTGCAGCAACAATCGACCGACAAGGAGTCGGGCAGCAGTCCGCCGGAGAGCAACAGTCTGCTGGACCCGTCCGTACTCTCAGACTTCACCACACAAGCGCTCGTGCTGACTGTACTCGCCACTCTGGTCAAATACACCACGGGTATTATTATTATTTTATTAAGATTATAAAAGAGTAGTAGATCACCTTCGATTCATTAGCGTCCTCGCTCGCTTGTACGCCAAAATATCTCGGGTGGAATTAATCGTTTAAGCTCCTTGTGTAATGTAAAGTTCTATTGGACAAAGTCCCTGGGATGTTTAAAATCATCTCTCCCTCTAGCCTCAAAGGTTTGCTCGAAGAAAACTCTTCTTAGGGATAAGCTCGCTTTTGTACATGACCTCTATTTCTGTATTTTTAAATGTATTTTCTTGTGTGCAATAAAGAATAAAGGATGTTGGGATATTTGTTAATCAATACATTATTATACTTTGTTTCAGATGAGGACGAAATAAGAGTTCTATACCAGTACTTAGCGGAGGGCTCTGTGGTCTTCCCTAAAGTGTTTCCGGTTATGTAAGTACATTATTAAAGTGCTTCACTTATTTTTTCCATCCAAATGTTGCCTAAAAGAAATTGCTCTCAGCTATAGGGTCGCCCATTGTATTTCCTTTTTAGTTTTATTTTAGTGTTATATTAAATAAATAAATATTGCTTGACATTTCACACAGCACTATCTAGCCCCAAACTAAGCAGAGCTTGTACTATGGGAACCAGATAACTGATATAATACTTATATACATTTCTTTTTTTTGTAAATACATACTTATAATATATAAAGAAACAACCAGACCCGGAACAAATATCTATAAATCATGCAAACATTTGTTCCGCGGCGGGAATCGAACCCGCTACCTCCTGCGTCTCAGCCGGGTATTCGCCCACTGCACCACGGAGGTCGTCAAATTTATATATTTATATTGTTTCTGTGTGGTAATTACAATAAATAATTATCTTATTATGATGGGCTGGGTGTCCGTAGTTGCCAAATAAAACAGATGAAAATCATGATGGTCGAAGTGTTGAAGAACCAAGATGGATGTCCATCGCGACAAAAAATCTATATAATACTAGCTGTTGCCCGCGACTACGTTCGCGTTACACTACTAAATGTGTAGGTAACCTAGAAATAAAGCTAAACTCGATGTTGCAACTTGACACCCCATTTTTATCCCATGGGACCTGATTTATGAGATAAAAAGTAGCGTATGTGTTAATCCAGATTATACGAGGCATGCCTTTTAAATTTTGTCGTTTGAAGAAAAAAACACATCTAGAACCTTATAGTACTTTTTATTGTTTTTCAAAGTATTCACAACGTAGCTTAAAACACTTTTCCATTCGCTCAAACCAGTTATTATAACATTTATTCCACTCTAAAGTGGGGGTGTTCAAAATGGCTGTCTTGAAAGCGTCGACTGCTTCTTCACCGGACTGGAACCTTTGACCACGAAGACTTTTCTTAATTTTAGGAAATGTAAAGAAATCGTTAGGGCTTAGGTCAGGACTGTATGGAGGATGGTCAAGAATTTCTACTTTTTCCTGCTTCAAATACTCAATCGTTTGACGAGCGCTGTGTGAGCTTGCGTTGTCGTGGTGCAGGATGATGCGTCGCTTTGAGTTAGATTTTCGAAGTTCGGCGATGACTTGTGGTAAACAAACTGTAGTATACCACTCTGCGTTAACCGTTCTACGATCTTCAAGTGCAATAGTCGCAACATGGCCGGTTTTTCCAACGAACGTGGCCACCATCTTCTTTGAAGTGCTTCGAGAACGAACAACTTTAGTCGGCTTTGGCTCGTCTTGAAAGACCCAGATTGTAGATTGTTGTTTGGTATCAGGATCGTAGGCATAGATCCAAGATTCGTCACCACTTATGATGTCGTAGACGTGATTTGACTCCCCTCGGTTGAACCTTTGCAGAGTTTTCTTACACCATCTGACGCGGGCCGCCTTGTGATCGTCGGAAAGCAGATGCGGTATCCAACGGCAAACTAGCTTTCTCACACCAAGCGCTTCATGCAAGATCTTCTGAATGGTTGTCCCTGAGATGCCTAATAGAGCCTCTATCTCTCGATACGTCACATGACGATCTTCGAGAATTAGTTGTCTCACAGCAATGATGTTATCTTCAGTGAAGGCGGATTTTGGGCGTCCTTCGCGAAATCTGTCACTAACACTAGTATGTCCACGCTGGAATTCTAAATACCAGCGTTCGACAGTCCGCAGACATGGGGCTACATCACTGAACACAGATGTTAGCTCTTCTAAACACTGAAGCCGTGTCAGGCCTCTTCTAAAGTTGTAGAAAATTATTGCACGAACATTTTCCTTAGAAAGATTCATTTTCGTACGTGACCTGACAGATTCAAATCGAAACTGTGACTAAACAATAGCATTAATCCTAATACTTTCAACTGTTTTGAGATTCAAAATGTAAACACATTCGAATATAGAACAGTTCCAAATTCAAAATTGCCGGAAAATATGGAAACGACAGAACTTAAAAGGCATGCCTCGTAATCTAGGTACGTAGTAGATTTGATCGAAATCAAAATTAGTGAAATGATTCAGATTAAGATTTGAAGCTCGAAAGTTTTTGAAATGGTTTTCAAATCTTAGTACTATCCGTAAGTTATATAAAAAACAATTGCTAGACATTTCACACAGCGCTATCTAGCCCCAAACTAAGCAGACCTTGTACTGTGGGAACCAGATAACTGAAAAAATACTTAATAGTTAATAGTTTTTTTTTTACTTATAATATATAGAAAAACAACCAGACCCGGAACAGATATTTGTAGATCATGCACACATTTGTTCCGTGGCGGGAATCGAACCCTCCTGCGTCTCAGCCGGCTGTTCGCTAACTGCACCACACAGTTAATAAAATACTATTACAAATATTACTAAAAATATTATTATCTATTTTGCATATGATGTGTAACATCTGGCCACCGCGCGCACTCATTGGTCAAATCAAATAGCGCGCACTTCCCCGGTTTCCTGTTACACATTTCCGTCCCTTTTTCCAAAATCACTCCCATAAACCGAGAGGAAAGACATCAAAAGTATAGATATAGATAGGTTTATAGATTATTAAATAGATTTGTCAATCAACCCTTTCAAATAGTTTTGTTGTTCTACAGCCACAGTCTTCTAGACATGAAGATAAACCACGCGCTGATGCATTGCCACGACCAGGTCATACTGAGCGCTGTACAGAGCATCATACAGGTAAGATAAATCACACGCTAATGCATTGCCACGACCAGATCATACTGAGCGCTGTACAGAGCATCATACAGGTAAGATAAGTCCCGCGCTGATGCTTTGCCACGACCAGGTCATACTGAGCGCTGAACAGAGCATCATACAGGTAAGATAAGTCCCGCGCTGATGCATTGCCACGACCAGGTCATACTGAGCGCTGAACAGAGCATCATACAGGTAAGATAAGTCCCGCGCTGATGCATTGCCATGACCAGGTCATACTGAGCGCTGAACAGAGCATCATACAGGTAAGATAAACCACGCGCTGATGCATTGCCACGACCAGGTCATACTGAGCGCTGAACAGGGCATCATACAGGTAAGATAAACCACGCGCTGATGCATTGCCACGACCAGGTCGTACTGAGCGCTGTACAGAGCATCATACAGGTAAGATAAGTCCCGCGCTGATGCCTTGCCACGACCAGGTCATACTGAGCGCTGAACAGAGCATCATACAGGTAAGATAAGACCCGCGCTGATGCATTGCCACGACCAGATCGTACTGAGCGCTGAACAGAGCATCATACAGGTAAGATAAGTCCCGCGCTGATGCATTGCCATGACCAGGTCATACTGAGCGCTGAACAGAGCATCATACAGGTAAGATAAACCACGCGCTGATGCATTGCCACGACCAGGTCATACTGAGCGCTGAACAGGGCATCATACAGGTAAGATAAACCACGCGCTGATGCATTGCCACGACCAGGTCGTACTGAGCGCTGAACAGAGCATCATACAGGTAAGATAAGACCCGCGCTGATGCATTGCCATGACCAGGTCATACTGAGCGCTGAACAGGGCATCATACAGGTAAGATAAACCACGCGCTGATGCATTGCCACGACCAGGTCATACTGAGCGCTGTACAGAGCATCATACAGGTAAGATAAACCGCGCGCTGATGCATTGCCACGACCAGGTCATACTGAGCGCTGAACAGGGCATCATACAGGTAAGATAAACCACGCACTGATGCATTGCCACGACTAGGTCGTACTGAGCGCTGTACAGAGCATCATACAGGTAAGATAAACCGCGCGCTGATGCATTGCCACGACCAGGTCATACTGAGCGCTGAACAGAGCATCATACAGGTAAGATAAGACCCGCGCTGATGCATTGCCATGACCAAGTCATACTGAGCGCTGAACAGGGCATCATACAGGTAAGATAAACCACGCACTGATGCATTGCCACGACTAGGTCGTACTGAGCGCTGTACAGAGCATCATACAGGTAAGATAAACCGCGCGCTGATACATTGCCACGACCAGGTCATACTGAGCGCTGAACAGGGCATCATACAGGTAAGATAAACCACGCACTGATGCATTGCCACGACCAGGTCGTAACAAGTCTTACAAAATTCTCGTCGAAGATCTCGAAAAAGGAATACTCATTTTCCCGTTACGCTCACTGTACGCTTGCGCAAAAATCAAATTCATTTTCTCATACATAGATACAGCTAATGATGACCGATTGACAATTCTACCGGGGTAACGTACACTGGCAGCCCGCGTCAGATGGATATCAAGGCGGTACGTAGTTCAGCGGGTCAGCTAGTTATTAATAATATAAATAACTAGTGGTTCGCCCCGAACTGAGATCTCGCGAGTCTCCGATTAAAACAAAAAAATATTATTTATATTCTTTGACTATAAAAATAGTGGCACGAAGCAAAAAACAACTAACTTGACCTAGTTTCATTCAAATTACAGGTAACGGGAGTTCATGTAATTTGGTTACACTTTTTTGGGGTACAAATGGCAGTTATTCTGGATTTCAGACTTTTGCCTATATTTGTGTTACTTAAGCAACACGCATACCAAATTTCAGCACTGTGGGGTCACTGGTGTACCCTGTGAAGTTCAGTTTTTATTATAGCTAATAACTCAAAAACTATTTTTATTTTTAGTACTCCTTGTACTAAAAATAAAAACGGGTTCGAAATGTACTCATGAAGATCTTTCATTTGACGTTCCAGTTGACCTAATAGTCTCATTTTCTTTTTTTTTACCCCTCTTGAACCCCAATATCTCAACAACCCCCTAACATTGATCAGACCAAAAGTTAATCATCGGACAAACAAACATACAACGCTGATTTGCCCAAGTTGATTTAGAGATCTCGCTTCGCTCGATCAATTATAATAATTAAATAATATGCCCATCTTTTTGTACTTTTGTATTTATCCGTTACTATTAAAATGAAAGCTGTGTTTATATATTTTCAGAATATGATAGCATCTGAGGACGCAAGTCAGCAACAGCTACATTACATGCAGAGCTGTGGTTTCGGCGGATTGTGGAGATTCGCTGGACCCTTCACTAAGGTACTGCAGTTTTTAACATAATTATTTAAAAACAAAAATTCATGGAAGCTATCTAGCCCTAAACTAAGCAAAGCTTGCACTATGACCAGATAACTTTTATAATATATACCATGTGTTTTGTTATATACGACATTAAACGAGAACACGGGTGAGGCTAATTAATGGCTAGTGTTGTTGTAAAATAGGTTTTTCAAATTTATTACAACCGATTTTTTAAATTTTTAATCAACCTTACTATGAAGTTTTAAAATATCAATGAAACAGTCTGCATAATATAGGTAAACAAATCATATTCATCATGTAAGTAGGTACCTGTTAAACTGACTAAGCGGCATCGTCGCAAAGGCGCCGCCGATTTACGTTAAAAATTGTTTATTCGAAATGTATCGGTTACTGGATAAATATTCAAGCTATCGGTATTAAACCCACCTCTAAAATCAGTTAATACGATTCCGGATATGTTTTAAATTAATGTCGTACATAACAAAATAGTTTGTCTATTCTTTTTTTTTGATGTACGATACTTTAATTATAAATAACTGTTTAGTGAGGTTTATCTTAAAGTTTGATCTCAAATTATAGAACCAATGTACAGCAGAAAACGCAGAATTGTTCGTGAACTGCCTCGAAGCCATGGTGGAGACCTGTCTCCCGGGCGGAGACGAGGTGCCCCCTCGCGCGCCGCCACCGGACCCCGACCATCCTGACGTGGACCCCAGATATGCCAGTAAGTAGATTCCACTTAAATTTAATTGCACTTTTTCTTTATTATATTACATGTTATAGATAGATATATTGTTATTTAATTTTATTGACGAGGAGTGGGTTTAGAAGGGTGGGACGTCCGGCGGCGAGATGGGTGGACAACATCGTATAGGGCTGTCAATGGGTGAGACTAGCGCAGGATCGTGGCGGATGCCACAAACTTGATGAGGCCAATTTGCCTCATCAACTAAACTACACTACATATACCTACTTATATACAGAAGTGTCGGGAGCGGTAACAGTGTCGCAAGTACAATGATTTTTTCCCATCTCAAAAAATGCCCAACGCGCCTAAAGAAGTTTTCACTTCAATTATATCAAGCAAGTCAAAAGTAAATCAAAAATAAGTTAATGCAAGTGTATTAAGTTAAGAGGCGTTGTGTTAAGTCATCATCATCATTATCATCCACAGCCCGACTTCACCCATTGTTGGGTATACCCAATACTTTTTTTTTTTTTTTTACG
The DNA here is from genome assembly GCA_963924445.1 of Philereme transversata. Taxonomy (NCBI): domain Eukaryota; kingdom Metazoa; phylum Arthropoda; class Insecta; order Lepidoptera; family Geometridae; genus Philereme; species Philereme transversata. The sequence goes on along the minus strand of OZ004345.1, from coordinate 7,062,220 downwards.
TGAGGAATTCCGTCATGGATATCTTCCGCCTTGGGAGGTGGTGGCGGAAGATTATGTCAGACTCTTACTGATTAAAACCTCACGGGGTTTCTTCTGAACACCTTTGGTCGATGCTGTGGGTACGCTTTGCATTCTTCCATGGCTTCAACGGTGTTGGCTCCTTGCGAGTCCCATCTATTTCCAATTGTCCCGCCTTATCCCTGGTGTGAGAAGTGCGCGGAACCTCCACGCACGCCACCTTTGACACACGGCTTTGAGTTAGTGGGCGACGGACACTACACAGTGTCGTCGCCCAAGCCTTTATTATGGGGGACGGATATCGTGGAGGTTTCTCCTCCTACCCCTGAGTCTCTTTCTGCGAATGGGATTGGTCGTAAGAATTTCTCTATCCCTCTCCGCAGCCTCCTTGGCGGTTAAGACTACCTCGCAAAAAGCCACTACAATTTTCCAGGCCCCCTCACTCACGACCATAGCCTTGATTAAAGCTGGGAGTGAAAGGTCTGTACCAGTCACATTGACGAGTTGCTAACGTGAGGTTTCCCCAACACTTGCATTAACTTATTTTTGATTTATTTTTATATATTTTTGACTTGCTTGATATAATTGAAGTGAAAACTTCTTTAGGCGCGTTGGGCATTTTTTGAGATGGGAAAAAATCATTGTACTCGCGACACTGTTACCGCTACCGACACCTCTGTATATAAGTATATGTAGTGTAGTCTGTTCAAGTTTTCACTTCTGTCGGCACTCCCGGAGTGCCACTATTTTATTATTTCCTCACTGATTTTGGATAATTTGGGTACTTTTATTATGACAATTTATTCTTGGTATTTGTTTATTTGATGAATTTGTTTAATATTTGTTCTTATGTTATCTTGTTATTAATTATTGTTATAATTAGCGTACCGTTCAACTATAAATAAATTAACCTCGCACGCGTGATTTCTCAATTACATTTAGCCCTATGTCTCAATCCGGGTCAATATCTTTAAACAAAATTTCATCGAAATCGGTCCAGCCTTTTAGAGATATGTGATTATTAATAAATAATTTTGTAATATTTTTGTTTTAGGTGTGCACAGACAGTCTACGTTATACTGCTCTGGACAAGACAACTGATTCTTTGAAAAGTGCAGTCAGCCTCAATAATATTCAACATTATCAAAAATATATCTTTTTAAAGTTATACTTCTTTTGGCGCGTTAGGAGAATCAGATGAGTGCATTTTCAGTATGTGACGGAAGTTGCGCGCGGCGATGTAACACACCATGGGGTTAGTTTACGATCTGAAGTTATTAAAGTGGTGTGCAAATTATATATACTATTTATTCACACCAAAGAAGTATAACTTCTTTTTAACGCTATTTTAATGACATTAACACTTTTTTCCGCTCGCATTGTGATATTTAGTATAAATATTGATGTAGTATTTATTTGTAACTAGCTGACTCGCCGAACTTCGTACTGCCTTGACATGCATATAACGCGGGCCAATGTATGACGCCGGTACAAATGTCAATCGGACATTATTAGCTGCATCTATGTATGAGAAAATAAATTTTCGTCATAATTTTTTAAGCGTAAATTTTTTCAATAATTTAATAGGTGTTCTGCTATTTGGGGCGGAGACAAATCCAACAAATCAAAGATCATCAAAATCGGTCAAGCCGTTCTTGAGTTATAAATGGTGTAACTAACCCGACTTTGTTTTTATTAGTGTGTGTATTTAGTGTGATTTATTAGATTTGTAACAGGTAAAGTTAACGAACGTGTAATCGGTTACTCGTCTCACTTGTCACTCAAAAAAAATTTTTTTAAATATATTATTGTATTCTGTTGTTAGTAATAAGTTCGATTCATCACGAGTTTAACAGATATGAATTTAACAGTTAAAATTATTATCGTTTAATGTTAAAAAATATATTGAGAACAGGTACTTTAATTAGCTATATTTAAAACAAATCATAAAATATTTACGTTTTATTGAAGCTGACTGTACCTTTTGAAACTAGGATAATTAAATTTAAAAAATAATAAAATAAGTAGGAAGTGAAACCCCGTGGAAAAATAAATACCTCACATATTAAATAATAAATTAATTATGATAATAATACAGGGTGTGTCAGAAATTCAGCCTAATTCTACTAAACCAATCACTTCACAATTACAATGGTATTGTACGATTTATACACAATCTTTTTGAAATATAGATTGTTGGCAGGGTTTTTAAGTTTTAAAAGGGTGATTGTAAAGTGGTGTGTGGATGGAAAAGTTAGTTCCTTTTTTTTCATCGATAATAAGCCAAGCGCTTGACTACTACCTCACCTGATGGTAAGAGATTTGCTGGACTTTCCAGAGACCGAAGATAAGTTCCAGACGTGCACGGCACGCCACAGACAGCCCAGGTGAATTTCAGGGGTTCCAAGGTCTTAAAGGTTGCGTTACACAGCAATGAGTCCACACACACGATGCTAGAACGTCTATCGGAGAATATGACACGGTCAAGATCGTGCAAACAGAACGTCTGTTCAGCTCGACGCGTAAAAGCTTCCTGGACCGCGTGTCGCCGGGCGCGGAAGCGGGCGACCACCATTAATAGGACGTCCATTAATTACGTTATTAATACAACCCCCCCCCCCCCCCCCCCCCGGTAACATGAGACTCATATCAAATTCATGTTATATAATAATAAAAATAAAATACAAATGTGTGTATTTATTAATGATTGTTTTTATTTTGCAAAAACAGCAAGCAAAAATATAAACAGTCATCTTTTTTAATGATTGATCCTCTTTTAGTGAGACATAAAACAAATTAAACAAACGTTCCTTTAATCTGTTTGGAGCTAAGAAAATATGTTTGAGGGGGGGGCTCTCGCGCGGTTGCCCCTGAGTGTCTCTTCACCCACTCTTACCTTCACTCCACTACGGAGGTCAGCGGCTCCTCCCCCCTTCGCTCCGCTCGACTTCTCCGTGCTTTTTTATAACACTCTAGGGGTGTCAAACACAAGCCTGCAACAACAATCGGGGTGCTCCTACTCATATTATTTTACCAAATATTTTTATAAGTACACATTTACAATAGATCAATTCGATTTTTGAGGATCAAATAATATTGTCCCTTAAACAATGGTATGGCTTCATAATAGGTTTTCTTAGAAATGCAGAATTGGGACCCGGTTTTAAAGCCGCTTTTAATTATTAGACACTAATTTCTGGGACACCCTGTGTTAATTATAATTGAAGATATATTGGTTAATTTAAATAGCTGGCCTATTTTTTATAAGATAAGATCACTTGGGTGATGTCGTTATCTACACTTATTAAAAAAAATATATAAATGGAAGTATTTTTTGCTGTAGTTTATTTTATGCATTTTTTGATTCTGTGATAAATTAAAAAGAAATTCTACTCTATTATACATTAAAACTGTATTGTAAGTATTGTTAATTTTAAGTTTTTAGAATTGTAGCGTTTTTTGTAAATAACATCTTAAATGGAAATCGATGTTTGTCTGTCCGTTTAGTACTAAGAATAAGATCTATGTTTAATTTTTTTAATACTTCCGCGAAATTCTGTCTTTTTAAACATACCGACCGTACTCAACCTAAAAATTACTAGCTTGGTATTGATTATGGATAACAAACGCTAAGGCATGCTTACACAACGATCCCTAAACGTACTTAGTGATTAAACATGTTTAAATTTGACGTACTTGTATGATTTGACTCTTTAAATCATATTTACTTATTAAATACGTTTAGGCATCTTTGCGTCAGTCGCCCTAAATGAACAACGAAAAAGGTTCAAAATTTGACACGACACGAAAAATCGATAGATTCGCCCGCTTCGCCCCAGTGGGGCAATAGCCGGCTGAGACGCAGGACGTTGCGTATTCGATTCCCGACGCAGAACAAATCTAGGCAATAGGATCTACAGATATATGTTCCGGCTCGGGGTTTTTATATAATTACTAGCTGACCCGCCCGCGGCTTCTATCTATCTAGCCCCAAATTACGCATAAATTACAAATTACGCACTGTGGAAACCAGATAACTTATATACTTTTGTTTTGCAAATACATACTTATAATATATAGAAACACATCCCGACCCGGCACAAATATCTGAAGATTATGCAAACGTTTGTTCCGCAGCGGGAATCGAACCCGCAATCTATCTGTATACTTACTAAATTTCATCGAAAGAACAAATATTCTTCAAAGTTTATAGGCTGTTTACAAGTTCACCCTTCCCCCACCCCCTCATCTCCCCTTGAAATAAATATTATTACCTCGTCGAGTGTAGTTATAGGATTGAATTATCGAGTCGAGTACTGGCGCTAAGAGCTGCAAATAAATTCTCAGTAATTTCGCACCGGACTAGCAGTGTGCCCGTGGCAATTAGCAACCTTCCCCGTATCCGTAGGGGGTTCGATTCCCGCCGCAAAAAAAATATTTGCATGACCTACAGATATTTGATCCGGGTCTTGATATTTTTCTATATTATAAGACGTGTGTATTTGCAAAAAAAAGTATACCTATACTTAGTTAAGTAGGTATTCTATCAGTTATCTGGTCCCCATAGTACAAGCTTTGCTTAGTTTGGGGCTAGATAGCACTGTGTGAAATGTCCAGCAATATTTATTAATAAGGGTAAGGTTGCGGGTGCAAATCCCGTCTGGTTCGTAATTTTTAAGATGATTTTAAATTAAATGTTAAGAGTTAAGTTATGTCTGTTTAAATGTTATTTACGTAACGTCTGTTTTCACCAACCATGTCAACATTAATATGTAGGTAGTCAAAATGATCCTTACATTGTCAGTTTAATAAATGTATATGATAAGACCTGTTATGCATAGAGTTGACATAGGTACTACGTGTTTTGTTAAGTAATGACATCAAAAGAAAACACACGGCTAATGGCTAGTAGATACTGTAATAAAATAGGTTTTTTTTAATTATTAAAAAATTAAAATTTTCAAATAACTTTAATATGAAGTCCTAAAATATCAATGAAACAGCCTGTATAAAATAGATAAACAAATCATATTCATTCATCATGTAAGTAGGTACCTGTTAAACTGACTAATGGCGGGTTCCTATATCCGTCGGTAACCGACTACGCCTCGTATCTCCTTGAAAAAGCGTCAAACTAGTGTCAAACTTTTGACATGTTTTCAAGGAGAAACGAGTCTGGCTACCGACGACGGTTAAAGTATCCCGCCATAAGCGGCATCGTCGCAAAGGCGCCGCCGATTTACGTTAAAAATTGTATATTGGAATGATTACTGGATGAATATTCCAGCTACCAGTATCAAACCCACCTCTAAAATCAGTTAATACGATTCTGGATGTGTGTTTTAAATTAATGTCTTACATAACAAAACAGGTTGTATAACACTTAGAATAACCAGCATTGTTCCTGGCTTGTTCACAGAGAAACGGGGGATCGTTTGAAACGTCTTAAAATTGACGTTAGAAAATGATTCCCTGACGGTGACTAACGGTAGGTACTATGGTTGGTGGAAGTTGGCATTAAACAAATAAACACCAATTTTTGAGTACAAAATTATAATTTAAGTTTATAATAAGTATTTGTGTTAGCGTAATATGCCTAAGGCCTAAATGTTATAAAAATATTGTCTAGGGGTCGTCCATTAATCACGTGATGTTGTTTAGCTTTTCGTTAATCCCGACCGACGGAACGTGGTGAGGTATCAGACTACCCTCCCCCCATATCCAACATCACATGTATATTTTGGTACAAATTTCTTAAAATTTTCAGAATATTGTGTTTAAATACAGTTACAATCTAATTTAATTCTGGAAAATTATCAACGTGGTAAAAATGTCCAGACAGACATAAAGGTTGCAAGTCGCGCGTTCAACGACAAAAGAAATATGCGTGATAACTTACTACAACACCCCCCCCCCCCCCCCCCCCCCGTTCGAGTCTCACGTGATTACTGGACTCTAATTATTAGTGAAATTTGCCACAACTATTGTTTTTTTATACTTTTTTAAAAGATCAGATAATTTCGATATAAAGTCAGCCTAAATGATGCAAACTCATACCCAAAAAACGACGCGTGGATGCATTTTTTGGGTGTAGATTGTTAAACATTGTTGTTTTCAGTATTATTTTATTTATGATAAATAAATATTGTGAGTGTATTGAATGCGGAAATAAAGTGTAGAAAATATTTATTTTTTATTTACAACTATGTTATGCCCGCGACTTCTTGCGCAATTTTCCGGATCGACAAGTTTGACAACAGCGCTACCTACCCGCGGGGTTATTGTGTAAAAAAATCCAAGTTCGATTTATGTGACAGATTTCGACTTTGGCAATTATTTCGAGGATCAACTGTCAAATTCGCATTGTGTCATTGTGTCTGTCAAGACGAACGAAACCCCTTTTGAAGTAATATTTCGCATTGACTAAGAAAAAAGTTTGATTGACATCCGAAAGAGGTTTAAATAATGTCATATGTTTCCGAAAAGTGAGATAGGGCTAGGGTTGCCAACTTTTCTTAAAATAAATAACGTATTTTTGGCTTCTAGTACAAAATCGCTTCTTGCGCAAAGCCACATGCTCGCCTTTGTACTTTCGCAAACGTTCGTTTAGAACCTTGTAACTTTTAAGTTATTGGCCATAATAAAAACTAAACTTTTACGAAATTCACAGGGTACTCCAGTGACCCCACAGTGCTGAAATTTGGTATACGTGTAGCTTAATAGTACAAAATCGCTTCTTGCATAAAGCCACATGCTCGCCTTGGTACTTTCGCAATCTGCACCGGGATATAAAACTAGAGTATTGTCGTGGCATCCTCCCATATGATGTGGGTTTCTTATGAGGATATTATTTTGTGGCAATATGCCATTTAAGAAATTTATAGACGGCAAGACTCCACGAAAGCTACATTGGAAAAGATCTAATAAATACCTAATATTTCATAAGAAAGTTACGTACCATTAGTTTACTTCATGATCTTGTATGTGATTCCCGCTATTTAGATTTATTTCATATTTACTGCTTCGCATTTTATTGATATTTCTTCTTCCTTGTGATTTTATAATTTTATGGATCCATGATTCTACCGCAGTAGAACCATGAACCCAACGTCTCTAACGCGAGACCCAAACCCTTACAATGAAGGACTTTGACACGTGGACCTTAAGGCTGGAGGAAATATTAACCAATAAGTTTGCATGAATAGAATTGCATGCTATCCTATTGGTTAATACTTCTTCGTTTCTCCGCTCCGCCGCCTCTCTCCGCGTCAATGGACAGGCAGCCTTAACCAGATAAAATTCTACAGCCTGGCTTCGAAGATTAGCACCCAGTTCCATAGTACCAGTTTCAGTGGGCACACAGTTTAACCCGGGCCCGGATTCCGAGGTTCCGCCGCGGCAGATACCCCATATACTTTTACATTCTGGGAGATCCCGTCATTTGCTGGACCAGAAGCTTAAAGCCACATCCATTACTCAGATTACTCAGACTTAGAACCCTATCTGGAATTCATACTTAGCTTCTACACTTAGCACTTTGCACAGCGATATCACTTATATATATATATATTTTTGACCTTTCAAAACGCCTGGACGAGGCGACGCGTGACCAAAATGCTGGCCAGTATTTTGGCCAACGTTTAAAAATTGCCATTCAAATTGCCAGGCGTGCCTGTTTTCTGCGAAACGGAGCCCATTTCATCTGGCTCCTACTTTTCGTAATGTACCCGTGCCGATTTCTGACCACCTCGAGCTTCTTGGTATCTCATTAACACCCACTCTCAATTTCGGCTCCTACATTGAGTCGAAAGCCCAGCTGGCCGCTAAGAAGCTTGGAATACTTGCAAAGGTGAGGCAATACTTCACACCGGGACAGTTGCTCAACTTATACCAAGCACAAGTCCGATCATGTCTGGAGTACTGTTCTCACCTCTGGGACGGATCAGCGAAGTACCAGCTAGAGGCTCTAGATTCAATTAAGAGAAGAGCCAAGAAGCTCATTTGCAATGACGAGTTAGCAAAAGCAAGGCTCCACAGCCTCGAGCATCGTCGAAAGGTTGCAAGCCTCTCGGTTTTTTATCGGATACATTTCGGAGAGTGTGCTGCGGAGCTTTTCAACCTAATCCCACCATCCCTATTCTATGATCGGACAACCAGACGCTCCGCGTTGCGCCACCGCTACATGGTAGACATACCTCCCATACGCACAAAGCGGTACTCTTCCACCTTTATTATGCGCACCGCCAAGGAGTGGAACGCCTTGCCTGAGTCTGTGTTTCCTGATAACTACAACCTAGGGATCTTCAAGTCACGAGTGAATAGGTTTCTTCTAGGCAAGCGTGTACCATCGTAGACTGCATCATCGCTTACCATCAGGCGAGATAGTGGTCAAACGCTAGCCTATAATTTATAAAAAAAAAAAATTCAACGTGGCAATGCGGCCAGCATTCTGGGCACGTTACCCACTGGCAGCGGCTTGTTAGATTAGGGTTTTATATATAGTTTGCTTTGCATATACTTTATATTATTATGGCATGTATTATTATATATTATATTATGTATTATTATATTATGTATGTTTTATTTAGTAATTCACTTAGTTATTTTAATTTAGGTAGATTTCAAGACTAGTTTAAACGTGTGAGTAAGGGTTGCCATACGGTCTTTGCCCGGAATGCGTGGGAATTCTAAACCGTCCGGAATTTCTACAATACAAGCAGATATGTAATGAGTAAATAAAACATAAAATAAACCAAATATTTTGCTTCGTTCATTCACATGCACGATGCTAACGACATTAATGTTATAATAGGTTGGGGAAAAAGTCTTTTCGCATTACAGTACGTATGAACTTGTAATAAAATCTCTTTGTATCTGGCTGGTTTTTTTTTGTATTATTCAAAGTTTAAATTTTAAAGAAGATAATTCCAAATTCAAATTAGGAAAATGTGTGATTTTTATTTGTTTTTCGTAAGAAACCTAATGAACCGTGTACTCATTTGTGATTCTTTATTACGACGTAATGAAACCGAACCATTTTTGAAGAAGCTGATAACTGGTGATGAAAAGTGGATCACGTACGACAAGAACGTGCGAAAAAGGTCGTGGTCAAAGGCCGGTCAGGCTTCACAGACTGGGGCGAAACCCGGGTTAACTCCCAACAAGGTGATGCTGTGTGTGTGGTGGGATTGGAAGGGCATTATTCATTATGAGCTGTTACCACCAGGCAGGACCATCGATTCTGAACTCTACTGCAAAGAACTGATGAGATTAAAGCAAGAAGTTGAGAGAAAGCGGCCGGAATTAATCAACAGAAGGGGTGTGGTTATTCATCCTGATAACGCTAGACCTCACACATCTTTAGCCACTCAGCAAAAATTAAGAGGTTTGGCTGGGAGGTGTTAATGCATCCGCCGTATAGTCCTGACCTTGCACCTTCAGATTTCCACCTGTTTCGGTCTCTTCAGAATTCTTTAGGCAGTGTCAGGTTAACATCACGAGAGGACTGCCAAAACCACTTGTCGCGGTATTTTGATCAGAAGCCCCAAAATTTCTATAGCAATGGGATCATGTCCCTACCTACAAGATGGCAAAAAGTTATCGAACAATATGGTACCTACATACTTTAGTTACATGTAAATAAACTATATTAAAAAATGTTTTGAATTTTCTTCAAAAATGAGAAGAAACTTTTTCCCCAACCTACAAGTACTTCCCAATTTACAAGAAAGTCAGAAATTTTCATCAAATGTCAGGAATTTACTCCGGAATTTCGATTTATTAATCTGGGAACCCTACGTGCGAAAGAATTATAAAATAACGTAAAGTAACCATAGATCATAGAGAAATACCACAGATAGGTCTTACCATAGAGTACATATCCATAGATTTTACATGTATTGCCATTTTAGTATTTAGATTTTGCGCAGAGTCGCGACATTCATAGCAAAGTTCATGAAGCTCGCTTCCAAGCAACATTATGAACTTGCCACCAATCACCCGAATCCTCTGGAATCCAATACCATACCGGACTATCCGCCCGTGAACAAAACCCTCCGACGACCGAGACACGTTCTCGGGGGTTATTTTTCAGTTTTTGTGCCTGACATGAGTATTTACCGCCCTGCCGTACGCGCTCTGTTGACTGGTTATTATTATTTTTTTTTGCGCTATCTAGCCCCAAATTAAGCAGAGCTTGTACTATGGGAACCAGATAACTTATATACTTTTTTTTATGTAAATACATACTTATAATACATAGAAAAACAGCCAGACACGGAACAAATATCTGTAGATCATGCAAACATTTGTTCCGCGGCGGGAATCGAACCCGCTACCTCCTGCGTCTCAGGCGGCTATACGCCCACTGCGCCACGGAGGCAGTAAAATTGACCGGGCCGTCATTGTACTAGCGGGGTCCTAATAACTTTTGAGTATCTGTGGCATCGTACAATATGGTAGATAAGCTTAGTTATACGTCGGGTTAACAAATAAAAAAGATACCTACATACGCGATAAATACCCGTTTAAATCAGTGATTAAATAAGCTAGTTGTCTAACATTCGTCGAGCAGCATTTTAACCATTTTCTCGAGATTCAGATAATAAAACAAGAACATTTTATAGATAAATTTATTTGTTGCGTAGAATCCGTCCCTTTAATATAATTGTGCATCCCTTTAATAAAGTGGCGGTGCCGCATCGTAGACATGTGTCCACGCCCTAAATCCAGCACTGAACACGGGTAGAACTAATGGTTAATATTGTTGTAAAACAGGGTATTTTCAAATTCATTACCAAAGAAGAGACACATTTTTAATCACGTTTTATATTTAACATATGCACGAAAAACGTTAACGTTATAACGAATAACGATAACGTTTGCAGAAAAAGATTACATACGAGACAAAATTGTAGTTTCTTAACTTACATTCCAAATAACTAGAACTCCGTAGTTTAAGTGCTACGAGGCATTATAGAGTACATATAGATACTCGTAGAAAACAACATTTAGCCGAGACGAACAACAAAGTACAAAACTGCTAATAATAGATAGAAAAGATTCAGACAACTTTTTAATAATCACAGATTATGGACCATACCACAAAAAAGTTCAATACCCCGTCTAAAAAGATCCTTAGCAATTTTTCTTTTTATTTTGCTGGATATTTCACTCAGCGCTATCTAGCTCCAATCTAACCAGAGATCTACAGATATTTGTTTCGGGACTGGATGTGTTTCTATATAATTATTATAAGTATTCTATCAGTTATCTGGTTCCCATAGTTCAAGCTCTGCTTGGTTTGGGGCTAGATAGCGCTGTATGAAATGTTCAGCAATTTTTTTTATAGTAAGTGTTGTCCATAGAGATAGGACAAGCTTATGGCCCACCTGATGTTAAGTGGTAACCATCGCCTATAACAGAGAGTTGCCTCGTAGGTCACGCACTTTAGCAATGTACGATACACTGACCTGCGTCCATCAACTTGAGGCATACAGGTGTAAAGCCTCGTGTGCCTGTAATTTCACCGGCAACCATACCCTTCAAACTGAAACAAAGCAATGCTGCTTGGCGGCAGAAATAGGCATGGTGGTAGTACTTCCCCGGGCGAGCCCTTTCACAAGAAACTCTACTACTCTCAAAATGTATTTATAGTGAAGCAATTGGTTTCGTAGGTTTGGGGCCCAGGTGTTTAACTTTTTTATGGTAAGGTCGCTTTCACATTTAGGCGACTTTAACAGCGTGACAGACGCGCGACAGTCGCGCGACCATCACCCAGTCATAATTTCATATATAAAAAGAAGCGCGGCCACCGCGTGCGCTGTGAGCCAGTGTTGCAAGTGCACGGGATTGTAATTACAGACTGCACAGTGAGCACTAGCTCATTCTAATACAATAATAAATGTTTCGATGTCAATAGTTTGACATCGAAACATTTATTATTGAAATACAAATTGACGAACAAATGGCCCAGTCATTTAGTTTTAAAGAAGGAGGTCACCGGGAAACTTTTGCGGGTTTAATTTTGTATTCATGTTTTTATAGTAAAATGAGTCGGAAAGGAGATATTATCAAAAAACTGCCATTAGGCGTCCATTTTCCAATATGGCGGCGCGAACGGCAAAGATGAAATGAGGAAAGAGCACATCGTAATCTATAAAATTACACATTTTTAAAACTCCCGAATTACTTTCCAGGTAAAACTAACAACTGCTTGGAGTAACATGCGTCCTGTTTAATGTGAGTCAAGAAGCGACGATTCGACGACGCAGCCGCGCTGGCGTCCTAATGTGAAAGCTTAGTTAATGTTTAGAGGAGTCGACCCCGGCAGTTGGGAGCGCCACAGTAGCAGTAGAGCACCTTGCCGGGCACGGAGCCGATGTCGTAGTTGTAGTTCCACGTGAGCTCCGTGCCGGCGCGCACGTGCGACAGCGCGAAGAACGCGACCCACGGGAAGCGCGGGTCGTGCGTGTCCACGAACACGTTCTGCACGAACACGTTGGGGTGGCACGAGTGCTGCAACATACACACCATCTTATGTACTAGCTGTTGCCTGCGACTTCGTACGCGTTACACTACTAAATGTGTAGGTAACCAAGAAATAAAGCTAAACTCGCTGTTGCAACTTGACTTAACACCCCATTATTATCCCACGGGAACTGATTTATGGGATAAAAAGTAGCCTATGTGTTAATCCGGGTTATAATCTACGTACATACTAAATTTCATCGAAATCGGTTAAGCCATCATGTAAGTAGGTACCTGTTAAACTGACTAAGCGGCATCGTCGCAAAGGTGCCACCGATTTACATTAAAAATTGTTTATTGGAAATGTATCGATTACTGGATAATTATTCAAGCTACCGGTATTCAATCAATTTCTAAAATCAGTTAATACGATTCTGCATATGTTTTTTAAATTAATGTCGTGAATGCAGTGACAGACTGTATAGTATATCGATTACTTTATTATTTCATTTAGAAAGTTGTGCGAGGCGAGACGCAGTGCGGAGCGGATCGCACTCGCCCTGATGAAGGTTCACGAATTGAACCGAGACATTGTCGGTCGAAACACCGATAAAACGGTACGTGATAAATCCCGTATTTATAATAATTACTAGCTGACCTGCCCGCGGCTTAAAAAGAACAATTAACCAAACATTACAACATCTAATTCTAAAAACCAAAAACCAATTTTAAGAAATACCATACATTTGGTATGTCGATAGATTATGACCTGCATTGACACATAGGCTACTTTTTACAGACAAGCCACGCGTGCGTAGTCGCTGGTGGAAGCTAGTAAGTAATAATTTTAAATCTTAATTACTATCTTTGACGTTATGATGCCACTAGTTGTATACTTACATTAAGATAACGTCCAATGTTGCCCTGAACCTTAGCATCCATGATGTAGCAAGCTTCGTCTCTGCCGAACAACGTACGGACAGACACGCGCGAACTGAAACATTGTACGTATTTATAATCATTTACAAATATAAATTGCGTTTAGCGTCGGACCACGCACAGTTAAGGTTAGTCATAAATATATATTTATCTATCAAATAGTATTTTTATCCGAAAATTTACGGAAAATTCCAAGATTTTTAAAAACATCTCCAAAATTTTCAAGACTAGACGGGACTTGAACCCGCAACCTTCCCCTTGATACGAGGATATACTGCCAATTGTGCTTCAGGCTCTTATCATGTCAGGGGTCGAAATTAGTGAGATGATTTAGATTACGACTAAAGCGCCGTTAGCTCCATCTACAGGTAAACTTAGACAGTTTTTTTGACCTGCTCAATGGCAAACGTTGCAGTTTAGTTTAGTTTTGTAGTTTGCAGTTCCTCGTATCAAGAGAAAGGTTGCGGTTCAAGTCCCGTCTAGGCTAGAAAATGTTTAAGATGTTTTAAAAAATCTTGGTTATATTTATATGTATAATAAATACACACATCACTATAAAAATAAGTGGGATTGACAGGATGTGCAAAAATGACTTTTGTCATAAGTATTCATAAGGGGGCGTCCTTTAATTACGTGAGGTGTTAAGGGGGGGTCGAGCCGAATCTTGCCCAATCTTACATGGGGGTGAGGAGGAGGGGTCTCGGCAAATATCACGTAATTTTTTGTTCTGTCATAAACAGTGTTAAATTGCGAGAAAATTGAATTAAATTAAAGATAAACATATTTCTTGACTACTAAGTTATTTAATTTTATTCGTTTTAATTTTATCACTGTAATTCTAGATTACGAGAGAAGCCATCTTGAATACTTGTCTTAAATAAAAATGATGAAGCCAATTGTCTATGTTTAAATAAGTGCAACGCATTTAAACTATGAATACTAATTTTGAATAATCTCACGTGAGATAAGTGTGGGGAGAGGGGGGTCGAACCAAATCTCACGAATCTCACGAGGGGGGGAGGGATCAAAAATCTTCGAAAACTCCTCACGTAATTAATGGACACCCCCAAACCAAACAGATAAAACCACCCACGTACAAAATGTTTAGCTGAAAATGTCTCTCACTCAGAGGAACAAACAATAATAAATAATTTAATCCTTACAAGTAACTTTTAATAAAATAAAACCGACTTATCCAAACTACTGAACCAATTTTAATGAAATTTCGATGGAACCAATCTGAAAGTATATCCTTTCAAATAAAAAAATAATTATCTAAATCGGTTGATAAATGATGGAGTTCTGAGGTAACAAACATAAAACCGAATTGCGTCCCTATAAAATTTGAGGGTTGCCCTCGAGTTTTTTTGTGGTCCCATTATCAGATCCTGACTTGGTGCCAATGTATAATATATAAAAAAAGATTCTGACGAATTGAGAACCTCTTCCGTTTTTGTCGGTAAAAAAAAGGTTATCCAGTAGGCTGAGTGTGATCATTCCGCTCGATATACTATAAAGTATAGTATTTTTATCGTATATTTTATATAGTATATAATATAGTAAATTTTATTGTAATAGTATGAAAGTTCGCACTCAGACTGCAGTAAGGCTGTATGATTACATTTTAAAATACAAAGTTGATTTTGCATTTGATTTGAAAGACAGACAGACGGGCAGGGCAAAACTTCACGAACAATGGAAAGGGTTCCGATTACTTTCTACGGAACGCTAAAACATGCAACATTATTAGCAGATCTTTTTAACAATATTCTTAAAAGATAACATTTATCTCTATACGATACGATTTGTTCATCAGCTATCAGATAGATATCAGAAAAAAACTTTTTATAAATGATTGAATTATCTTTATATACCGTACAAGCTAGACACAACAGCAGAAAAAAAACAATAACAAATAAACGTTAGATTACTGGGCGGTCTTTTCGTTAAAAAAGCTATCTCTTCCAGACAACTTTTGTATGGAAGGATCTTTGCATAATGGAAGATTGAATGAATGATTTCTTTTCTATTAAACCATACAAGCTAGATTCAACAAAATGAGAAACAGGTTATATAATGGGCGGTCTTATCGCTAAAGAGAGCGATCTCATTCAGACAACCTTTGGATTTATTGATTAATTTCCAAGAGTGATTACCTGTGTTTAGATATGAGATCTTTGTCGACCATCCCGGCTTGAGCTGTGAACCGAGATGGCTCCCGAACTGAAAAAAGCAAACATGATTATTATTTAATATATTAAAATCTCGTGTCACGGACTCACGGTGTTTGTGGTCGCACTCCTCCCAAACAGATAGACAGATTATTATTTTTTTGTATATTGAGTAGGTATGCGAATAGGTCTCAGTGAGTCTCAGCCGGCTAAATGTTGCGATAGATGTCACTACAAGTAGGTACCTTCTTCATCATCGCTGATCGTAATGCAATCGTTCTTCGTTTTTGCTTCTTCATTCTTCTTCTCCTCTTTCTTCTTCGCTTTCTCGCGTTTGCGGAGACTTTTTCTAGAAAAACAATCAAATTAAATCATTGAAAAAACTATTAATATAATGATAATTCTACTTAGAAAACTTTCGTTATTTATTTCAATCATTATTATAAATACGGGATAAGAAACATTGTCGGTCAAAATACCGATAAAACGGTACGTGATAAATCCCGTATTTATAATGATAATTCTATTAGCATTAAGTCCTCCTAGCACTACCATAGCCCGTCGTATATATACTAGCCCGTCTTTCATTATTTTTATAGCAGATTAGCAACGTCGCATAATATAAAGTAGCCAAGGAAGCTAGACACATTTTTTATTTTTTTCTTAACCTATACTTTCCCACTGCTGGACGAAGGTCTCCCCCATGTTCCTCCACATCTCACGATCACTCGCCACGTCCCGCCAGCCATCCTGGAACGCATCGAGGTCGTCACGCTAACCCTTCCTCGGCCTGCCTCGGCTTCAATGCCCATCTGCAGGCATCCATTGTGTGATGACTGTTGCCCATTTGTCTGTGACCATACGACTGACGTGACCCGCCCAGTCCCACTTAAGCCTGGCAGTCTTGTCACCTACATCTGCGATGCCGGTCTTCGCGCGTAGTGTGGTGTTACGGATCCTGTCGATTCTCTTTACCCCTAACACGGTGCGTTCCATGGCTCTTTAACAAACCTTGAGTTTAGACTTGAGATTCTGTTAATGGTAATAACCAAGCTTGGGCATCATAAGTTTGGGACGGGCAAAATATACCTGTCGATGAGTTTACGCTTAAGTGACAATGGAAGGTCTCCCTTCATTAGCGTCTTCATGGACCAGAAGCTCCTGCAGGCATTTTCAACGCGGCGGTCGACCTCTTTATGCTGTTTTCGAAGAAGACAATCTGGCCCAAGTAAATATACTCATCGACGCAGTATAATTCTTGCCCGTCTACCATGATTTTGTGTTTGTTGGTGTTAGTCATTAGTAGTGTCTATGACCGATTCGTCATTAGTCCAACCTCAAGGCTTGCAGTGCTCAGGTCTTGGAGCATATTTTGGAGTTCTTGTGATGTGGGGGCAAAGAGAACAAAATGCGCAAGCGCAGGTTTGTAAGCTTCTTATCTCCGATAGATACACCAAGAGTCTGCTAGTTTTCTGAAGATTTCTTCTAAAGTATTCGTGAAGAGTTTCGGGGAGAGCGGGTCACCTTGCTTCACGCCTTTGTCGATTGTAAAATATGGGCCAGCTGTTGTTAGTTTGATATTCGCGGTGCTGTTGTTGTAGATGGTTTTGATGAGATTGATATAAGTTGGATCAATTTGTTGGTTCTTGTGCAGTGAAGATGACGGAATGGTAAATACTGTCAAAAGCCTTCGTGTAATCCACGAAGGCAAGGTAAAAAGGTTATTAAATTCGTGATATTTTTCGAGAATTTGGCTAAGCGTATAGTCAGTTGTCGAAAAGTCAGGGCGGAATCCGACTTGTTCGGGGGGTCGGTGGCTATCAAGCTTACCGCCTATGCTGCTTTGAATGGTTTTTTGAATATCTTAAGTTTTTAAAGGGAAATTAAACGTAATTTTGAAATAAAAATACTGCAATGTTATTTACTGTTTTGGTACAAATTAGTATATGAACTATTTTGCTCATTTTACAAATCATCATCGTTGTCGTCTTAACTGATAGCATACTGCCTCCTCCCTCAAACGGTACTCCAACCGTTCCTGTGCTTATTCTGTTTCAAATCCTATCCTCTACGGCCTTTATATAGTCCTCTACCGGGCTGATGGTCTGCCTTGGCCCCGGGCTATTTGTTTAACTGACGAAGTGAGATTGTTTTAGATAAATTTTGATATTGAGATTTTGGCATATAAACCATACTTCTGACGGGGTATCTCCAAACAACGCCATCTATTACGCTAGTTGGAACTAGTTCTTTTTACATCTAAAATGAAAAGCCCCTATTGAAGTTCATCATAATAGTACGTACTTGAACTCCATGTTGCTGTGCGGTAGATACCGGTCCGGTCGGAAATCTCCATCTTCCTCCGGATCCATTTCTTCTTCCGATTCCGAGGTTGGTTCCGATTCGCTTCCGGACTGACGAGTTTTCTGTTTACAAACAAATAAAAAATTAAAACTATTTTATTTTAGTAAGTAACAGAGAAGCTATTGGTCGATGAAGGGCAACCTTCCAATATTACTGAAGCGCAAACTCATGGGCATGTCAATCCTTCCCGTTCTATCCGTTGACGACCTCCGTGGTGCAGTGGGCGAATAGCCGGCTGAGACGCAGGAGGTAGCGGGTTCGATTCTCGCCGCGGAACAAATGTTTGCATGATCTACAGATATTTGTACCGGGTCTGGTTGTTTCTCTATATATTATAAGTATGTATTTACAAAAAAAAATGTATTTAAGTATTCTATCAGTTATCTGGTTCCCATAGTACAAGCTCTGCTTAGTTTGGGGCTAGATAGCGCTGTGTGAAATGTCCAGCAATATTTATTAGTATTATATTTATTCTAACATATGGCTCGCAAACTTGCGATTTGACAAGTATCCAAAAATCCAAATTCGAAGTTTGCCAATGGGTGATGGAGTGTCCTCCAAAACCAAAATCACTGATGTAGGGGAGAAGGCCGCCCGGATGTAGTGGGACTGGGCCGGTCACTTCTGTCGCATGCCTGGGGGGCTGTGACCCAAAATTACTACGAAGTGGAGCCCTAAGACAAGGCGGCGGCGCCACAAACCACGCCGGAGGTGGCGGAACGAGCTAGACGCCGCCGAGAGGGATTGGCACTGGACCGTTGTGAATGCCGGAAATAGGGGAAAGCTTTTGCCCAACAACGGGACAATATGGGCTAATAGTAATCTTAATATATAAAACAAAGTCGGGTTCGTTCGAACACTTTATAACGGCTGGACCGCCGTTCTCGAGTTATAAAGTGTTTACGGCTGTACAGATTTTGATGGTTTTTGATTTGTTGGATTTGTCTCCGCCCCGAATAGCAGAATAACTATTAATATATCGAAAAAATTCACGCAAAAAGAAATAGTGAAGATAATTCATTGTCTCATACATAGATGCAGCGGGTGACGTACATTGACAGCCCGCGTCATATGCATGTAAAGGTGGTACGAAGTTAAAGAAAGAAATAATATTAAAAATCGCAATCTGATTCTACTACGAGACTTTTAACTATTCAAAAAAAAAGTGTGTGTGTACGTTATGTATGCACGTAAGAAGTTATACTTCTTTAGAGTAACAGAACAAAAATAGCTAAAGATTTGATCCCGTATGCCACAACTCTTTGATTGTAAAAGGAATAATACATTAATAAATATAGTTATGAGTTTTCACGGAAACTTGAGAAACAGTTATCAGCTAACTTCATTACGTCGCTTTTTGGCTGTCGGTGTGAGCGCGCATGAGATAGTTATCAGCTAACTTCATCATGTCGCTTTTTGGCTGTCGGTTTGCGCGCGCATCGTATAAATTTTACCCTCATAACTTTTCCAAACGCGCCAAGAGAAGTATAACTTCAAAAACATATAGTGTCTCCTTTCCAAATACCTTTAAAAGTCCACTATACCTCAGATAGCTTCATATGATCCTATATTTGCACCAGTAATACTGCATCATTACGAGGCATGCCTTTTAAGTTTTGTCGTTTGAAGAAAAAAACACATCTAGAACCTTATAGTACTTTTTATTGTTTTTCAAAGTATTCACAACGTAGCTTAAAACACTTTTCCATTCGCTCAAACCAGTTATTATAACATTTATTCCACTCTAAAGTGGGGTGTTCAAAATGGCTGTCTTGAAAGCGTCGACTGCTTCTTCACCGGACTGGAACCTTTGACCACGAAGACTTTTCTTAATTTTAGGAAATGTAAAGAAATCGTTAGGGCTTAGGTCAGGACTGTATGGAGGATGGTCAAGAATTTCTACTTTTTCCTGCTTCAAATACTCAATCGTTTGACGAGCGCTGTGTGAGCTTGCGTTGTCGTGGTGTAGGATGATGCGTCGCTTTGAGTTAGATTTTCGAAGTTCGGCGATGACTTGTGGTAAACAAACTGTAGTATACCACTCTGCGTTAACCGTTCTACGATCTTCAAGTGCAATAGTCGCAACATGGCCGGTTTTTCCAACGAACGTGGCCACCATCTTCTTTGAAGTGCTTCGAGAACGAACAACTTTAGTCGGCTTTGGCTCGTCTTGAAAGACCCAGATTGTAGATTGTTGTTTGGTATCAGGATCGTAGGCATAGATCCAAGATTCGTCACCACTTATGATGTCGTAGACGTGATTTGACTCCCCTCGGTTGAACCTTTGCAGAGTTTTCTTACACCATCTGACGCGGGCCGCCTTGTGATCGTCGGAAAGCAGATGCGGTATCCAACGGCAAACTAGCTTTCTCACACCAAGCGCTTCATGCAAGATCTTCTGAATGGTTGTCCCTGAGATGCCTAATAGAGCCTCTATCTCTCGATACGTCACATGACGATCTTCGAGAATTAGTTGTCTCACAGCAATGATGTTATCTTCAGTGAAGGCGGATTTTGGGCGTCCTTCGCGAAATCTGTCACTAACACTAGTATGTCCACGCTGGAATTCTAAATACCAGCGTTCGACAGTCCGCAGACATGGGGCTACATCACTGAACACAGATGTTAGCTCTTCTAAACACTGAAGCCGTGTCAGGCCTCTTCTAAAGTTGTAGAAAATTATTGCACGAACATTTTCCTTAGAAAGATTCATTTTCGTACGTGACCTGACAGATTCAAATCGAAACTGTGACTAAACAATAGCATTAATCCTAATACTTTCAACTGTTTTGAGATTCAAAATGTAAACACATTCGAATATAGAACAGTTCCAAATTCAAAATTGCCGGAAAATATGGAAACGACAGAACTTAAAAGGCATGCCTCGTACAATGAACACATAGTCACACAATAATAAAAATGTAAAAGTTTATTTCTCAATCATGACATAATGGCAGAACCGATTTCGATGGAATTTGGTGTGTTGATGACCTGGATTCAAACATAGGCCACTTTTTGCTGACAAATAACGCGTGCGAAGCCGCTGGCGGAAGCTATTATGCGATAAAGTAGTATTACCTTGTCTAGTTTCTTATCAGCTCCGGGTATATCGTCTTCGTAACCCTCCTTCATTCCTTCCACCACCTCGATGTAGTCCAGCTCGGCTAAATACTCATCGCCTTCATTCAGTCCGTCCTGTAATTACAATAGTAGTTATAACCGACTTCAAAAAAGGAGGAAGCTCTCTATTCGTCAGTATTTTTATGTATTTTCAGTGTTAATTCTTTACATGTTGTTAATATTTTAACAACATGTAAAGAATTAACACTCAGAGGTACCTCAGGGATCCCATATAAATTTGACCAAGAACTGATGATGGGAGCCATAAAAAAATTTGTCAATGAAAATTCTTTATCGCACAACATAAAGATAAACTGTACATAGGCAAACTTAATGCTAGACAGCATTCTCTTCCGGTTAACCTTTGTGTAATGTGGACAAACAATTATTGACTGCATTCCGAATCACCGCGCTATCGGCTATCGGGACGCTTGGTCCCGCGTCACCGTGAGCGCGACAACGATGTCCCGTGAATCGTCATAGATGACGACATTATAACCGCCATTTTGCACTAACAACGTCCATGCTCCAAACCGAATTCACCGTGAGCCTCCCTGTCAAAAGTGACGTGACAGCTGGTTGGTTGTGAGTAATAGTGTTCTGTGGTTGGTTGGTTTTATTGTTGTTATAAAATTAAAGAAACACTGACTCTGCGAGCGCGTTCATGAGCATTCCGAATCCTTGACAGTACTCAACTATCATCAGCGCGATAACTGAATCGGTACACAAAATAGCTACGTGAACACTAGCAGCGATTATGCCGTGATTCGGAATGCAGCTATTGTAGGTAGTACATATATGAAAAACTTGTAACTCTTTCATTTGATTGATTGATAACGCTGTATTGCACATCACACTTAAATTAAACAAAAAAGCAATTTAAAAAACAAATAACAAGACAGAAGATAACAAGAAGAGATCGCTAAAAGCGGTCTATTCCAAACAGACAGAAATTTGCAAGGGCATTTGCATGACATTATGGTCGAATAATTATTTACTACGTAAACCAATTTCGATAATTGATCGAGCGAAGCGAGATCTCTAAATCAGCTTGGGCAAATCGCCGTTGTATGTATGTATGTTTGTCCGAGGATAACTTTCGCCGCGTTTATCTGATCGTCGTGAAATTTGGTATATAGGTAGGTACTGATGGCACAATTTTGGTGTGACTCAATAAGCTAAAAATGTGCGGGGTGTTAATATATTGGGGTTCAAGGGGGTAAAAAAAACAAAATGGGACTATCTGGTCAAGTGGCACGTCTAATAAAAGGTCTTTGTAAGTACATTTCGATACTTAAATACTCTGTCACACGATATACACACCGCGTCACATGAATAGGACCAGCATAATTTCATTTGCTATCTAAGATATAAGACAAAATAAATATATAATAATGGTACGCACAAACATTTTTAGGCACGTGAAGTTTAGCTAGAAACAATTGAACTTCTTAAGACTCAGCGAGTCTTTGTAACAATGCCGGTAGGTAATTATGACGCGCCACTTGAATACGACCATTAAATAAAACACAAACAATTTTGCTATTAAATAATATTTATTAAAAAAAAACATTGACTAATAATTAAGGCTTTTTCCCTTTTTTTGAATTAAATCAAAAATCCGAGATGGCATTGAACCATAAAGACTTCTTATGTATTTAATCGGCAGTTTGCTCCAACACTTCTTTATACCCTTTTTGAGTTCTTGCTTACTGTTATATTGTTTGCCGTTCTTATAAAGTTCACGTGACAACCACCCCCATACATTTTCTATTATATTTAGGTCGGGGGAGAGTGATGGCCAGTCGAGAACATCGATATTATTTTGTTGAAACCATTGACGGACATCATGTGCTCTATGAATACTGGCATTATCATGTTGAAAAATGAAACTTTTGTCATCTGTGATACTGCTAAATTTACATATTTCTTTTTTTAAAAGATTTATGTATGTTCTAGAATTTTGTCTACCTTGTATAACTACTAAATCAATCGGCCCGTTGTATGATATTGCACCCCAGGCCATTACTGAGCCTGCATCATTTCGCCGACGCGATAAAATTATTTCATTTTTTCGTAAATCATGAAAATAGTAAGAATACCCGTCAGGGCCATCCAAATTAAATTTTTTTTCATCACTAAATATGACTTTATACCACTCTTTAGTCCAATGCATTTTGTTTCGACCAAACTGAAGACGTTCCGTACAGTGATGCTCTTTTAAACCTGGTTTTCTCTTCATTTTCAAGCGTTTTAAATGTGGACAATTGCGTATAATCTTTTGAACAGTCCTCACAGATGCTTTAGTTCCAACATTATGGGCTATTTGTCTAGCTGTTAGCGTAGAATTCGATGCTTCGCGTAATATTGCTTGGCGCTCTCTTTCAGATGTCGCGAATTTGGTTCTGCCTGATCGTCAAGAAAATTACTTATTACCTGGTGTGAACGCCCTATTCTTTTTGCAATTTTTCTTAAAGAATAGCCCTCTTCACAAAGAATTTTTATTTTTCCTATTTCCTCGAGTGTCAAACACTTTTTCCGACCCATATTAATTAAAAAAATTATTATATCGTCACGACTTGATGTTGTTCACTTAGTTATGCATAATACGTATGCACTGTGCCGTTTTTGTTTTACAACTGAGCCGCGCAGGGGGGGGGGGGAAAGTCATTGGTCGTATTCAAATGACGCGTCACGTTACCTACCTAAGCATCGTTCGCGGTCACACTGGGCGCTTAAAAAGTTCAATTGTTTCTAGCTAAACTTCACATGCCTAAAGATGTTTATACGTACCATTACTATATATTTATTTTGTCTCATATTTGAGATAACAAAAGAAAACATGCTGGTCCTATTCATGTGACGCAGTGTGTATAATGCAGTTGACCAGAAGAGTTGTAATTGTATATGGGACTTGGCTTTGTTTTTTGGGATTGGCGTCTAGCGTGTAGGTTCTCGAGACGACCGGCCCCATACGAGGCATGCCTTTTAAGTTCTGTCGTTTCCATATTTTCCGGCAATTTTGAATTTGGAACTGTTCTATATTCGAATGTGTTTACATTTTGAATCTCAAAACAGTTGAAAGTATTAGGATTAATGCTATTGTTTAGTCACAGTTTCGATTTGAATCTGTCAGGTCACGTACGAAAATGAATCTTTCTAAGGAAAATGTTCGTGCAATAATTTTCTACAACTTTAGAAGAGGCCTGACACGGCTTCAGTGTTTAGAAGAGCTAACATCTGTGTTCAGTGATGTAGCTCCATGTCTGCGGACTGTCGAACGCTGGTATTTAGAATTCCAGCGTGGACATACTAGTGTTAGTGACAGATTTCGCGAAGGACGCCCAAAATCCGCCTTCACTGAAGATAACATCATTGCTGTGAGACAACTAATTCTCGAAGATCGTCATGTGACGTATCGAGAGATAGAGGCTCTATTAGGCATCTCAGGGACAACCATTCAGAAGATCTTGCATGAAGCGCTTGGTGTCAGAAAGCTAGTTTGCCGTTGGATACCGCATCTGCTTTCCGACGATCACAAGGCGGCCCGCGTCAGATGGTGTAAGAAAACTCTGCAAAGGTTCAACCGAGGGGAGTCAAATCACGTCTACGACATCATAAGTGGTGACGAATCTTGGATCTATGCCTACGATCCTGATACCAAACAACAATCTACAATCTGGGTCTTTCAAGACGAGCCAAAGCCGACTAAAGTTGTTCGTTCTCGAAGCACTTCAAAGAAGATGGTGGCCACGTTCGTTGGAAAAACCGGCCATGTTGCGACTATTGCACTTGAAGATCGTAGAACGGTTAACGCAGAGTGGTATACTACAGTTTGTTTACCACAAGTCATCTCCGAACTTCGAAAATCTAACTCAAAGCGACGCATCATCCTGCTCCACGACAACGCAAGCTCACACAGCGCTCGTCAAACGATTGAGTATTTGAAGCAGGAAAAAGTAGAAATTCTTGACCATCCTCCATACAGTCCTGACCTAAGCCCTAACGATTTCTTTACATTTCCTAAAATTAAGAAAAGTCTTCGTGGTCAAAGGTTCCAGTCCGGTGAAGAAGCAGTCGACGCTTTCAAGTCAGCCATTTTGAACACCCCCACTTTAGAGTGGAATAAATGTTATAATAACTGGTTTGAGCGAATGGAAAAGTGTATTAAGCTACGCGGTGAATACTTTGAAAAACAATAAAAAGTACTATAAGGTTCTAGTTGTGTTTTTTTCTTCAAACGACAAAACTTAAAAGGCATGCCTCGTACTGCACGGTAGCCTGGTGGACGGACCTGCGCCATTCAGGTTGTCGTTGTGCGAGCTCTTCTCAGCCTTCGCATGGGATGTCACATGCAGACAGGTGGCGTTTTCAAAATAGAGCAACTAGGTCAACTGGGGTACTACAAAAACACCAGGTAGGGCTAATGGGGATGTTCTAGAATAGGTTTTTTTCAAATTCCATGAAAAGTTTTAAATTTTCAAACAACCTTATCATCAAGTCCTAAAATTACAATGAAACAGCCTGTATCAAACAGGTAAACAAATCATATTCATTCATCATGTAAGTAGGTACCTGTTAAACTTACTAAAGCCGCGTTGACACGATCAGAGCCAGCTCGGACCGAGTGAACTCGGATACCTACACGGACGCAACTCGGATTGTAGCAACCTCTAATCCGAGCCCACTCGGACGACGGCGTCCGATCTAAGTAGACTCGGACCGTGTTCTACTCATCCGAGCTAGATCGTATACGAGTTGGAAAACAAAATGGCGGCTAATAACAACAACCAAAAGTCTCGTGCGAAAAAAAAGTGGTCTGAGCGTGAAACAAGTAGATTTGTACTACGAATCAGAACTGTAACTGTACGAATCAGAAGAGGTTCTCTGGAATGTACGGTTAAAGGAGTACAAAAATAAAGATGCCAGGAACGCGGCCGTGCAGCGACTAATACGAAGTATTGATTTGAATATCACTGTCGACAATGTAAACAAAAAAATCATCATTAAAAACAAAAAACAACATTCGGAGCACTTATATCCAAGAGAAAGCAAAAATTAAAAATTCTAAGGGCACTGGATCGGGAGCGGAAGAAATTTATGTACCTACCACTGGCGTGGTATGAAATAGCGGACCGATTTTTCCTCTTATCAGCAAGTCTGCGACAATTCCGATGCCACTACGCACGAAATCCGTCATTTTTCGATGTTGACTGATGAAAATAATTGGAATAATGACGAAAATGATCCGAGTGAACTATGATAGTATCAACAGCTATCCTAGTACACTCTTATGAAGCTACTCCTACGAATCCACTCGGTCCGAGCTTGGTCCGAGCTGGCTCTGATCGTGTCAACGCGGCTTAAGCGGCATCGTCGCAAAGGCGACGCTGATAACGTTCAAAATTGTTTATTGGAAATGTATCGATTGCTGGATAAACATTCAAGCTACCGGTATTAAAATTAGTTAATACGATTCCAGATATGTTTTAAATTAATGACATAACAAAACATCTGACATTCGATGTCGCACAAAGGTTGTGGACGTGGGTATGAGGATCGCAGGGCTGAAGTGGAGATGGGCTGAACACTTGGCTAGGAGGGATGACGGGCGTTGGACGAAGACGATCACAGGGTGGCGGCCAAGGGATGCTCGTAGACCAAGAGGCAGACAACCCGCCCGATGCTTGAGTGACGTTGTAAGCGTAGCTGGGTGTCAATGTATGAGACTCGCAAGAGACCGGAAAGAATGGCGTAATAAAGAGTACGCCTATACCCAACAGTGGGTGCAGACGGGCCGAGATGATGATGATCATGATAACAAAACAGGTTGTATGTACTTTAGTAAACTCACCAAGTTAGCGGTGGCGTCAGTCAGTAGATTCCCCGCGTAGACGCAGAGGAAAGATCCTTTAGGCACGTCGTTCAGTGCCCGAATGCCCCAACCACGGTTTATGGTTTTAAATACCTGTAAATAAATAATGGGCATTTCACACAGCGCTACCCAGCCCTACACTAAGCAAAGCTTGTACTATGGGAACTAGATTAGTAATAGTAATTTTTTTTTAAATACGTACTTATATTAAATAGAAACAAATATTTGTTCCTAAGCGGGAATCAACTCGCAACCCGTGTCTCAGCCGGCAATTACATCATAACAAGTAATTATTAATAAATATATCACATTGCAATGTTCCTCTTTCTTCTTTTTCCTGCCCTTTCCCCACATTACGTGGGATCGGCACAACATGTATTCTTCCTCCACATCACTCTATCAGCCGGCATCTCCGTTGTCACTTCTCTCCTACCCATATCATTCTTCACACAGTCCATCCATCTCTTCTTCGGCCTTCCTCTACTTCTATATCCATCCACATTCATATCTAACACTCTTTTTTAGTCACATGATTTTCTTCCCTCCGCATGACATGTCCATACCACGCTAGCCTCTTACTCCTCAACTTTTCTATCACTGGCGCTACTTTTAAACTCCCTCTAATATAGTCATTTCTTATCTTATCCATTCTCGTTCCCCCACACATCCATCTCTACATTAGCATTTCCGCCGCGTGCACTCTTTTTCATCCGTCCCTTTCGTGGCCCAACACTCATAACCATACATTGAGACAGGTTTCCAGTGTTGTTCTTTACATTAAATATAAATATATAAACTTACTTGTAATTTTAAATTGAGAGGATGCTGTGCAACCCTGTTCAAACACGTCTGCTTGCATTTACACCTACAAACAAAATTACTTATTTACTTACCTATACTTTAAATTACCTATACTTATTTATTGATTAATAACGAAGCGAAGCGAGATCTCCAAATCAAGTTGGGCAAATCGGCGTTATATGTATGTTTGTTTGTCCGAGGATAACTTTCGAAGCGTTTATCCGATCATCGTGAAATTTAGTATATAGGTAGGTACTGATATCACAATTTTGGTGTGACTAAATGAGCGAAAAATGTGGGGGGTTGTTGAGATATTGGGGTTCAAGAGGGGTAAAAAAACTCAAAATGGTACTATCCGGTCAAGTGGCACGTCTTATAAAAGGTATTTGTGAGTACATTTCGACCCCGTTTTTATTTTTAGTTTAAACCTTGTGGTTTTTAAGTTATTAGCCATAATAAAATCTGAACTTTGTCGAAATTCACAGGGTACACCAGTGACCCCACAGTGCTGAAATTTGGTATGCGTGTATTTTTGGTGACACAAATGTAGGGAAAAGTCTAAAATCTCGAATAACGGCAATTTCTACCACAAAAGAGTAACCAATTAACATGAACTCCCGTTACCTGTATTTTGAATGAAACTGTAGGTCAAGTTATATGGTTAAGCATTTCGTTACACGATTTTATTAGTCAAAGATTATGATATTATTTTTTTTTTGTTTTTTGGGAGACTCGGGAGACTTCAATTCGGGGCGAACTACTAGTTAATTTACTACTTACACTAGTTAATAAAAATTACGAATGAAACTGTAGGTCAAGTTACGTGGTTATGCATTTCGTGGCACTATTTTGATAGTCAAAGATTACACATGATATTTTTTTGTATTATGGGAGACTCGTGAGATCTCAGTTTAGGGCAAACCACTAGTTTTTATAAGGCGACATCGTGATCAAACTCAAGCCTATAAAATATAAAAAACCGGCCAAGTGCGAGTCGGATTCGCGCACGAAGGGTTCCGTATCTATAAAAACGGCCAAAAAAACATGTCTGTTGTATGGGAGCCCCCCTTATATATTTATTTTATTCTGTGTTTTTGGTATTTGTTGTTATAGCGGCAACAGAAATACATCATCTGTGAAAATTTCAACTGTCTAACTGTCACGGTTCATGAGATACAGCCTGGTGACAGACGGACAGACAGACAGCGGAGTATTAGTAATAGGGTCCCGTTTTACCCTTTGGGTATGAAACCCTAAAAATGATGAGGTACAAGTAAGGTACCTAGAATTGCACTCGTAGATTCCGGACGGCAGTGGCTCCGGCAGTCTCCGGTACACGTAGCCTACGTTGGGGTCATCCAGCCCTATGGTCTTAGCTCCTTCCAATGTCATCTTCCAGCAAGCGCATTTAGATTTATCCTGTAAACATGTACCTTGTTACCGTCAAGTAAGTTAAACACTGTTTAACGCGTATTTAAAAGATGCTAGATGAAGTTAAATTACACAGTAACCAGTAATATTTAAGATGGATCTTTAAATTTACGATTAAATAGTAAAAATAACACACAGTCCTCGGTACAGTCGCAGTCGCACAGAAACTCAGTGTTCTCTTTGAGCAAGAATTACCCTCTCTAGAATCAAATTTTATGATGGATCTTTTGTTTTATTTATTTTATTTAAATTGAGTTGCCGCCCTTAGGTTCGGACTATATGGCATTCGGGTCTACCCGATCCTGCGAATCCAGAGCATGCCCCGGTTGCTTCCAGGTAAAAATCGGAGTCGGATGGCCTCGGATCGTGTGTAGTCGATGCAGGAAAAAATCATGTTTGGTTGTGCGACGGATTGGTCAAGGGCCGTCAAAAAATGGTCGCTGACAAGCTCGGATGCCATATAGTCCAAGCCTTACAGCGTAAACCAACACGTGCAGAAAGCTAATAATTACAATAGTCACTTACAAAAATAACAATTCAACATATCATTATGTTTTGAAAAGAATAAGTCTATTTCTGGGTATTTTGCAACCAGGGCGTTAAGCAGATAAGAAGGGCTTGAGCGGTAAGAGCATATAAGGCGGTTTGCCTCCTAGACGATCCGGCGTAAACAGTCGACAGCGAGCCAGCGCACTCGGATTATCAATTTTATTGCTTAGCAGCTGGTAATAGTGCATCAGTAACATACACTTGCGAACCTTTTAATGTCTTTAAATTGAGCATTAGACAGTAAGCACTCACCACACAGTCGTCGGTACAGTCGCAGCCGCACAGGAACTCCGGGTCTATGTTGAGCGGCACGCCAGCCGTCGGAGTGCGCTCCGTGTTGTACGAACAGAACTCCGGTAGCGACTCGTCGTAGTAATTCACGCACGGGACGGGCACGTTCTCCTTGCCGTGAGATAGGTCCTGCAATCAAATACATTTATTCAATTAATTAATAATGTCGCAGCTTCAAACCGCTATCTACATAAGAAACGTCTGACGAAAAACGATAAACGCAGCCACATGAAACTCCATCTACAAATGCGATGATAAGTCACTTTTTTAAAATCACTGTTGAGAGCGCATCATATTTCGGAATTTATTAATAATTTAAAGCACGAAAGAATGTTGAGATGGATGTGTGGGGGAACGAGAATAGATAAAATAAGGAATGTTAGAGGAAGTTTGGAAGTAGCGCCAGTGATAGAAAAGTTGAGGAGTTGAGGCTGCCGTGATATGGACATGTAATGCGGAGGGAAGAAAATCATGTGACTAAACGAGTGTTAGAAATGAATATGGATGGATATAGAAAAAGAGGAAGGCCGAAGAAGAGATGGATGGACTGTGTGAAGAATGATATTGGTAGGATAAAAGTGACGACGAAGATGACGGCTGATAGAGAGGATATGGAAGAAAAATACATGTTGTGTCGACCACATGTGATGTGGGAAAATGACAGTAAGAAGGGGATTAATAAATTTAAAGCAACACAAGTATCTTCACAAAAAACGAGTTTTACTGAAGATTTCTGATGGTTCGAGGTGTGCTTCTTGGACATATAGACATACATATACCATCATTTATTCACTACATTTAGTATACATTTTATTCATACAATACAGTTACATTTTAAGACAGAGAAAATACAAAAAAAAAACAATGAAATAGTATAAACGTAAAACGTAAACAAAAACAAGGGAGAACTAGGTAAATCTAATATTGTTTTATATAACAGGTTGGGGAAAAAGTCTTTTCGCAAGTATGTATGAACTTGTAATAAAATCTCTTTGGCTATACTATTTGTATCTGGCTGGTTTTGGTATCATTCAAAGTTTAAATTTTAAAGAAGATAATTCCAAATTCAAATTAGGAAAATGTGTGATTTTTATTTGTTTTTCGTACTGTAAAGACGAGTGAATCTAATGAAGAAATTCGATACATTTTAAAATTTTACTACAAAAAGGTAAAAATGCAACGCAAGCCGCGAAAAAAATTTGCGATGTTTATGGACCTAGTGCAGTGTCTGTGAGAGTAGCACAAATTTTGTTTGAGCGTTTTCAATCCGGAAATTTTGATGTCAAAGATGCACGTTGCTCTGGTCGCCCTATTACGGATAAAATTTATGTCATTTTTGAAAAAGTGGAGCAAGATCGGCATATCAGTAGTTACGACGTAGCTGAAGAACTGGGAATTGACCACAAAACAGTTTTAGCGCATTTGAAAAAAACTGGGTAGGTACACAAAAAAGCTCGATATTTGGGTACCCCACGAGCTCACTGAAAGAAACCTAATGAACCGTGTACTCATTTGTGATTCTTTATTACCGTAATGAAACCGAACCATTTTTGAAGAAGCTGATAACTGGTGATGAAAAGTGGATCACGTACGACAAGAACGTGCGAAAAAGGTCGTGGTCAAAGGCCGGTCAGGCTTCACAGACTGTGGCGAAACCCGGGTTAACTTGCAACAAGGTGATGCTGTGTGTGTGGTGGGATTGGAAGGGCATTATTCATTATGAGCTGTTACCTCCAGGCAGGACCATCGATTCTGAACTCTACTGCGAACAACTGATGAGATTAAAGCAAGAAGTTGAGAGAAAGCGGCCGGAATTAATCAACAGAAGGGGTGTGGTTTTTCATCATGATAACGCTAGACCTCACACATCTTTAGCCACTCAGCAAACAGTAAGAGAGTTTGGCTGGGAGGTGTTAATGCATCCGCCGTATAGTCCTAACCTTGCACCTTCAGATTTCCACCTGTTTCGGTCTCTTCAGAATTCTTTAGGCAGTGTCAGGTTAACATCACGAGAGGACTGCCAAAACCACTTGTCGCGGTATTTTGATCAGAAGCCCCAAAATTTCTATAGCAATGGGATCATGCCCCTACATACAAGATGGCAAAAAGTTATCGAACAAAATGGTACCTACATACTTTAGTTAAATGTAAATAAACTATATTAAAAAATGTTTTGAATTTTCTTAAAAAATGCGAAGAAACTTTTTCCCCAACCTAATATATAATATATAAAACAAAGTCGGGTTAGTTACACCACTTATAATGAAATCAAGAATGGCTTGACCGATTTTGATGATCTTTGATTTGTTGGATTTGTCTCCGCCCCTAATAGCAGAATAACTATTTTAAAATCGAAAAAACTCACGCAAAAAAAATTATGAAGAAAATTAATTTTTTTTTTCTCATATATAGGATGCAGCTAATGATGGCTGATTGACAATTCTACTGGAGCGACGTACATTGGCAGCCCACATTATATGCATGTCAAAGCGGTACGAAGTTCGCCGAGTCAGCTAGTACAATATAATGAATTATGTTTACCTGCGTTAACTGTGGTTGCCTTCACAGAGTGAGCACAGGGAGCGCTTCTATTTTATTTTAATTTAATTCTGTGTATTACTTTATTGGAAATCCTTAATAAATAAATTACATACTGTCTGGTACAGTTTATAAAATAAAATAGCATAATATAATATACACAACCAGAATCTAATTATTAATTAACCTCAACATGGCTAAACAACTGATTTATGTATGGAAGGTAAAGCAGTGCCTACATCACAAGTCCTGTATTTAGTGTAGGTACTGCACGCCAATACTCACCTGTACAAGCCATTATATAATCATATTTTAATTACGTTTAATATAAATATGTTTTTGTTATATGTATATTACTTGATTTGAGAAATAAATTATTTTTTTATTAATGGGACTCAACTCAGCATTATTGCCCGGCATAATAATAAATATTCATTTTAGGCAACAGTAGAAACATACAAGATGTTGAAATTTAATTCTACGGTCCATATAAATATATACCTTAGTGAATAACATACAATACTGCTGGTCACACGCACTAAATGCGTCACATAATACCAGCGCTACAGTACCTATACGTTGCAGTAGCACTCCGCTGAGTGACGACCTATTTTGCTGTCTTATACAGGGTGTTTGGTAATATACTACGATATTCAAGTGACAGTTTCTCAAAACATAAAAAAGACTTCTCGAAAAAACTACTAGTTACATTATTAAATTTTAAAGAAAATCGAGTAAGTTTAGGTAATTAATTCCATATAAAACTTACTGCCTACTCTTGCGATCGACATTCAAAAATAAAGACTGATTTGATATCTCTTTCGGAAATGACTGCAGTTTTTTGGTTAGAAAGGGACAACAAGAGATATATCGAGACACCACCGATACAGTATCTGTAGTTAGATGGCAAGCATTATGCAATAGCACAACATAAATTTCATAAAGTATTTGTTTTTACATGCCAAAATAAATTTCACATTTCTATGGTAAACATTTCACAAATTTATTTATGATGCTCATCAAAATAACCCCTCTAATTTTTGTGCGTATATTATCAAACATCCTATATTTTGTAATAAGTATAACTCTTGTATCACTAGTGGTTCGCCCCGAACTGAGATCCCGTGAGTGTCCAAAAAAAATATTATTCATAATCTTTGACTAAAAAATAGTGCCACAAAATGCACAACCATTTTACTTGACCCACAGTTTCATTCAAATTACAACCAACGTGAGTTCATGTTCATTGGTTACACTTTTTAAGAGTAGAAGTTGCAGTTATTCTAAATTTCAGACTTTTTGCTATATCTGTTTCACTAAACTTCCACGAATACCAAATTTCAACCCTGTGGGGTCACTGGTGTGCCCTGTAAAATTCGTCAAAGTTAGTTTTTATTATGGCTCAAAACCTACAAAGATTAAACTAAAAATAAAAACGGGATTCAAATGTTAATGAAGACCTACCATTAGACGCCACACGTGACCATTTCAGTCTCATTTTGATTTTTTTTTACCCCTCTTGAACCCCAATATCTCAACAACCCTCCAACATTATTAGCTCATTTAGTCACACCAGGATTGTGCCATCACTACCTAAATATAAATTTCACGATGATCGGATCAACGATACACACATACAACGCCGATTTGCCCAAGTTGATTTGGGGATCTCGCTTCGCTCGATCAATAACTCGTGTATTATTAGAATTTAAAATTAACACAAAATAAATATATTCGTGTTTGTACATATTACAATACTTAAAAACAATATTTATAAGCGCTGATATTCTGTCGATACCGCTCCATTTAGCCACTACACCCTGTGAGAATATTGGTAATTATGTAGGTATGGCATGTTGAATGAATTTTTTTTTAAACGGTCGGGTTCGGACCAGAAAACGTTGGCGAGACGAGCAGGAGTGGTGGACTAACGCACAGGATAGAGGCAGATGGAAAGAATTGGAAGAGAAATACACTTGTGAAACCGCGGGCGGAGTCCTATAAAGAAAAAAGTAGAAAATTAAACTGGATCAAACCTACCTTTTTCCCCACAATGCACTTATTCAGCACAAACTCAGCTAAACAGTGCGTCCCCGGGGTGAAGTCGAAGAGATCTACCGATAGATCGCTCTGCAGTATCTGCAGATACTTGTGTAGCTCGGGCATGTTGCGAAGGCGCCGGCCGCACGGCGCGCGGTACATCACCTCTCTGTGACCCTTGTACCGGACTGTTTGTCTGGAAGATGAACTATCTACTTGAGAATCTTAACTTGACAAGAAAGTAAAGTTGGCAAATTCAACAAACTGTCGCATGCCATGAACCCGGCAGTGTACAGTCGGATACCAAAACAAGTAACAGAAGCGAAAAATACAATTTTTTTTTTATATATCAAAATATAATTTGACAACCTGTTTTGTTATGTACGACATTAATTTAAAACACACATCCGGAATCGTATTAACTGATTTCAGAGGTGGGTTGAATATCGGTAGCTTGAATATTTATCCAGTAATCAGTACATTTCCAATAAAAAAAATTTAACGTAAATCGGAGGCGCCTTTGCGACGATGCCGCTTAGTCAGTTTAACATGATGAATGAATATGATTTGTTTACCTATTTTATACAGGATATTGATATTTCAGGCCTTGATATTAAGGTTGT
Organism: Philereme transversata; assembly: GCA_963924445.1. Taxonomy (NCBI): domain Eukaryota; kingdom Metazoa; phylum Arthropoda; class Insecta; order Lepidoptera; family Geometridae; genus Philereme; species Philereme transversata. The sequence continues at coordinate 7,026,992 of OZ004345.1, read as the reverse complement.
ACGATCATTTTAAAATTTCTATGGTAATAAATTTGAACAATTGTTTTTTGAATTTGTTTAAGAGGTTTAATATTTTACCATTACCGTGCATGTAGGTAGGTACATCAAGGATGTAGGTATGTGTGTTTGTCTGGCAATATACCAGGAACACGAGGCACAGGCATAGACTATGTACCACCGTTCCGGCTTCACTTGTTAAGCGGAATGCCTATTATCATTCCACTACCGTCTTCAACAAATTGCCAAATGGTTTCAAGAACTAGCCTATTCTATTATTTAAAAGAAGACTTAAGATTTGGTTGTTGAATAAATGTTTTTATGACATGAATGAATATTTAAACTATAAAGATAAATTTAGACAATTTTATTATTGCATTTAGAGAATTTGACATTTTTAATATTTAAGTTGTAATTTCGACATTATTATTATTATTGTTCTGTATGAATTTGACATGTTTGAAATTAATTATTATCATTATTTATATTTGTATTCAATTATATACCGTAGCGAGTTAGACATTTTTATTTTTTAGTATTATTCTTTATTATCTTAGAGAGGAGGCAGAATGTAAATGATCTTATTTTATAATTGACATACGAACATACATGCATTCATAATGCGAATAAATGATTATGAATTATGAACAAAACCTATATTACAACAATATTAACCATCAGCCCTACCCGTGTTTTCATTTAATGTCGTACATAGCAAAACACGCAGTATGTATATAAGGTGTTTGGTAATATACTGACGATATTCAAGTGACAGTTTCTCAAAACATAAAACGACTTCTCCAAAAAAAAACGAATAGTTATATTATCAAATTTTAAAGAAAATTGACTAAGTTGAGATGAATAATATTATATAAAACTTACTGTCTACTCTTGCAATCGACTTCCAAAACAAAAGCGTAGATTTGCTGCGTAGAGAGGACATAAGTATGTCCTCTCTACGCGCTTTCTGCTTATAACTTCGCTGCGAAAGCGCTGTATAAAGTAAGACATCGCCGCTTGACCACTAAAGCTCCACTAAAGCTGAGCGGAGAGATGTCGGAATATCGGCATGCATATTAGTTATCTTTGCATGGTGTTCTCATCTCTGCTAATCTACGCTTTTGTGGGTTACGGCCTTTATTTTTGGATGTCGACTGCAAGAGTAGGCAGTAAGTTTTATATCGAATTAATCACCTAAACTTAGTCGATTTTCCTTAAAATTTGATAATATAACTAGTAGTTTTTTTTTCGAGAAGTCTTTTTTTATGTTTTGAAAAACCGTCACTTATTATCGTCAGTATATTACCAAACACCCTGTATAATTATGTCATAGTAAATTAACTATCTATACATCCATACTAATTATAAATACGAAAGAAACTCTGTCCCTCTGTCCGTTTGTTACGTTTTCACGACTAAACGGCTAGACTGATCTTGATGAAACTGAACAAGGAAATACTGAGTATCATGAGAAAATTATGACTTTATGGCGCATTTTATGACACTATTCTAAGTCCACGTGGACGAAGTCACTGTTAAACAGCTCATATATAATAAAATGTACGTGAAAAATAATTAATCTAAAAAATGTATTTTATAATAATTATTGATATTAATGTCGGGAAACAAAAAGAATTAAACAAATAAATATGTATGGATTGATATATTTACCTCTCCCAGCCACTCAGCAGTGGTTTCGCCAGCGGGTTGTAAGTGCGCAGGTCCTTGAGCGACAGTAGATCCGTGCGCTTGCATTTGATAGTGCAAGCGTGCGCCGACATCTTGTACGGTTTCACTGCGTTTTTCGGTGTGTAGTACTGTAATATAAAATCTAATCAAATATTCGTATCGGTAAAACTTGACAAATATTCGTATAAGTCAAATATCGGTATCGATAAAACTTGACCAATATTGGTATAGGTTACTCTAGTCAAGTATCCGTATCGATAAAACTTTACAAATATTCGTATAGGATACTCTAGTCAAATATTCGTATCGATAAAACTTGACAAATTATCGTATAGGTTACTTAGTCGAATATCCGTATCGATAAAACTTGACAAATACGAGGCATGCCTTTTAAGTTTTGTCGTTTGAAGAAAAAAACACAACTAGAACCTTATAGTACTTTTTATTGTTTTTCAAAGTATTCACCGCGTAGCTTAATACACTTTTCCATTCGCTCAAACCAGTTATTATAACATTTATTCCACTCTAAAGTGGGGGTGTTCAAAATGGCTGACTTGAAAGCGTCGACTGCTTCTTCACCGGACTGGAACCTTTGACCACGAAGACTTTTCTTAATTTTAGGAAATGTAAAGAAATCGTTAGGGCTTAGGTCAGGACTGTATGGAGGATGGTCAAGAATTTCTACTTTTTCCTGCTTCAAATACTCAATCGTTTGACGAGCGCTGTGTGAGCTTGCGTTGTCGTGGTGCAGGATGATGCGTCGCTTTGAGTTAGATTTTCGAAGTTCGGCGATGACTTGTGGTAAACAAGCTGTAGTATACCACTCTGCGTTAACCGTTCTACGATCTTCAAGTGCAATAGTCGCAACATGGCCGGTTTTTCCAACGAACGTGGCCACCATCTTCTTTGAAGTGCTTCGAGAACGAACAACTTTAGTCGGCTTTGGCTCGTCTTGAAAGACCCAGATTGTAGATTGTTGTTTGGAATCAGGATCGTAGGCATAGCTCCAAGATTCGTCACCACTTATGATGTCGTAGACGTGATTTGACTCCCCTCGGTTGAACCTTTGCAGAGTTTTCTTACACCATCTGACGCGGGCCGCCTTGTGATCGTCGGAAAGCAGATGCGGTATCCAACGGCAAACTAGCTTTCTCACACCAAGCGCTTCATGCAAGATCTTCTGAATGGTTGTCCCTGAGATGCCTAATAGAGCCTCTATCTCTCGATACGTCACATGACGATCTTCGAGAATTAGTTGTCTCACAGCAATGATGTTATCTTCAGTGAAGGCGGATTTTGGGCGTCCTTCGCGAAATCTGTCACTAACACTAGTATGTCCACGCTGGAATTCTAAATACCAGCGTTCGACAGTCCGCAGACATGGGGCTACATCACTGAACACAGATGTTAGCTCTTCTAAACACTGAAGCCGTGTCAGGCCTCTTCTAAAGTTGTAGAAAATTATTGCACGAATATTTTCCTTAGAAAGATTCATTTTCGTACGTGACCTGACAGATTCAAATCGAAACTGTGACTAAACAATAGCATTAATCCTAATACTTTCAACTGTTTTGAGATTCAAAATGTAAACACATTCGAATATAGAACAGTTCCAAATTCAAAATTGCCGGAAAATATGGAAACGACAGAACTTAAAAGGCATGCCTCGTATTCGTATCGATAAAACTAGTTAAATATCTGTACGGTAAACCAGCCAGGCTAGTTAGCCGCTGCTGGTTGGTTTCCTCACGACGTTACCCTTCACCATTTGGAGCACGTGTATTAACATTTTGGGTACAAAAATCCAATAGTGCACGGCCGAGATTCGAACGCACAACCTCCGAACCCTTCGAACCACCAGGACTTTTGAAAATAGATTTTATACTATTATCTGACTTACCACAACTCGACTGATAACGCCTTCAAAAGATGTCCCCGATACAACATTATTAGGCGCTTGCGTTAACGGCGTAGTAGATTTCTTCGCCACAGATCTTTGGCGACGCAATTCCTGTAAATCAATTTAGAATATAATAGCTTCCACCCGCGGCTTTGCACACGTGGTTTGTCAATAGAAAGTAGTCTGTGTATCAATCCAGGTTATTATCTATCTAATGTATAAAATTCTCGTGTCACAGTGTTTGTAACAAAACTCCTCGGAAACGGCTTGACCGATTCTTATGAAATTTTTTGTGTATATTCGGTAGGTATGAGAAGTTTTTTCATACCCCTATGTGATAAGGATGGTCCACCCCAAATTTTATTTTTATTTTTTGGACAATTTTTTTTTTAATTTTTTTATGATTCGGCAAAGCACAGCCAACATAAAACTCCACTCCACTGCTCCAGCTTTTCACATACAGAAAGGAGTCAAGCAGGGTGACCCACTCTCTCCCATTCTGTTTACAAGCACCCTCGAGGAGGTATTCAGAACATTATCTTGGACAACAAGGGGCATAAACATCGGTAGCAAGCGCCTAACTAACTTGCGTTTTGAGGATGACATTGTCCTTTTTGCCCAAACAGCACGTGACTTACAAGAAATGCTCCAAGAACTGAGCGCGGCAAGTCTTGAGGTTGGACTGCAAATGAACCGGTCGAAGACGCAAATAATGACCAATGCCACGAAACGTAGGGTCGAGGTAGATGGGCAGGATGTAGGAGACAAAACCGCGAAGCTCAAGTGGGATTGGGCCGGGCACGTAAGTCGAATGCTTCCGGAGAAATGGGCAAACATCGTAACATCTTGGTTACCGGAGGATGGACAGCGACGTCGGGGTCAGCCGCGAAAGCGTTGTCGCGACGACATCAGTGAATTCGAGAAGGAATGATGGGAATCTGCCAAGGATCGTGGTAGGTGGAAGGAGTTGGCCTCCCCTTTGCCCAGCAGTGTCACTTTCGAATTTATAATATTAGTATGGATAACACACAATGGTGGCGATTCTGTTTAGTTCAAACGTTCTTATTCCGTCGACCACATTAGCATGACCTAAAGTGACATTTCTAGAATTATGTTATTTTAGGCACTTGTCTCACCGCCGCCGGCGAGTAAGCGACTAGCTATCAACTATTTTCTCGCTCAAGAAACGAACAAAAGATATAGATTCCGTGTCAGTAAAAGAGACACGTATACCGGCGAGAACTTGCTCTCCGCTATTTTGTCACACCGACTACAACACTCGCTCAGCGCTGCTCGCTTGGCGGTCAGAACACACGCCGTGAGATGATGAGTATCGGCCGCCGCACTCGCTCACTTGCTTCTCGCTCATCGCCGGCGGTGAGACAAGTGCCTTAGTTAAATTGACGTGTTTTCAAACTAAGTAATGTTGTACTATGGGAACTAGGTAACTAACTCTAATTAAATACAATTTTTGTTAATTTATTTTATTATTTACTAAGAAATTGATGACAAAGCTGACAAATAAATACATTTAGAAATTAAATTAAAATAAATTCATTGACTGCCTCCGTGGCGCAGTGGGCGTATAGCCGGCTGAGACGCAGGAGGTAGCGGGTTCGATTCCCGCTGCGGAACAAATGTTTGCATGATCTACAGATATTTGTTCCGTGTCTGGGTGTTTTTCTATATATTATAAGTATATATTTACAAAAAAAAAGTATATAAGTATTCTATCAGTTATCTGCTTCCCATAGTACAAGCTCTGCTTAGTTTGGGGCTAGATAATGCTGTGTGAAATGTCCAGCGATATTTATATTTATTTAATTAAAAGTTGCTAGGCCGAAAGTCTCGATATTGAACTGATAGAACACTTATTTTTTACCAGGCTCCGCCAGCGGCTTGCATACGTTGTTTGTCAACAAAAAGTAGCTTGTGTTAATTCAGGTTATAATCTACGTGCATACCAAATTTCATCGAAATCAGTTCAGCCGTTACGACGTGATTGAGTATCAAACAAACAAAAATCCAAACTTTCGCATTTATAATATTGGTGTGATAAATAAATTCATACTTATAATGTGCAGAGACACACAGCTGAACAAATATCTATAGATCATGCAAACATTTGTTCCGCGGCGAGAGTTGAACCCGCAACCTCCTGCGTCTCAGTCGGCTATTCACCCAATGCGTGCATATTAGTTAGTAATTACCTCGCTATGTTGTTGTTGCGCCTGCGTCTCCACTGATACTTTAGAAGACGCTTGATCAGATCTTGTATATTCCACTAACGGCATATTAGACTGAAACAAAAATATATATTCAACACAGTCTATTGTAAAATGTGGCGCAACTGTCCGGCAACCCAATATCGGCCAATAAAAATATTTCTAGTTTTTTACGGAACTCAAATATGTCCGCTGTATTTTACTTAGAAAACTTTCGTGATTTATTTCAATCATTATTAAATTGAACCGAAACATTGTCGGACGAAACACCGATAAAATGGTACGTAATAGATCCCGTACTAATAATAATGAATTCCGCTGGACACGAACTATTCACCGGGAAGTACATACAAAACATTTGTCGAACGGTATGTGTCCAAGAAAAATAGTTTTGCGGTTGTGACTCCAGTATTTTTGTTCGTGTGAGGCACCCAACGCCTCCCAGCAACATTTATTAGGTCGTATTTATATCTAGTCAAGCCAATGCATGCTCTTTACTCAAGAACCTTTCTGGCCGAATGGCCGTCAGTGCTTCAATCTATGAGCCACTCCCACTACCACACTAACTCTGCTAATCCTCTAGAGATATGATTCGATCTTGTAAAGCGGAACGAGGCTGGTTGATCCGCGGTAAATTCAACGCAAAGTTAATAAAAGTACAAATATTTTAACCGCATAATTGGTACATACCCGCTTTTGCGCTTTGCTCCTAGACAATCTTCATCTAGTCTTCCTTTCTCCTGCTTTCTCAACCGCTTGTAACTCTAAATAAAGCGAGGCCATAAAACGAGATCTGCGGTAGATTCACCGCATAGTTATTAAAAGTACAAATAATTATTGATAAACTGAAATATTATCCCGACGTTTCAGCTGTGTTGCAACAGGCGTGGTCACGGGTTGACTGGCGTACTTCGAGCTACCGTCGAGAAGTGTGGGAAGCTGCAGCAACTACCCTCACTATATTCAGAATTAGAAATTGAAGCAAACAACAAGATGGTTAGTTCAGAACTGACACTTTATTCAAACCACAAGCCTACCCACATTATATTTAGAAGGTAACAAATCCAGTACATCTCTCCCTTAATAGATAAAAATAATTAATTTAATTAGTACCTACAGAATGATCGTGAACGAGTTTTAAGAATCGTGTTGAGTTGATGTAATTTACTAACATAACATACATCCTTTCCTCTCAAAATAACATGTATATGTAGGTAGGTTTATCTCTAAACACAAGTTACAATCAAAATTCAAGACACAATTTCAATAATACATGCATTTATAGTTTGTGATAAGATATTGAAAGTACTTACCTAATTGAAATGCTACATTACCACTTATTTGTATTCTCAAATACTTATATAAAGTGGGTAAAACATTACAATAATTATTTATTTTTTTGTTGAACATAACTATTCAATAAATAGTTACTACAACGCATATTTATTATTATGGAAATAACGACACATTTAAATAATATAAATTAACTACATTGATTTGATATCCTAATATTAAAATAATTTTAACAAAATTTACAATAGCACAGCTATCTATAGCTTTAATCCAGTATAATGTTATTTAATCAGCATTCTAGGACGGTACCTAGGTACCTGGGTAAGTACGAAGCAGTAACTTAATTTTATTGTAAGTTTAATAACTTATTGTTATTTGAGCCTTTCTTGCAGCAACACTTTCAGAATATGGATTGGAGTGATTCGGTGATTCGTCCGGTGAAAAATCGTGATCCGTGTCATCGTCGGTGTTTGTGCTGACCTGTATAATTCAGATTGTTCTCCGGATAAGTCCTCGCAGCTCGTATTATTATCGCGAACTGTTTCATATAACGGTGCCGTGAGAGACAGAGATTCAGAGAGTTTAACGAGGTGCCTCCTGGCACCAATATTGGCGTATCGACGGCAGAAAGCGGAAATGGCGTATCTCAAAAATTTCTGCTGTTCGATATTGAAACATCAATTGCTGTAACTAGTTAAAAATCAATGAAGCAGTAACTTTAGGACATTCCAATTAACTGTATCAAATAAAACTTAGATTGATAAATATATTTTCCTAATTTCAACGTTCTATCTTTATTAATGTACGAGTTATGATTTTTTAAATAGTTTTTTGGCTCTGGTGTAAAATTAGATATTTTGAGATACGACAAAATCGCTTTCTTCCATCGATATGTTCTAAGGTTTGGTACTTATTTAGAGGCCATCCGTGCAGTATGTAGTCTATTAAAATCTTAGACTCGCTATCATTTGCCGTGTGTTCTTTTATCGCCTTCAACCGCTCACTACTGACTCTCACGTTCTGTAACAGGAAGCAGATCTGCTCCTCGATTTCCTTGGTCAGCTTAGTCTGCATGCGCTCCGGCAAGGGTGCTCGCGAAAGGGTGTCTGCAACGTACATATAAATATTTTCCCGGTTTGTAAACTACCTGAAAATCATATCGTTGAACGCGAAGCATCATACGCTGCAATCTGGCCGGAACCGAGTCGATTGACTTTTTGAAGAGCGCCTGAAGCGGTTTATGGTCGGTTTCCACAGTGACATCGCTCTTACCGAAGATGTACTGGTGGAATCTCTCTAAAGCGAAGACGATGGCAAGCATTTCCTTTTCTATCTGAGCGTAGCGTTGCTGCGTGTCAGTTAGTGTAAGCGACGCAAACTCGACCGGCCGCCCACTTTGTAGCAGCACGGCGCCGAGCGCTCGCGAGCTCGCGTGCACAGACAGCAACACAGGCTCGCGCGCCACGTACAGCGCCAGCACTGGGGCAGAGCACAGCGCGTCCTTTAGTGAGCTCACCACGCGCTCTTCGCATACTCCCCAGGTCCACTCACTGTCTTTTTCGAGTAGGTTGCGCAAAGGACCTACCTTTTCGGCGTAGCCGTGAATAAATTTACTTACATAATTAACCATACCGAGGAATCTCTCGAGCGCTTGCCGATCATTCGGACTAGGCATCTTCGACACTAAAGGTGTGCCCCAGGTAAGTGATCTCTGTGACGCAAAATTCACATTTATCGCGGTTAAACTTTATGCCTACAGACCGCGCCCTTTCTAGAAGACAGGTGAGGCGTCTATCGTGTTCTTCTTTTGTGGACGCCCAAACAATGACGTCATCAACGAAGGAGTCCACTCCCTCTAGGTCTTCGAGCAGCTGTCGAACCTTAGCATGAAACACTTCTGACGCTGAGTTAATTCCGTAGGGAAGCCTCAGGTACTGGTACCGGCCAAATGGTGTCCCAAACGTACATAAGTCGGCGCTCGCGTCGTCCAACTGAACCATCCAGAAGCCAGACTTCGCGTCCAACTTACTGAAATACCGCGCACCCCTTAACTTGGTCGCTATTTTTACTTGCCCCGTTTGGCCCACACAGCACGGAAGACCATGTTGTATATACCTACCTATGTAATACCTAGCTGCAAAAATTTTATCATGTGTTTTTTTCTGTGTTTATATATTCTTTTTTCTTTTCTTTTTTTTAATAATTTATAGTCTTTATGTAAGTAGGTATGTTTGGTATGTTCTGAATGGTCCTATGTGTGTGTCAAATAAATGTATTTTCTTTCTTTCTTCTTTCTTTCTATTTCAGTTATAGTTTGCAGCGGGTAGTGTTGCCGCCAGATCACCTTGTTAAGTGGTCGCGGATCCAGACAAACTCTAATGCTGGCATCCTTTTTAGCGACGATAACGATACCACTAACCCATGAGGTTGGGTGTGTTACCTTCCTTATAACCTCAAGCTCCTCCATCCGGGCCAACTCTTTTTGTAGTTGATCCCTCACTCCAATAGGTATTTTTCTTACAGGGCATATGCAAGGGCTAGCATCAGTCTCTAACGGTATTTTATAGCGTCCCGGTAACTTACCTAAACTTTTAAACAAATCATCATATTTATCCAAATTGATTGTGTAAATCCTTTGTACTAATCCCAATTTTTCTAATCCGTACTTTCCTAGAATGCTTTGAC